>WFKH01007768.1:40759371-40781518 GCA_016163765.1 Magallana hongkongensis
AAAAAAACCCTTTTTTTTTTGCAAAAGAAGCACCGCTTCCCTACATTTTATTGATTTTGTTACTATCTATTGTTGTTATATATGTTATATATTTTTCATGTTATTCTCTGAAAATAAAATATACTTTTTTCTGAACAGTGTGTGATGTTTTCTTCATATGATGATTATGTTGATCATCAATTTTTTGAGAATACGAGAACCGCATAAGGCATTCAAATAAATTATTTTTTTTATCACAAAACAAAACATAGTGCTTTGTGAAAATTTTACATTAAAAGATTTATTTTTTTGCGTATTTTGTAGCAGAGTGTTAAACCTTAAGTGCATGCTTAAATGGTGGGCGTGTTCCATCTAATTTCTGCACTTGCCCTTTCTTTTGGAAACATTTACAAAATTTTACTTCTTAACATAAAAAAGATTATCTTGAAGAAAAAAATTATTATCATGCTAATAACGCCCACAAATACATAGTGGTCATGGTCTGTAATGCAAATATCGCGAGCACTAAGACAAAACTGTACTGATAAGAAAATAAAATTGTAGATATAACAAAAAAAGAAAAGTAAGTATAAATGCACCGTTGTTGTTTCTTCCGAGAATGCAGTACTCTATCTCACGTGTACTGGCGCCTTCGAATTAAGATTGACAGGTACATTTTTCGTATAAACATCCTTGGTGCCAAGGATTTGACACATCCTGTGTGCCACTTCTTTTTTTTTTTTTTTTTTTTTTTTTTTTTTTATCCAGGTAAATTGTACCGCGCCTCCTCAGGGGGCTCTTAATTGCCTTGTATTGTTATAATTTAGTGGGCGAGTTGTATTGACACCTGGGGTGAAAGATTATCTTTTTTATTTACATGATGTGATTAAAGAACAGAGAATTCACATAATTATAAAACCAAGAAATTACTCCTACACCCCACCCCCTTTTTCAGAAAAGAAGACGTGCGTGCATGTGTACACTGTATTTGGTGGTTGGTTTGGGTTGGATAGTAGAATAATTACATGTATATAACACACGTGTGAAAACCGATAAAATTTTACCACCACCACGCATATCTAAAAAGTACGAGGTATTATTCACACAGTGTGTTTAATGATATACCCTTGCAAATAATTCTCATTGAGTATGCATACATGTACATTGTACATCTCGAAAAAAAAAAACCCACAATGGCAGATCATTCTTCAGATATAAGAGAGCTCCAAGAATTCTATTCGTGAATTGCACAATATTCGGATTTTATCTAAAATCAAGTAGGTCAAGCTAAAAATTATAGTTCAACACAGCTCAAAGATCTTGCGATTTAATTTATGGTATGCAGACATCGAGTTTGCAGTTTCAAGCGTGATAAATCGCATTTTCAAAAGATCTCTTGTGTTAGTAAAATCAACGTAGTTGTCCTTCCAAACATTCCGCTTTTATTAAGTACATGTACAACAGTGCAACATTAAAAAGATCAATGTCGAAAATAACCAGCGACAAAATTGAAAATAAATATGACAGTAAGATAAGTCTTAATTTCGCAGTTTTAGAGGGCGTGTATATCAATGCAAAGTGGTCAGGATCATTAGAACACGGCGTGTTTATACTGTCACCGCATTCAGATTCAAACTACTAGATTTACTATTCCTAAATACTTCTATCATTTTATTTTATTTTACGTGTTTCACTTAACCCGTCGGTTAGATTGAACACGTTTCAAAATTAACCAAACTTGCATGGATTTCGAATGCAATAGATCCAAAGGTAAAATTGATTCATATACTATATCTCAAAACAAGTCTTTTAAGTGTTTTCATAAAGTATTGACATATACACATTAAACAAGCTAAAATAAACAAAATATTTGTATACAGTTTGTAACAAAACGTTAAAAAGTAATACTTGAATTATTTAAAACAACAAATATAATTTTATTAAGCATTTATTACATAAATTATGATAAAAGTGCATACGTTCAAGGGAGGTTACTCTACATTATATGTGTTTACTACGCAAAGGTTTACATAGCATTTACGATAAGAATGATTAATAGCGCCTTTTTCCGATTCATCGGGAAACAACATCTTTTTTTATAGCGATATTAAGTATAGACATATATTTTTCTTAATTAAAAAATCAGAAATTTAATGCGATTAAGATTGGATATTTTCCCTGCAAATAGCAATAATCTGGACATAAAATTCATACGATATCTTGGTCAAACTCCTTTACATGTACCAATGAGGAAAATCGTACAACTACATGTATTTAAGCATGATTATTCATTCTAAATGAAAACTATCGACAACGACCCCGGAAGCGTTCAGCAAGAGTAAAAAAAAATCCTACTATGGATTATCTGTTATTGGATCAAAATACCAGTATCTTAATCCCATGACAATGTCTAACCTTTATCAGCGTACAGTCCTCCCGTAAATTCTCTACGAATGCGAAACACACGAATCAGTCATATCGTCAACAAGTTAACACACTTCAGCACTTAATTTGCAAAAATTCGCAAGTTCTTCCTAATCTACGTAGAACTGGCATATCTGAATCACTGAAGTTTTCAATGTTCTTCCAAAGCATCAGAAATTGACGCTCGAAAATTACAAATTACTCTTCCTTGGAAGATTATGCCGATCGGATGGTGATACTTGGCCAAAGAAAAAGTTTTCTAACTCGGTTTTTGACATTGTCACTTGAAATACATCAAACAAGCAAAAAAGATTTATTCATGGCATTATATATCAATCCTATAAATTTAAAATTTGATGAATTTATTTATGGCATTATAGCAATCCTATAAATTTACAATTTGATTTATTACCTACAGAATTGGCTGGACGACGAAAGCTTTCCAAATCACAAAACAGATGTGTAATAAGACAACTATTAACCAAAGGTTAAGAGATCAATTTTTACAGAAATGGCATAACGATATTCAGGAATCGACTAAGGGGGTTATATATAGAAATTGTAAAACAAATTTTGAATGTGAACGCTATTTATTTTTGTTACCCAGTAAATTAAGAAAAATATTAGTTAAATTTAGAACTACAAATCATAATCTCCCTGTTGAAATAGGAAGGTGGAATACTGTTGAAAGAAGTGAACGTTATTGTAATTTGTGTAATTGTAACAAAATTTGCGATGAATTTCATGTTATTTTAGAATGTAAGGCATTAAGTAAATTACGAAGTCAGTTTTTAGCTACATATTACTGTTCTTCTAACACTAAAAAGTATTATGAAATCATGTCTTCAAATAACTACCGGTATACTACATTAAGAAAATTGTGTTTGTTTATTTCAAAAATTAATGAAATTGTTTGTTCACCCCATTTACTTTTTTGACCTTCACAACTATATTGTATATATGTAAATATGTTATTTTTTCTTGATGTACCTCATGTACCATTTTATGGTTTTGAGCGAAAGTAAACTGAACTGAAAATAAATAATCATTACTTATATTTCCCTAAACTTATGTACAGCTGTAGACATGAGCCCACGTCCTTCAGGGCCGAATCATAATAGTTCACCCTGTCCAAATCATCACCCGCATTTAAACTAATACTATTACATTTCCTATAATTACGTGTTTCATCATAACCCGTCGATTACTCTGAACACGTTTCAAATATTACAGTATCCATGAATATTTCCATGAATTTCAGATGCTAACGTGTTTACTGCAACATCGTTTTACATACCATGACTCATAACACGTCTTTTGAGTGTTTTTCCAAAATATTGATTTTTACATATAATAAAAGCTATAATAAACAAAAGTTTTTATTAAAATTTTGTAACAAAACGTATAAAACTAATACTTGGATTATGTAAATTAAAAATTTTATTCTTTTAAAGCATTTATTGCATAAATTATGATAAAAATGCATGCGTTTAAGGGAGGTAATTCTAAATTACATGTGCTTATTTCGCAAAGGCAAGTAGGCATACGTAATGTTGTCATCGCTTTTTAAATTGTTTGCATGGCATTTTAGTATAGACGTGGTAAGAATAATCAATTTATAACGCCTTTTTCCCGATTCATCGGGAAATAACTTCTTCTTAATTTTGTTTCGATTTTAAACATATTTTTTTTTTTAATTAAAAATATGTTTATATTATACCATTAAGATTGCATAATTCATAAATAATTTTAGATTTGTTTTTCAAAACATCCTCACAAATTTGTTTTCGCCAAAAAAAAAAAAAATAAATAAATTTGAACACACACCATATACGAGATAAATTTCTGAATAATTTTGTATCAATGTTACAGTAAAAATGAAATTATCTAGTATATGATAACAGCCTGTAGCAATAACATACTGTCCCGATATGTTATAACAAATGTAGGGTTGAACATGCATCAAACAATAGGCTCTCTTCACATGATACATGTATAATAAATGCCGCAAAAATATGAAAGAAAAAAAACGTTCTTTAGATTAAAAAAAATACGGTTAATGTTCCTCTCAATGAATAATTGATTATTTTATTTTTTGATTACACACCCAAATGCTGTTTACATGATATTATTAATGTCAAAATATGAAAAATTAACTGCTATACACAATCAAAATGCTATCACATCATAATTTGTATAATCAAGATTTAACAGAAACTGCTTTATGTCTTTTCCAAAAAATAATAATATTTTTTGATTGAGTTCTAGAACACGTTAGTAAAAAAAAACTAATCACAAATATGATATTTTCAAAGCATCCCCTTTTTAAATTGTTGGAACAACTTTTGATATGACAATCGGCGCCATATTACACGTTAAGATAATTAAAATGATCTCGGCAAACATTCCTTATTCACTTTTCAAAATATTTATCAAACGATACGCATAAACATACGCCCCATAGGGTCTATGTGCCACTTTTGACACATCTTCTAAACTACAACATGTATATATTAAAAAATTATGGACTCGATTTTTTGTGCTTTAATACCAGTAAATTAGCTGAAAATCCTAAATCAGTTTAGATATCTTATAGATTCTACATGTATCAAACTTACTTATGCCAATCAAGAACTATTTTTTTTTCAGCGTTAATTAATTAATTATTTAATTATCAGCAAAAATAAGTCCTAAAAATATGGAATTTAAATCTCAATAAATTTTATCTTTGTAATCTCTACGATATATACACACATACATGTATACTTTAGCAAATGGAGTGGATTCACACTTTATTGTAATAAAGAAATGTACAACTTCAATTATACCCCCCAAAAAAAACACCAAAAAAAAGATCTTGCTGCCCACCAACAGATTTTTTTATAGAACACACTAAGACTAGGAAGTACTACTCCTACAATTAATGTCCTAGGACAGTGCACCAGCAATTTCTTAAAATGCTCGCTTTGGATTTGTGTGGGAGTGGGCGTTAGTCAGAGTCATAACATGGAACCAAATGTTTTCTTTAAATTTAATTTTAAACAAATAGTAAAAGTAAACATTCATGAAATCAATTCCTACATACTGCATTCTTTTTATAAAATACTATTTGTAGTGGCGTGTCACACCCATGAAAAGTGTTTGGATCACATTTTAGTTTGAAAAAATTGTGTCTTAATTGAACTTTGACGAAAAGCAGTCAAAAAAGGAGAAAATATCCGACATGCGCACAAACATTACTATTTTAAACAAAGATAACCATTTTAAAACATATGAAAATAATATCGGGGGGGGGGGGGGGGGGGTCTAACCCAGGGAAGGGGGACTCTATTCTATGATCTTTGCCTATAAAGAATATTATGTAAAAATCGTTTTGAGAGAAAGGATGGTAGAAAGGGCATGGTTGTGACAATACTTTAATTATTTCCTTTTTAAATTCTGTTCATCAAACTTCATCAACCTATGCGTGCACAGGTTAAATTTATCTAGTTATAAATGAAAAAGATAATAGCGTTAAGAGGTAAAAAAAAAATCCCAACATGTAAATTAAAAATGCTCTCTATGAGTATAAAGAGTAAAGTGCTACTTGTCAGTTTTAAATTTAACATTTAATATAATTAATGATACACGTAAATTGACAGTTCATATACATGCACTTAGCTAAGTTGAGATGGATCTTGAAAACGACGCCTGTGATGCAAAACCAGATTAGATAGAGAAAAACAAAACGAAAAATTTGAGATTCCGTTTTGAATTATATGCTAAACCGGTAAGGAACTCTCTCTCTCTCTCTCTCTCTCTCTCTCTCTCTCTCTCTCTCTCTCTCAGGAGGACTTCAAGAGTTGTCCTTCCTTAACGTCTTACTCTTCTTGGTTTGCCGTATCGACAGATCCTATGACTCATTTCTAAAAGACTTCATTTAAAGTGAAACTGTAAGTAAAATCTGTTTGTTTAATCGCAATCAGTTTATGGCATTGTTCAATGTTTCTATGATAATCAAAATTAAGATACACTTCTTGCAACTACAAACCAAAATGTATATTGTTAAATAGTAAAGCCTGTTTTAAAATATCTATATATAAATAGATGTCGTTTAAAAGCTTGATTTCAAATCATTGGCCCGGAACTTTATTCATTGGTAAATAAAAAACGCATGTACAATGTCACTGAACTTGAAAAATAAAACCCCTGCAATATACATCGTCATCGTAGGCTAATAATTGAAATTTTTAGCTTACGTCTACGTTTTTGAAACGTCTTTATTACAGTGTACATAAAAGTACATTTATATATTGGGTACGGAATGTAAAGAGGAAAGACGATAAATTCATGAGGTTTTTATGACTGTGGCTGTATATAAAACATATGCATATTATTGCTGTTTTCTATATAATAAAAGTTTCAAGTTAAATAATGAAATATGCATATTGTACTTTTACTTGTACATATGTAGTAATATATTAAACTGAATTTCTTTAAGTTACGATGGAGGATTTCAAAAACAACTTTAAGGAAGCCATCTCCACGGGCGATACCAAGGAAATTATGCACCTTATCCAATCATTACGAGATATACGCGACGATATGACTCAAGGAGACAAGACTCGTGTTCTTGGACAGGGGCTGTATGACGTCATTATTTCTCCAAATCGCCCGGTAAATCTCGTTCGTCAGCTGACAGAAGCGGGAGCAGACGTTAACCACACTGATGGTTTCAAACAATCGGTTCTTTTACAAGCTCTCGATGGAAGAAAAAGCAACTCAGAAATCACAACTGAAATCGTCCATTTTCTTATCCAGAATGGAGCCGAGATCAATCACGAAAATATCAACGGACAAACGGACTTTCTTCATCTCTTCTCGAAAGGCGTGCTTACGAATCTTGTTTTGGTTGAACTGATGGACAAGGTGTTAAATGTTTTGGAGAAAGACCTCCTTACTGGAGGAAGTTTTCTACATTTGGTTCCAAAGTGTCAAGAAAAAGATAAAACTTCATTGATGAAAAAATTGCTAGAAAGGGGTGTACCTGTGAATGGTAGAGACAATAATGGAGACACTCCCTTACACATCATGGCTGGTGTTGGAGACGCTGAGTCCATGAAATATCTTATCGAAAATGGAGCCGACATTTACGTCAAAAACATATTGGGAGAGTCGATATTCCACTACCTTGCAGAAAATGCACATTTAGTAGGTGTTCAAGAGATAATGGATTTGCTGATAGAAAAAGGACTCGATATCAACGGAAAAGATGATTACGGTAAAACAGTGATCCATCACGCCGTCATGTCGAAACATACAACAGTTGAAACGCTGGTGGAACTCTTGAAACGAAATGTGGTGGTGAATAACAAAGATGTGAGAGGAAAAAATGAAATCTACTGTGCCGTAGAACAAGTGGACATGGAATATAGTCAAACCGAACTAGAACGTAGGGCAGAGGTTATCACGTACCTAGTCAAAACCGGCGTCAGTGTGAATGAACGAAATGCAGACGGTATTTCACCTCTTCATATGGCCACTTTGACAAACGAGTTAGACATTCTCGTTGCGCTGCTCGACTGTAGTGCTGACGTCATGCAGAGGACTGAAACTGGTGCTACGGCCCTTCACTGGGCAACTAGACACTACAACATGCTACATGTTACCATTCATTATTATCTGGACGGTAACCATGACTTAAATGTAGTGGACGACTACGGATCTACCGCTCTGCATTGGGCCGTGTGGTTCAAGAAGAAATTTGCTGCGCAGACCTTATTGCAAGTTGGCTGTGATTATACTATAAGGGATAAGTCTGGTAACACTCCAGTAATGTTTGCGGGAATGTTAAATTTTTCGCACTTTTCTTGGTTAATCGACGAAGAACGATTTAAGGATCTGGATTGCCTTGAATTACAGTACCCTAGTCTAGAATGCAGTGGCGCTGATCCATTAATTGCCTGTCCCCACTTGAGATATATGAGAAAGGAAAATGAGATATTACATCACGAAATGTATCTCGATCACCTGAATTTGCACAAAACTTCCATTCAATCTTGTTGGCAAAAAGCCCTGACTTTAACTGAGATGGGATTGTTTTATCCTCTACAAGACAATCATTGGATTCCAGAAATGTTCCATCGATTATTCAATTTGTTGGCTGAAAGATTGGGTGCAAAAAATCCTCAATTTTCATGTCATTTGAAGCTTGCGGGAAGTATGCACGAAGGAACTAAAGTTAAAATCCCAAACGAGTTTGATTATTTATTTATTTTGTCACATTTATCGAAGTCATTTGAACCTGTTGAAAATAAACAATACCCAGAAAATTTTGTGAAGGTGAAACTGAAATCAGGAGAAGAAAAAAATACATATGCAAACTATATCACGGAAGACGGCTTTCTTGACAGCCAATTGTTTCTTCTTGATTTCTATAAAACTGCGAATGAAGAATTGCTCTTGATACTGAAGGAAAAGAAATCTTTCAACCATATTGCACTTCTACAATCTTTGAAAGAAATATGGTGCAGTATCTCGAGCTTCAAATTTCTAGTTTTCGGACACGAAGCAAAAATGTTTGAAACATCGGTAGACATTGTTCCTGCTCTTGAATTTGACAATTGGGGACCGAAAAATTTTCAAAAATTAGACGAGGTTTTCTGTGAAAACATCTCGCAAAGTAATTTTTCAGCGATCATGAAGACACCAGATAGATATCATGTGAAAGATTTCGCTCTGTTTTATCGAGTCTCATATGCGTATCTGGAACAGAGCATCATCAAAAGTATCCCATATCCAATTAAAAAGGGATATATTCTTTTGAAAATCTTAATAGAATCGGGATATTTCCCGCAAATTGTGGATCATGATAATGACAGGGCTGTCAAAAGATATGTCACCACCTATCACCTGAAAACCTGTCTTCTACACGAATGGTACAGTTGTCACAAGACATTATCCGGAAGAGAAATAAAGCAAGAACAGAACAAGGATCAAACGACGAGGGAATGGGCAGAAAGAATCCTAAAACGATACAAAATGAGCATAGAGAAAAGATTTCTACCATCGTTCTTCAATCCAAACAAAAACCTGTTCGGCATTGAGACGATGAACGACGCGATGCAAGAACCGGAGAAGTTTGCACAACTTGCAGGGTTGTTGGAGCATATACTAAAAGTTGCTATTAGCGAAAAAGAATCTGATATTATCTATTCTCGAGAAACCCCCTCTGAATGATTCGATTTTCAGAAGTTACACTAGGCAGGGTTATTTTACAGGTAGACGTTGGCGCAAACCACATTTCTGAATCTGCAAAATACGGAGGAGCAATGTGAATCACTCGTGGGTTACCGGCTTTGACAGATAAGAACAAAAATGTAATGTTTTCGGTTTAAATACAAACCAACTTGACTAAACATTAATGTGATTAAATATTGCTAAAATGACATTTCAAATATTGCATATACATGTGCATTTATTGTACTATATGAATAAATAATTTAACAGTTGCATATTAAATTAATTTTGATTTTTTGACATCCTGTTCATTCCATAGGTATTTACATGTATTAAAATATCCTTTGTAAATGACTGGGACAAAATACACACTTTGTTTTTTATTCTTTTATTCTATTATCTTTAACCCCCTCGTGCTCTTTCGACCATGTATGAGTCTAAATACAAGTACACATTGTCAAGCACTTATGCTAGTATTCTCTAAACAACATATAGGGAGTTACGAGAAATGAACTGTAGCTGCAATATAAATAGTTATTTTCAATTGATAGAAATTATAAATGATTACTTTTAAGTTGTTAATAGTCACGAATATAGACAAGTGGACGGTTAGTTCAAATAATATACATGTTAAACATACATGCACATGCATGTTCTACAGTAATATATGAAATGTACTCGAAATAGGGTTATTTCGTTACACATTTTTCCTTAATTGCTGACTCATAATTAATCTTCTTTCCCCATGAAATAAAGTGAGACTACTTAAGACTATCAACGTCAGACTTAGGACTATCGAGTGAAGTACATTTAGAGTACACACGTTCATTATGTATATAACAATGGCTCTTGTCAACTACTCATCGTTAAAACTCTTCCTGTCTCTCCGGAAACTCCGGATCGAGAAAATCTCGCTCATGTAAACATAAATATGAGTAACGATTTCCCCACAAGTGTGCAAACGTTGTTTGTGGATCCATCATGAGCCAGGATCATTTGTCCGCATTGGTTGAGATCTCCAAAAAATTGAAACTTCAACCGAAGCAAGACATAGAATCGATCAAGAATTCCTGGTTGATGAAACCTCTTCGGAGGGCCTCCAGCAGTAACTTGCTAGAAGAAATAACCGAATATGCAATGCGAAGACGAGGCTCTCGTGACCTGATTTCGGATGGATCCGAGGTGCTCCCTGCAGCTGCAATGCGGAAGAAGTTCTCGAGCAGTCGAGGGTCACTTGCTGACGTCACGGAATGTGTGGAGAGCGAAAAAAACACGACGAATGACCCGACCTTTGGAATGTCACTAGAGCAGAAATTGCAGTATGTACTCAAAACCCTAGTAAGTCTTTGTTGGGATTATCTATATGATTTTTCTAAAATGGCATGTGGAATTTGAATAATTTAACATTCATATTTGAATAAATCTCAATATATTTAATCATTAATCAATTTGATATGCATATTGTACATACAATGTACAGTTTCGCCTCATTAGTTATATTACCTTCATTCTTGACACAATTATACGGATAACAGAAGCTATCGGATAAATAAATCCCCAAAGACATATATATAGGATCTCTCAAGATAAACATGTGATAAAATGGTGTACTTTTTATGATGAAACTTTATAATGCATCTTCCTTTACTAAAATTATATACATGTAAAGGAGTATATGTAACTTTCCCACAAATGAAACAATTTTAGTCGAAATTTAGAATGATGAATAATTATTACTGACTCCACCAAAACTAAAGCTTTGAATAACCCCGCCTATGGTTGGCCACGTGATACAATAGTTATTGGGGTATCCAAAAACAACGAAGACAACGTAATGGTAGATTCAGAAGGGCAAGACGGGCGATAATTTATATGTAAAATCAGATCACAAAGAAGTGAAAGAGTTTAATGGAAAATTAATACACACACACACACACACACACACACACACACACACATGTCAACATGCCTTTATCTTATCTGATTCTTCTCGCGCTCATGCGCAGTTGTGTTGGAAACGTCTGGTGTCTGTCAGATACATATCACTTGAAACAAAAATTGCTTGGACTATGATCACAAACTACACTCACTAAAAATATATAACTTACATGCGATTGATGCCAAAATCATGTGAAAAACTTTAGCTTCGTTACGCCAGATACGGAATGAATGTGACCGATTTTGTTTAGAATCAACATGATAGATATCAAATGCCCAAAATAATTTCGAAAATTTTGGTTTTGTTATCTTTGTGCAGTAAAATAAATCTTTGAATCTTTGAAGGTGTTGGCTCGCATTTTCTGACAATACTAAATATTGTTGCAAAATTCCCACACCAATTATACATAATACACATAATATGAATATAAAAATTATTAATAAATGCGCTTATTTTCAAGGAAAAATTTGGGGTTTTTTAGCAAGTGTCTTTAACATGCACATACAGAATCCTAGTATTTATATAGCACGAAATCAAACATCTTTGAAATCAAAGTAAAAAAAAGTACATCACAAGTTTATATTTACGAGAGTTGTTATTAAATTCGGATGAAAGCTCGCTATTGGACGTTAATCATTAAATACACATAAACTATACTTATTTTAAAATGGATTTTTGAGGATTTGATAGTTTCTGGTGATTGATTTACAAGGTAACACAGCAGATGAGTAAGTTTAACCTAAATGTATACCACGGATCATGGTTTTTTTTCCATATTTTCTTTAGGCTACACATGTATGACTTTGCCATGATAACAAATGTCACTTTACCTGCAATAAGCGTAATACATACATTTTTGCAGGTTTTGTATGAATTGTAATTTAATTCATTGAATCACAATACACAAATTAATAATGACTGTTTTATATGGAATCCGGATAGGGCCGTGTAGTTCAATATCGTATCATCGCACCATCGACATTTGGGTCGATAGTGCGATGACGCGATGAAGCGATGACGATTATGCGATGGCGCGACAATACGATGACGACGGTGCGATGGCACGTCGAAGCGATAGCGCGATGACGCGATTGTACGATAGCAATAACGCGATGGTGCGATAGCAATGACGCAATGGTGCGATAACGAAGACGCGATGCCTTATCGGGTCATCGTTAGGTGTTTATCGGGCTCTCGTAATCATTTCATCGCACCATTGCGCTATCGACTGTATTGCGCATGTGCAATTAACAAAAATGGCGTCAGGTAGTGAATGAATGAACGGACTATATATCAGTAATCTACTTTACTCGGTTGATAAACTTGACTCTATAATAATAATTAGGTATTAGTATTACAAATTACCATGGCTTACCCTTCTTGCCAGACATATAAATATTTAGAAGAGCTAAATTATAGTTTAATATATAAAGATAACAAAACAATAAAAGAAAATCGCATGATCAAGGCATGGTTTTAAAATGGGAAGGGCGATAATTCACATCTTCATATATTTGAGCAAAGTAAGAGCTTATTCCCGTAAAATGGTGAGCTATATTAGATTTAATAATGTGTCTACAGCGGTTGCAATTAACCCCCCCCCCCCCCCTTTTTGAAAGTGCAGAGAGGAGAGGAGAGAGAGAGAGAGAGAGAGAGAGAGAGAGAGAGAGAGAGAGAGAGAGAGAGTATACATGTATAAGTATTCTAATTTATCTGTTACAATGTGACTGTAATACAGTGAGTGAATTTATTGTGTAAAAAAATAGGGGGCGATGGAGAGGGTATGAACGTATTTACTTACATTATCAACTTTTGAACTGCCTGATAAAAAATAAACAATTTTAAACCTAGTTTGCTTAAGAAATCTACAGTTGTATTTTATATAGTCAATTGAAAAAAAAAGTTGGTTGACAACCCCCTGTAAATATTTTTATGTATTCGTTAAAAACTGGACTTATATTTTATAGTATATTAATGAAATAAATGTATAGTTTTTAAGATATTTGTTTTATTGAACTTTCATGTATCAGAATAAACATTATTTAGTATTTAATTACAGTTCATATATATACATTACCAGTACATGTATTCGTTTGATTTATACATTAGATTTTTAATATATTCGATCAGTGCTTACTATCTAATCAAGATATATTACTATAGTCAGGTACTCTTTACACAATTGCGCTGAAAATTATAGTTCCATTTATGATCAGCAGATACAACATTACAACAAATGTTTAGAATATCGATGTACATGTATATGTAATACGTGGAAGAAAACAAAATTAACGTAAAATTAAAAATCACCTTTCTCCAAGAGTATACATAATCCTACGCTAGCTGCATCCTCAGTCTTTTTTTACGAAAATATTGGCCTTTTTTTGTGGTGAATATTTTATTGGCTCAACAGTTATGGTACATATATTTTTAGAACACAATTCAAAACGTTTCACAATAGAATAAATGATAAATGGCATTGAAACAGATCAATATATGAGTACCTTGGACATGGAGCTAAAATATTGACATGGATCTAAAATATACATGCATCTTAGTTTTAACATAGTAGAAAGCATTAATCAGCAAACTTCAAACAATCAAGACAATCCATATAATACTAAAAGACCACAGTTTATAAGTTAGCTAATATTGGCTGCCATAATTCATAAAAAATGTGCATTTGATTCTTCGAACAGAGATAATTTTCTTTCGCATGAAGTTTGTTTCTTAGAAAATTTTTAAAAGCAATGAACTCAATTTGTTTGCCAGGAGATTTTGAATGAATTAGATGTATAAAGCATTTTCCAAGTAAAATACAATAATTTAGTGGAACATTTTTTACTTTGTAGATACCAAATATGACATCTTGCATGGTTAAGTGATTGACATTTTCTATATGTTGTTGCCACCAATATATTAGATCTTTCCAGAAAATGTGTATGCTTCTACACTGGAAATATCTATGATGTATAGTGTCAATTTCATTACAGTTGTCTGTGTTACAGTTCGGACTTGGAATCAATTTCATATTAAAAAGTGACTTGTTATGTATTATGATTCTGTCACAGGCACCTGACGTCATATGTTTTTCTCATAATAAAAAAAAAATACTCCGCTTACCTAATAAATGACAAGGTACCCATCCCCGCCATCTTGGATTTTTTTTAAACTGGCACATCAGCTGGAAGTTTTGCTTGAAACTCATCGGTAAAATTATTTTGCAATCCTCTACGTCTCCCGATCGGTCATTCAACATCTAAGCTTACAACCAATTCAACCAAAACGGTGCATTACACCTGTCATTAATAAAAATAACCACTCGATCTGCATCTACTGCCTTAGATATGCGATAAATGTCTAAAGGGTGGACGGAAGTTGTCACCAATATGTAAATGAGATTTCCCTGCAACGTGTGTTTGTTTCAATATTTCAAAATATATGCATTTATAAACATGTTTATATAAACTTTGTGTAACATAGTATCCCTTTTCTTAATTTTAACTCGTATGTTGATCGAATTCAAAATTGACGCCTTTTGAATATTCGTATCAGTTCTATATTTGGAAGGGATTACCCATATTATGACGCGATTTATGTCAACTTCCGTCCACCCTTTAGCTTTTTGTCGCAAATCAGCAGCAGTAGATGCAGAATGAGGAGATATTTTTAATAATAGACGATGTTATGGGCCGTTTTGGTTGAATCAGCAGTAAGCTAAGATATTGAATGACCGATCGGACGGCGGAGATGATCGCAGAAAAATGTTACCGCTGAGTTATAAGCGAAAATTCACGGCGATGTGACAGTTTAAAAAAAATCCAAGATGGCGGGGATGGGTACCTTGTCATTAATTAGGTAAGCGGAGTATTTTTTTTTATTATGAGAAAAATATATGACGTCAGGTGCCTGTGGATTCTGTGTAATATTTTGAGCTGAAGAGATTGTGCGTTAGTTTGTGTGCAACACTGAAAAGGTAAATTAAATATCTTTTTATAATCAGAGACTGGAATTTCTACTTCAAATATTTCTGACCATTTTTGGATACAGAGAGTAATTTCCTTGCAACTGTTAATTAAAATCCAATATGCATCTTTACATTTTAATTCACTTAATGGTAGAAGTTTTCCTTGAACAGACAAGGAGTGCATTATATTTCCTTCGCTATGGGGAGGATGTGTTTTGTCTTTGACATGTTTTTTCCAATTATTTGGGATAGAGGAAAGGAGACTGTTGTATTGAAGAAAAGAGGGTTTAAATTTAAATTTTTCGTAAAACTCATCTAAAGTTAAGAAAGAACCATCATTGTTAATAATATCTTTTAAAAACATTATTCCATTTTTATACCATTCAGAAAAAAAGATTGATTTATTGTCGATGCATATAAAATTGTTAAACCACAAGCATTCTGTAAAAATGGGTGGGTTTATGCTGATTTCATTCATACAATTTCTAAATATTTTCCATGAAGTAATTATATTATAATAAAAGGTAGGTAACTTTACTGGAAAACATGGCAGGCTACATATTGCTAAGAGAAGATCAGTAATTTCTATTTTACTAATAAAAGCATTTATTAATTTTTTCCATTTTGCATCACTCTCACTAAAAAATCTTTTGATCCAATTTATTTGAAGTGATTTAACTTGAATTTCAAAATTTGGAACTTTTAGTCCACCATCAGCTAGCTTTTGACAGCTAATAGTATATTTTATCTTAGGGATTTCTGAATTCCATAAAAATTTATTTATTTCTTTTTGTACTATATTAATTATGTTTTCTGGTATTGGAATGACAGAGGCTAGGAATACAAGTTTTGACAACGCTAATGTTTTCACGATTAAAATTTTTCCTAAAAGTGATAGATTGCGCATTTTCCAGAGATTAAGGGTTACTTTTAAATCCTCTAATTTGGTTTTTAAATTTTTGTCGACAGCGTTATTTTCATTTTCACTATTGAACCAAACACCTAAAGAGAAAAATTCCCCTCTGGACCATTTTACTGGCAGAGTGCCTGGTTTATAATTTCTTTTTGATCCTATCCAGATTGCTTCTGTTTTATTCAAATTTATTTTTAATTCAGATAATTTATAAAACCTTTGCATAATGTTGAGAACTTCATAACCTGACTCTTCATCACTAAGAAAACAAGTTGTGTCATCACCAAGTTGACTGATTTTAAATTCAGTTTCACCTATTTTGATACCTCTTATGTTTTTATTTTGTCTTATTGCTATTGCTAGAATTTCTACACATAATACGAATAAGTATGGTGATAGAGGGCAGCCTTGTCTTACTCCTCTACTTATATTGAAAAAATTTGAGGTGTATCCATCATTAATTATACAGCTAGAAATATCAGTATATAAAATTTTGACCCATGACTTAAAACTATTTCCAAACCCAAATATACTAAGAACATTTTCTAAGTAATACCACTCAACTGTATCAAAAGCTTTTTCAAAGTCTACTAGTAAAATCAAGCCTGGGATATTTTGCAAATTTGTATATGCGATAAGGTCTGAAATAGTTCTGATATTTTCACCAATAAATATAGGCCATTCTTCGAATGACATTTTGTTCACTAGGATAAATATTGCATATATTACAATAATTATATTACTTTTATGATTATTGTTCGTTAGTTATCACTCAATCTCTTTTAATTATTTATTGTACGAGTGTGTATTTTTCTTTTTATTAATGACTGAATGGTTATGCAACACCTGCACCATATTTCTGATCGCACTTGTGTATTCTCTGTTTAAGCACAGATGTGTGCACTGTTTGCAAGTGACGCAAGACTGGTGGCAGTATTTGCTCGGACATATGAAGAACTATATACGCCAGTTTCTTAACAAGTTCAGTGATTTTAACTTAGAGATCGACTGAGCACAGTGAAAATTCAAGTAATTTAAAAGTCGAATATCTTGGATATGGGGTAACCCATATCTATTCTTGTTAGATATAATGTACATATTACTCCCTAGAAAGCTGTAGTTTTATTAAAAAAAACACAAAAAAAACCAAAAAAAAAAAAACACCTTGTAGTGTACGTGAAAGTGCTTGTATGACGAGGGAAATAAATTAAACGGCAGAAATAGGCAAGAAGGGACATTAAGGAGAGACAACAGATAGAGATTAATGTTCCAAACATTAAAATATAGCTTTCCATGAAGAATCATATGGATATTAATTGCAATTTCTCAGAAATACATTTTTTCCCATAAACAGTATTTTGGCTTTCTTTGAATTGATCCTTGGCGTTTTTATTTTACTTTGCAGGATATATTGTTTTGTAAATGATTGAATTTTCATATTTAATATGTACTGTCAAATAATGCAAAAAAGATTAATGAAAATACTTTTCAGTATGTTCATCTAAGAAATAAGATTCGGATATGAATTTGGTTGGTCATGTGTTTAAATCCTTTTGAAGCCTTATGAGCTTGTTAGCATACTCATGCTCTTGATCACGCGCATAGTTTGTATCCATGTTAACTTTTTAGCATTGTTTATTTTTATATTTACGATTGAAAATGACTATTAGAAGCATTATGAACTGTGTATTTTATAAACAAAACTTTCATCAGGAGACCATAAACTCTTGCGATGACTATATTACAGTGATATTGTAAATTATATGATTCCTTACCCCGTAAAAATTAACAACGAAATCAAGGTTTTAACTCTCTAAAACACAAGGTATTAATCATATTGGAGAGAGAGAGAGAGAGAGAGAGAGAGAGAGAGAGAGAGAGAGAGAGGATTAATGCAAAAGTCAAAAAAAAAACAATATATAGAAAAGAATGTATTTCTGAGAAATTGCAATTATTATATTATTCTTCATGGAAAGCTATATTTTAATGTTTGGTACATTAATCACTCTTGTTGTCTCTCCTTAATGTCCCTTCCCGCCTATTTCTTCCGTTAATTTATTTCCCTCCGTCATAAAAGCACTTTCAGGTATACCACCATTTTTTTTCTTTGTAAAATTACAACATATGCTTTCTAGAAAGTAATATGTACATTATATCTAAAACATCTAATGTATAAATCAAATGAATACATGTACTGTTAAATATATGAACTACAATTAAATACTTATGTGTATTGTTTATTCTGATATATGAAAGTTCAATAAAATAAATATCTTAAAAACTATACATTTTTTTCTTTAATATGCTATAAAATATAAGTCCAGTTTTTGAGAATACATAAAAACATGTACAGGGGGTTGTCAACCAACTTTTTTTCATTTAACTATATAAAATGAATTTCTTAAGCAAACTGGCTTTAAAATTGTTTATTTTTTTACCAGGCAGTTCAAAAATTGATAATGTAAGTAAATACGTTCATACCCTCTCCACCGCCCCTTTTTTTATTACACAAAAATTCACACAATGTTTTACAGTCACATTGTTACAGATAAATTAGAATACTTATACATGTACTCCCCCCCCCTCTCTCTCTCTCTCTCTCTCTCTCTCTCTCTCTCTCTCTCTCTCTCTGCACTTTCAAACAAGGGGGCTGCAACCACTGTAGACACTTTATTTTTTAAATCTAATATTTATATGTCTGACAAGGAAGGGCATGGTTAATTTGTTATACCTAATAATTAAATTATTATTAGAGAGTCAAGTTTATCAACCGAGTAAGGTAGATTTCTGATATATAATCCGTTCATTCATCACTGCCTGACGCAATTTCTCTTTCCAATTGCGCAATACAGTCTATAGCGCGATGAAATGATGACGATAGCGCGATAAAGACTTAACGATAACCCGATAGAGCATCGCTATCGCACAATCGCATCATCACTATCGCACCATCGCGTTATCGTTATCGTACAATTGCGTCATTGCGCTATCGCTTCGTCATGCCATCGCACCGTCGTCATCGCATTGTCGCGCCATCGCATCATCGTCATCTCATTATCGCACTATGGATGCAAATCTCAATAGTGCGATGATGCGATAGTGAACTACAGGGCCCTATCCGGATTTCATAGTTTTATGCATTTTAAGTTAGGTTGCTTAGATGTATATATTTTCTTATTACATAGAATGATATTAGACAAGAGGACCAAATTATCGCCAAGAAATTTCTCCACATCTACGCAGAAATCAAGAAGTCCAAAGTGAGACAGTCGTGTATGATACACCAGGACATGTTAGACGAGGTCTTTATACGTGAGCACGATAATGTCAAGGTGCCATACATGTGTGACGCTCCAGTCAACAAGAGAAGTAGTCAGGCTCTGAAGCAGTGCGGAGTCACGCGGATGAATATCAAGTCCAAGCGATTTTCATGTTCCTAATTTAAGCGACATGAAATTATATAGCGATTTTACACCCCCCCCCCTCCCCCAATAAAAAGCAACTGTCCGAAGCAAAAATGGCATTGTTGAATCTCAGACACTCGACCTTCTAGGTACAAATCGCAACTTCTCGGCCATTTTCAGCAGAGCTTGGAAAAACACCTGAAATAAATTATTCGGACGTCAAATATATGCAAAATGGAGTCGCTCCCCAACAATTGGAAATTAGAAAGCCTTGAGTGACTGTATCGTATGTGGTATATCTTAGGTTATATTATTGAATTTAATGATGTTGAACTCAAATCTCTACAGATACACATACATTTTGCCCTTTTATATCAATGTTAATGAAAGGGGATGTAATGGACGCATATATATACGTAATACATTTAGAGGTTTGTTTCCCGCTGTTTGGAAAGGCTCTCGAGAAGTTGCAATTGACAAGGTACTAAATAAAGTCAACATTTTTGACCTTTTCATTCTAATTTCTCAATTAGAAAACACTTTAACTTAGTTGTTTTGACCCTGAACGTAATAGTTTGTTTTTATTAAAAATTTATCCTTAAATCGGAATACATACATGAATTACAGTGCCTAAAAGTCCAGTGGTCAAATGACCGTCTTTTGAATTTGTTCTAATCAAGAGTTGATAAGACACTGCTCATATTGATCTCAAAACCATTACGTCGTATACAAGTTGTTATTGGTGATTCATATATATGAATTGTCATTCTGTTAATCAATGTATGTACATAAACATATTCATTAAATGTACATGTACCTATTCCATAAATCAGCGAATGAATTCATTCGAGATGCTGTCATGTTTCGTTGTTTTGATTGATTTGCGGTTGAACTTTCAGTGTGAGCAATTTAGAAACAAAACATTCTGATTTAACTTTATTGTAACTTACGGAATAATTTTTTTCTACGGTGATGTCTATAATGTTTCCCCAGCTTTTAGATTTTGTAAAGGTAATTTTGATATTATCAAACCATACATGTAAATGATTATTAGTGGTGACTTTTGTGCAGTTATTGTACATCAGGATTTATATATTTTATGTATTATGATTTGTTTATTATGTTCGTTTAATACTAGAATTACATATCTTCTGTATGATAATGCACGGACAGGAGGGGAAAAACTGAAAATACATTTTAAAAATGTGCATTTAACAAAGATCTGTCAGTCTATGTAGGTCACAATCATTTATGTATGTATATTTAAAACATCTGTCAACAAACAATAGAATTCCACCATACGTGTATCTTACACGCGATTATACTTTCATAAGAAAATAAACACTTCCTTATCATCAAAGGAAAAACCACGCTACGGTCACAGAACTAGGCATTTCTTACCTCTTTCACAACAATCTGTCTTTTTTTTTTTGGGACGTGACAGATCTTTGGCACTTGAGCGTGCAATGCGTTTGACGTCAAATTCTCAAATGTTTCCTTCTCAATAAACTTTACTGTGTCCCTTATTTAGTGACTAACTTAATATGGGACAGGTCAGAGTTACCTTAGTATTGTTTCTAGGGACCTTAGTCCACGCTTTAGTTATTGAGGATCCCCAGAATGGCCAGTCTTTGCCTTCTGGATTTCAAAGACCAACGTTAAAGTCGAATCTTGACGAGCCGTTAGGTTTCAGTCAGATCAGCCCGTTTTCCGGCGGCCCCTCACCAGGAGTTGGTACTTTTGGAAATGTTCCCTCTGGTCAAGGTCTAGTGAGTGGTAATTTTGGAAACTTCCCAATAGGAACTGGGCCTGTGAATGGTATACCGGGCGGAAGTGGTAATTTCGCAGGCTTCCCAGTGGGCACTGGTTCTGCGAGTGGTATACGGGGTGTTAGTGGTGTGCCAGGTGGAAGTGGTAGTTTTCCATCGGGAACTGGTTCTGTAAATGGTATACTACCTGGAAGTGGTACGTTTGGGGGTTTTCCAACCAACAACTTTGATCCTCTGCGAGGCAATTTCCCAATCAGTTCTGGCCAAAATCCAAACCTACCTTTCAGCTCTAATAGGCCTAATCCTTTGTTTGAGAGATCACCTTTTAGTCCTCTAACTCCTAACCTACCAGGCAGTTCGAGCCGGTTTACTTCTCCACTAGGAAGGTCACCGAATAGACCACAAGTAATATTTGTGCCAGTGCCATCTCAAGGACATTCTCACCATCACGATCCTCATCATCACGATGTACCGGCAAAGCATGATGATCCCCACCATCATGACGTTCCTGTGGATTCTCATAATCCCCACCAT
>WFKH01007768.1:40797190-40809329 GCA_016163765.1 Magallana hongkongensis
TCTATCTATCTATCTATCTATCTATCTATCTATCTATCTATCTATCTTTTCTTTTTGTATATTTTATGAAAATGTCGTTGTTTTTAGGGATTTTGTTGAAATTTATTGGAATTCATCCTCTTTTATTAAGCATGTCAGATCATATCCATGTAATTGTTAATACTTTCTCTTTCAGCTTAATCTTTTAATTACTTAATTGAAATGTGTAAATACATATATTTTTTCATGTTTTACATAATTATTTGGTCACCTTAATCTCATTAAGTCGTTTGTTTACAAGTCACGCCTGTCAATCAAGATTATAATAACCAACATTAGTAATCAGCTGATTCGTTAAACAACATGCAGTCTGTCATTTAGAGGTAATCCGCAATGTCCTATTCAATGGGGGTTTTAATTTCATTTAATGACAATTACCCAAACCTTTTAAACACCTGTTCGTTTTTAAATACTACCCCTTATACAATAGTTCATTGTGCCATTGACTTCATTAAAGATTTATACACCTTAGGATGTAACTTAATATAGATTCGACATATTTCTTTCACACCAGCGTCGCAATCTTTCAAAACACAAAACGTCCTTATATTTTATTCCAAAAAAGAAAAATAAAACCTCAAAACTTTTTGTTTGTTCCCATCCCCTCGCGTTCATCTTTTAAAATAATTAGAAGCATTAAAACACAAAAACCTGGCTTACGTTTTTATATCTTCATGCGAAAAAATTAATAGATTAAACCTATAACTAATTTACTTAATGATAACCCGTTAAGAAGCATTTGCTAGAACGGGATAGTTAGCGAGATACTCAAAAGAGATAAAATGGAATTTCGGTGGGAATTTATTAGCTGTGTGTTTTTTAATCTGATTCTTCTACACGTGGTTAAAACTAATGCAAGGTGTTGAGCCGTGCAAGACTGTTAACAAACATTAAACAAACAAATATCATACTCTGATAAAGCATGTGCTTTTGGCGATGAACAACTTCGATAAGCCATGCAATCATATGAGCTCGTATTCCAACCGCGAAAAAAAAATCGCGTAAACTTTTGCTTATATTCAGTCAGATTTCTTGTCCATCTAAAAAAAAAATGTTTGTAATATATTTCGTGTTTTGCCGTTTTTTTAATGTTAAGATGAAAACGCTTTTTACACTTTCCTCCCTTAAAATTTAGTTTCAAGAATATGTTTTTATATGAAGATAATTTCAAATAATGTCGGTAATTTTTTTTTTTTTTTTTTGAAAAATGAAGATTATGGGGTTGTTTTTTATTATCAAAAGTACATGTGATTATTCATATTTCGATAAAAATCTCTTTTTTAACAATTTAAGTGTCGTTTTGCCCCTTTCTTTACGAAATCTAAGTCATGAAACCTCCGACATTTTTGAATTTTACAAATTTCACTCCTATTGTTATATTGCATGAGAAGCAGCAATTCGGGGAGTTTGATATCATTTTATTTGGCTGAGTCACCCTCCCTTACAAATACTTAGTCACATAAGAAACCACTAGAAAGAAAGGAGCCCAAAAATGTTGCAACATCTAAGAATGCGACAGGTTTCAGCTTTCTAAAGTTTTTCACACAGGTATCTAAATATTTATAGTTTGCACTTTCAATTTCATTCATTGTCATGTCTCAGAAATCCGAAAATATTTGACCAGCGCGGGTGTCATAGAGAGATTAACTAACTACTTCATCTCCCAGTTCCTGACATAACCGTTAAAAGCAGTGGACACGGAATGTTAAGAATTAACCTGTAAACATAATTAAAACCCACACAATTAATTATAACACCTCGGACTTTGTATATATATCTTCTTTAGTAAAAATCACATTCTGACTCAGTGCCAACTAGTAGGGCCACTAGTAAAACCACACAGGTGTCGGTTTGTAATAGTCTGTTTGAAATAGGGATTATTAGAAGCACCTTTTCTGATCCGATTTAAAGCATTTTAATTTTATTTCAATTCGAAACTCTATTATCTGATTTGGAGGCAAGGAATACCTCTTTGGTTTGTTCCATTTCTAAATCACTCTCTACGTCCAACGCGAACAATGGGGGTGTCACAAGTAACGCGCCTCAAGTGGGCCGAATTATAGCAATATAAGCATGATTATCAGAATTCCATCGTGTAAGGAAAGCAAAAGAAAGAGGGACGTAATATTGTTACAAGGACAGGTTCTAACATCTATTTTTCCCCTTAGGAAATTATTCAGCGAAAACCATTTTTTCCCTACTTATTTTACCTCGAGTTATTTATATATTCTCAAGTTCTACTGGGAGGCAAGATAGAGAGGACGAATTCAAAGAAGCTAGGGGTAAAAAAGATGGAAGAAATTTATAGAAGTGTATTTCCTGATTGATTCAAACTTTAATGAGAAATTGTAGGCTGGTGATAATGCGGGAAGTGTTATCATGCTCGTAGAAATTTGGATACTCTCTTGGTGCAACGCTTATATCAAATATTCTTCTTTTTCCCTCAAGTGCCAAATTACGTGGTTTAAAAAGGACGCAAAATACCATCAATTATTATTATATTTCAAAGAAAGATAGTATCTGGACAAGAAGTTGATCCGTTAAAAAGAGCGAGAGACAGAGAAAAACCTGCACTTTTTTTCTACTGGTTCTTTTTTTATTTTTTCTCTCTCTATTTTTTTCGAAAAGTCAAATGGAGTTTAACTTTCAAAAGTATGCACTACGAAAATCTTCATTAGCCTAAAGATAACCAGGTGTTCTTAGCAAAAAGGGTTGGATTATCACGAAAGCGTTTAAGTTTAAAAGAAACACTTTAACTGAATCTCCCGCTGTAGATATACATGTAGACGGTTAATAAAATTGCCAGATTCACACCCCGAAAACGGAATAGGCGCTAGAATCAAATCTTATCTATCTTTCTGCTTAATCAAATATTGACGAATTGAATTTAGTCAAATAGAAATTGAACGGGGAGCTTCGTAGACGTATAATGATTTCGTTTGAACAGCTTTGTTATGAATATTTTTTTTATGAACAAGTTTTAGTGAACTACCCCTATCCCCCCTCTCCCCCCTCCCCCCAAAAAAAACTCTTTGTGCTCCGACGTGATTTAATGCCCCCTCCCTTCCGAAAAAATATTGAATATGAATAAGGAATAAGACATATATATATTTCCGAAACTGATATAATTTTCATATTTATAAAGGAAAACAACAAGCTTTGCTAACTATAAGTAAGTGCTTCTTTTTCTGATGCCATTCTAGTTAGTAAAATTTTAGTTTTAATACAAAAAAATAAATAAATTAAGTTAGCTATAATAATGACTGTCACAATAACTATTTCAGTACTCAGTTTTTCCCCCTTAAACTGTAAACACTTCATCTGAGTGTCATGTCGAATAATAATATTACATAACCAATTCAAACAACGAAAAGAAGAGGATATTTGGTCTCGATTTTTTTCTTTCTTTCTTCGCGGAAAAAAAATCCCGCATCTGATCCTGTCATGCTTGCGTCTGTCTATCGAAATCTTTTAAAGAGTTTACTTTTCTCCCCAAAGAGCAGCGTGGCAGAATATTTTCACACCTGTACTCTATTGATCTTGAACTAGATGTTGAATCTCTCCCCTTGATAAGCCGTCAGGAGGGGTGTCTCAAGCTATTTGGTTTGGACTCACTTCCTTCGTGCTTTATCGATAGAAATACACCAATATAACACATAAATTAGCGGCTTCAAAATCTTGTATACAGCTCTCAAAAAGTCGTAAAAAGATTTGAAGGAGATTTTGTGAACACCGTAAAAAAATCCCCAACAAAAAAAATCGGAAAATAGTCAGATGCTTATAGCAATTACATGAAGGGGGTTCTAAAATGCTCGTCTGTTTTATATACAAGATGATATCTGTATTGTTATTTTAATTCCTTAGTTTGCCGTACACGCTTTTTTTATGAAGGGATTCATTCAATATGCAGGAACACAACAATGAACTCGCTGAATAGTGAAAGGTCGAGCAAGAAGCAAGAGAACCAAGCTAATGTTATAGCTATAACCATACCCATTCCCTAGTGTCATTGACTACGAAACACGACTCTCTGGTTTCAACTTAACCCGAAGCAAATTGCAGTCGTACTTTGCGGCTTCTTCTTTTTCTTTTTTATCCGATATCCGGAAAGAATGCAGATTGATAAATAGATGCGGAAGAATGTAGAGAAAAAAAATTTAAAAACTCTGTCGCGGCCACACACACACGTTTACAACCAATTTTAACTTATTTTAAGAATGGGGATTGTTTTTAAAAGGGGATGATGTCATTTAAAAAAAAAAAGATCTTCGATGTTTCATCGATTGTTTCTCAATTGAGATCTGAGACGAGAACGTGCAATTAACTCAGCACGTCGCGGCCATTTTAATTATCAGGGGGCGTTAGGTCAAACATTGAGGTGTAACATTCCATGTGATGTAAATGTTCTAGTTCGACCTCTCTGCTTTATTGCATAGACGACGAATCCATACATTTTCAGCGTGTTTCCATATACACAATAGGTATCTTAAAAGTAGGAAAGGACTCCCCGAAACATCGGGCCCACGATACGGCGCGCGGATACCTTCCTCGCCCCCGAGGTGCTTTCGTTTCTCTATTTGTTTTGCATTATATCTGAGCATTGTGTGGCCCGTACAATGAGCGTCTGTAATGAACTTTTTCACACTGTCCGTGCCACTCTCGTGGTGGCCGCTTAATCCACTTCAATGACAATCCTAAAATTATCATGATTAAGGCAGATTGCTTATACAAAAGTTTGGTAACTCTTCGCCCCCACAGGCTTCAGGATGTTTTTCTTCGGCTCTTTTATCATTTTCGCGGGTAACGCCGTACATATATCTTTCTTGACATTGTAATAAATTCAAGACTTGTTGAATTTTTTTTTATTCTCCTTTTGACGTTTCCGGAACAGTATGAGATCCCAAGAAGCGCATTAAAAATTCATGCAATGATATATTCAAGTTTTGTAAATGTGATCCATCCATGACTTTACATTTTATTCAGCGTAATGTCCTTAAAGATATCAAAAAGAAATCCCAACTTAGGTTAACAAATAACAAGATGGAGTTATATTATTAGGATTAGGTCTTAATTTTCTAATCCATCTAGCATTTCAGGAAAGAAAAAAATTAAAGATAAAAACGTTGAAAAGACCATGATTAAGACATAGGTAGTTATAAAAAGTGCTAAAATTCTCGCTTTCAAAGGGTGTGTTAATATATGCACACCTCTAGCCGGGTAGGTTGAAGTTTTACCCTTTTATTGGGCGCTATGTGACTGAACTCGATCCTACAATACTTAACCCCGCTCACGGTTGTTTTGAGAGGCGAGGCAAAAAGTACCCATTATCCTGTTAAACGCTCAACTGATCTTTCCTTTTCTCCCAGACCCTTATTTACTGCTCCGTATAAACCTACATTATAAAGGGGTTTTTTTGACAACCTTCATAAACAAAACCTTGCCTTGTTCTCATATTTTATCCATGTTGGCGGTCTACTAGTATAAAAAAGTTGATTTTTATTAAATTTTCAAAATTTAAGGTTCAAGCTCAATCCTTATTAGTTTTTGATGACTTCTTTCTCAGCGAAAACAAATGAGTTTTGAAGGTGATAGTACAACAGGCGAGGCAACAGGAACGCGTGCAAGATTGTATCATTGATAACAATACATCTGTTATCCACCTTAAAGAATGCATCTTATGAAGAAGTAAAAAAAAATATTTTGAGAACGAGTAGCAACACGAAGTGATAATTTGTTTTAATATTCACCGCACTTTTATGTGTTAAGTTTCCTCGTCCGAGACGACCCGAGCCCAAAACAATTAAACCCCTCCATGGGAGTTCTGCAATTCAAATCTCATGAATTTTGTTGATATTTTGCAAACGCAGATCAAATGCACGGGGTCTTAAGCCATAAGGGGGACTATACAATTACGAAATACTTTTTGAACATGTAACCATAACATTCCTGTGGCAGAAAGGATACTAATTAAAATATTTGGAACAAGAAAAGGTTAAGCTAGAACACATTTAATGTCTTTATATCTTTTACGGTCCTTTTGAAATCCTTATATGCAATATAGATGCGTACTTATTTGCCGAGAATTAATTAAGATGAATCATTATATAACGTTTTCGTCCATACGCTCAGATATCAATAAGATAAACAAATATAAAATTGAATTAGTCTTTTTCCCATATGACATTGTGTTCTATTTTTATGGGCATTCAAAAAAAAATGGCAATACTCGTGCAATATTTGCACTAAGCGTTCCCCCTTTTTTGGCCTTATCTTATTGTTCTGAGACAATTGTTGCTCATCAAAAGAAATATGGTATTCTGAAGAAGAATACTTTTTCAAGTACTGCGATAAAAACTGCATGTTGAAGACGGAGAGACGTCTTTCATTCTGCAATGGATAGCCTCTGTAGCAAAGGCCACACAGAAAAAGAACATGATAAGAAATGTGGACGATTTTACTCTATTTACGTATTCTCTTCGTTTTGTGCTTTTTAGATGTGAATTTTTATTAATCAGGAATCACAGCGGTCCTTCCGGTTCGCTTCAAATATGGTGTATTGATTACATCAATTATTGCAAATCGTTGCAGCTGCGCTCTATCTTTACAGCAATTGTCAGATATTTCCCTTCTTCCATCTAACATAAACTCCAACGCAATACTACCAAAATAATACTCTACAATTCTTCAAAATTCAATTTCCTAAAACAATTGATAGATATGATATAATACTTAAAATCTGCGGTATCGCGCCTCTCAGTTTTAATAAACGTTTCTGTGGTTTTTTGCCAATACACAATTTAGATAAAAACTATCAACAAGTGCTATTAGTTTTCCCCATTCAACCATTTTGATGCTATCAGAGACATTAATTCGCCTTTTTGTGCCTGATAGAAACTGAACGTGATTCCGTTCAAACGGATGCAATGTCTTGGCGTACATGCTGACATTTGCTACTACATTAATATGTCATCTTTGCAGACACCAGACAAGAATTGTAAAAACGTCAGTAAAAGGCGTGGCAGGTCGATGCCAATGAAGAAAATGTGTTCAATAGGATTATAATTTTTTTTATCTTCTTTAAAGATTAATCTTAAAATACTTTCAATTATGCCGAGAGATATACACATATATCTTCTTAATTATTAACACTTAATTTTTGCTCTTTTTTCATTGACGTTTTTCTTGGTTGCAACATGCACCAAGTATTTAGATATTGCAGATATTTAGATTATGGATTGCAAAAGTGCTCGTGAAAATTGCCCTTCAAGTATTACATTAAAGTTTCAATCAGAAAAAAATTAATATAGTTTCAATATTACATCAACCAATTATGAAGAGAATTTCTATGGTTATTTTAACGCAGGGACTGCGATGCAAAATCATCAAAATGGCTACAGAACCAATCTACTCAATACGTCTACCTTATCAGTTCCAGGGTTCAAATGATCAGACGGTTATCATCATGCTTTCCTCTCTTTATCTACCTAACATAAACCATGTTTCACTACGATTAGCAGATATTGTCCAATTGTAGCTTTTTAAAACGTTTCCTGATCAATTTATGACCAATCCGTCCTGTTCCGAAGTAATATTAGGAGGTCATTTGCAGTATTTTTTTTTTTTAATTCCATCCGGCGGAGGGGGGGGGGGGGGGGGGGGGGGGTTAGAGGAGAAAATGGAAGCTTTGAGGTATTGTGAAATAAAAAAGGAAGTAAACTAATTGTACTTCCGTTTCCGTTTTTATGTACATTTATCTTGCATGACAGTGATATGATTAATTTCTGTTGCAGGACACATAGTCCAGAAAAATCGGAACGTCTCTTATTATCGTAAAAAGCTAGCTGTTTGCTTCTGTAAATTCTCTTTTTTCATACGAGAAGTTGAAACCGTTTAGCGTAAAGACCCTAATTACACACGATGAGAGTTTACACAATGTTACGCTGTTTTTGATTTGTGGAGATTTATTTCAAATTCTCGTGTATATTTAAGTAATGAAGAATGGAACACAAGACGACACTGGGGCAGTATATTATTTAATTGGGGGTATCGGGTTGAGTGCAAATATATCGCCCAGCAAAGATGACGAACCTCCATTGAAATCACTGTAAAACAAGAATGTGGGTCTCGGCGAAAAAAAAAGAATTAACGAGAAGAATCCAGCTCCAAGGGTCTTCATTTGTATCACATTTCACACCTGGTTGAAAATCATTTCAGATTCACTTTCTGTGAGATTGCTTGAAAACACAAACCACTGAGCATGTCGGGAATATAAAATGATTAATTTTTTCTCTTTGACATGATTCTGATCACGAGCTACAGGATTTGTGACAAGTCTTTTATATGGTCCGGTTCTCCAGAAAGAACACTTGTAGGGACGCCATTGTTTGGTCCGCTGGAAATCATGACGCTACATACGATTGGTCATGAAATGGACACAATTGTCGACGTCGAGTTCTTTTCAGAATGTAAATAAAGTGAAAATAACGCGTGTAATTGGATTATCATGTTGGAATTAAGCATGAATTATTTTTCTATGCGATGAATCAAGAATGACCCTTGCGAGCCATTTTCCTTGAATGTCACTTTCAGGCATAGCAAGATGTTTAAGGCTACTGTGGGTGACAATGTCTATCAATCAAAATGTTCCAACAACTCGTTTTACTTGCGTAAAACTGTTTAAAATTTCTTCATAAAAACAAACTTATTTTCATTTTCTTTAACTTGTGGTTCCTTATTGATAAAAAAAACTCTAACAGATATATTACCAAAGGTTCTCCTCTTTTTAAAAATTTCCATAAAACACTTTCGATAAAGTTCTTGTATAAAAAGTATTTATAAAGAGTGTTTACAATTAGTTATATTTTCTGATCTGAACCCTTCTTAAGTGAAGGTACGTTTGGTTTTAAAACGTATGTCAAATCCCTCCAGAATAGCAAAACCTTGTGTATGTCAACAAATCGAATATGAAATTGGTGGTTATTATTCTCTTTCTTACACTTGTACTTGCATTTGTAGAATAGTTTGCGCCCAGGGATAATGCTATATTATGTTGTAAAACTTTCTGATTTAACTTTAAGCAAATTATATTGATTTCGGCTTCTAAAATCTTTAATTGCGACCTTCTCAACGCGTTTTTCGAGTGGTTTGAACTAGAAATACACTTTGTTTGTTTTACTCAAGTATTAAAATTTCAAAAAAGTAATTCGTTTATTTCCTTAAGCATATTCATTCCTTTTGTCCATTGTATTGAAGCTTTAACGAAAAGTTTATTAATAAAAAGGAGCCCAATAAATAGGAACCCTGTTGAATCCATTTCATCTTTGAAACAGTAATGCGATTTAAGGGACGCTTCTTAACTTTTTTTATTAATCAATTATTTACTCAAACCGATTCACTAGCCATCCATGTATTTCATTTAGTGCGGAAGTGGAAAGGAAATTACGAAACTGACACTGTTGAACCGAATTTCAACAGTTGAGACGTTAGTGGAATTTTTCTTCTTTTTTTTTTCTTCTTTTATTTTTTTCTTTTTGTGATCTAAATTTCCGGATTTTCTTTTGTAATCCGGAAAGTTTGAATTCTAAATACCAGCAGCTTACACTCTGTATTTAAGATTTAAGTCTCTGCGACCTTGCACCTATTTTGCATGACTGCCGAATTAGTTTTGACGCAGTATTCTACTCGTGTGGCAAAATAAACAATATAATTTCTCCACTTCAGCACGCAAAAACCGGAATGAAAATACTTAGAATTTTCTAAATCCAAATGAAAATAATTTATGAGAAATGTGATCTATGATAACAATATAAAGGGTGGGGGTACACACAAAACGATAACATTGATAGCAGATAGAGTACATAGATCGAGTAATTGAGCCAAATCGCGGATGATGAAAAATTGGATTATGATAGTTTTAAGAAGTAAACATCATTTTTATTTATTATGTTATATCAGAGCAAGATTTTACTTTAAGATTATCGGCAAAAACTTTGAGATATGTCATAAGAAGCTGCCTTGAGGTTTTGCGTTAGAATCTGAAATGCATTTTTGTCTTTCGATCGTTTGGATGTGTTGTTGGTTTTCTCTTGGAACTCATCGTTAGAAGTGAAAAAAAAATCCGCCTAAAATATGATTAGATTTTATTTAATTTCTCATAATATGTCTATCTGTCTGTAAATGAGCATTGGAGGAAGAAAAAAAGAATACATGTTTAATCACCTCTTATTGTTTTTCGATCGATTCAAAACGATGTAAAAACAATTCTGACATTTTCTTGAATCCGCCCCTCTATTTGTGTCAAGACCCACACCTTGACCTTGGAAACTGGGTCGTTTGATGAAGTTAGTTGCTGCCTTAAAGCATTGTCTTTGTTCTGCTCCTTTCTTTTCTTTTTTGTGACAGATACACTTGAGAATAGCACCACCGGGTGCGTTTTTTAATTCAAATTTCCTCTCTTCTTCTTTTTAATTGCATTTTCAAAGAGACGCTGCCAATTTTTTTTTCAAAACCACACTGGTCGTAGAAAACTTCGAACATTTAAAAAAAAACAATATATTGTTCTTGACTTTAAGAATTCTTCTTTTACAATATGATACGGAGTTTAGAGTACGAAAAAAACCCACTCCACTCAGTGTTACAGATTCTCCCGAGTTTAAGGTCGTACGAAGCAGAAAGAAAGAACGAAGAGAAAACTCTGATAGCTTCTTTCGAAAACTCTTGGAAACATAATTAATCATGATGATAGGAGGGTTCTACGTTTGAGTCTAGACAAATTAAATAACGAATTTGTTATGAACGAAATCAGGTACAAAAAAATAAGGAAAACACCTTCGTTTTCTCCAGAAGTATTAAACTTGTTACCCCCGTATTTCATTTACCCGTTAATCACAAAATGTACGTTTTTTTCATATTTCAAGATATAAAAGTGGTGTGTTATATCACCAATATAAGATGACTTTAAATCAAGATATAGTAATGGTATATTTTGTATATTAACGTGAAATCTTCTTACGCCATTTTGACGTAATGTTTGAGGTACTGTTTAAAATCAAATAAAAAAATCTCTTTGAAAATGACGATAATCAGATTTGCAGAAATCCGCAACAAAAATATACATTCTCGCAGTTCGGAATTACTCAATTTCGTGTAAATCGCGAGAAAAGAGACGAGTCAACTTTCTAGCAAAAATGAGTGACATATGTGTAAAATGGACCACCCAATCCAATATCCTGTGTATTGTACAAAGACCCCTTCGTCAATTAGCCAAATCCTGTATTCTATCTCCCTATGTTCTTTGGAGAGATTTTTTTTTTGTCTTCACATTCTCTCTAGCTGTAGATGCATGTCGAGCGCTCAAGCTTTCCGTGCCTTGTTTTCTTCGGTAGTTACATGCCTTTGGACTTGATAGCTGTATATCATAACCCTTTTTCATATTAAGTGGAACTGAAGTATCAGATATCAAGATATTAAGAGGCATAAATAATACAGTTCACGGCTTTTCACCTTATTTCCCCGGCTCTCGACGAGATATGTGCTAGCTACCTGTCTTATGTCCGTAGAACCCCCCGTGTGTTGATAAGGAAAATTCGGAGCTTGTGTGCAAGATCATGATAATCTCTTATTATATTTTTAGAACGATTTAAATGTCGAATATTTGAATATCTTAAAATTTTTATAATTCATATATTCGAGCATGTCTGTTCAATTGAAATATGCTTTATATAAATATATTTTTTTTTCCACAATTATGTAAGAATCTGTTCATATTTATAGAAACTCGGTGTGTGTTCAGATTTGTGAATGAAGAAAAAAAAAATTAAAGAAAAAAAAAATATCGGTTCACCATGTGTACATAAATAGGTTATTTTATCACACATTCAAAATCTACACAGTGGTTTAGTCATTGTAAAAACATCGCCCCAAACGCTCAAGATGTGAAGAAAATTCCATGCAACCTCAGTCTGCGCTCAATCACTTCATTTCATTCTGTTAACTGTCTTTTAGCAAACCTTGATGAGGTTTTACAATTTTCCATCTGGAGTCAAGCGCAATACATCAATGCATACCCCCAAACGTGTTTAGATTTTGACATTTTTTCATT
>WFKH01007768.1:40809429-40849205 GCA_016163765.1 Magallana hongkongensis
TAGAGAGAGAGAGAGAGAGAGAGAGAGAGAGAGAGTGAGAGAGAGAGAGAGAGAGAGAAGAGAGAGATGTATTTTAAAACACAGAGACATTGCACATGTTCCGGAGATGTATCGCTAAATGCAAGTATTTTTTGGTAGGGATTGTAAATTTTCAAGTATATTCTGAAGTTTCTATATACAAGAACCAATTTGATAAGGAAAAAAAAACCTACCACGGTCACCTGACTCAATTGGAGAAAAGGCATTCTATATGATTGGGCTTGGAACTACACAAATCTTTATTAAAATTTATAGAGTTTTATCTGTATTAAGAATATGTTAATTTATTATGCAATAAGCTCGACACATGTCAACATGAATTTAATACAGTCTCACTAACTTTGAATTTGTGTGAATGCACTCACAAGATTTGGTTCCTCCTTGTAATATACATCTTATTAGATGATTTATAACTTCAACAATTTACACGTTTACACTAATTTTTATAACTCTGTACTTTAAAAACATGTGATAAATTGATGTTGTCGAAACTATAAACGTAATTCATATTTCAAGCAAGGGAAACAACTCTTGAGTGCATCGTTACATATTCTTCAAGGTTAGATAATTTTTATTGCCTTTCTAGGTAAAGGGCCAAAATATCGACTGAAGAAGATGTGGGGGGGGGGGGGGGGCATGTTCTTGGTTTATATACCGATTAATTAATGAACTTTATAATATTTTTTCTGTTTTTCTTTGTGTGTTTCAGCCTGTAATTGTAATCTCCACGCCCGTCGTTGTCGTTTTAACGAGGGGCTGTACACCCTCTCTGGAAAAACCAGCGGCGGGGTGTGCATAAAATGCCGAGATAATACGGCTGGTCGAAACTGCCATTACTGTCGTCAAGGCTATTTCAGGGACCTAGATAAGCCGATGACGCATCTGAACGCGTGCAAAGGTAAGATATCCCTGCGCCAAGCCGTCCTAACCTTTGTGTAATGTTTTTATTTTGCAGCGTGTAATTGTAATTTGCATGCACGGCGATGTCACTTCAACAGAGAGTTGTACCTACTCTCTGGCCAAAAGAGTGGAGGAGTTTGCCTCCGTTGCAAACACAACACGGCCGGGCGATTTTGTCACTATTGTCGGGAGGGCTTCTACCGCGACCCGACCAAAACTCTTACTGATCGGCGGGCATGTAAAGGTATGGGGTACTTCTACTCCTCCAGCGCACAACCGTAGTCTGTAAAACAACACTCCAACAGCACCTGCACTCTTCCTAATATAGAGGCTCAATCGGACTAACGAAAAACAAACAAACCAAAAAATAATTGATAAAAGAGAATTTCACTTCGAACACGTTCCAGAGAGAACAGTTACCGTTTGAACCTCTCTGCACTTTTTTTTCTCTGTCTGTCTTTTCTATTGGTGCCGGTATTGTTATTTTTCTGTTATTGCTTCTTCTCTTGATATATTATTTTTCGTTAGAAAAGTACTGCTTTTGCCATGGAGTTACAAACTTGTTTCTTAGAGCAATTGCTTGTCTTTCAACCTGTCAATCACCCATGGTATGCAACAAGTTTTCAACACAACAACGAAATGTTAAATACACTTTTCCATAGATTAGTTTATAGAAATCGCTCACTGTTTGTCACTTTTTAAAATCTATTTCATAACAAACACCTGATAACTGCATGGTATCTTCTCAATTCATTCTACATTTATTTTTCAAAACAATTTTGACCTGAAAACGTGTAACATATCAGATATATCATTAAACATCTGTAACACCCAATTCGCACGCAAGTTGGAATTTGATCTGTGTACATAATCTAATCCTCAAGACTTTCTTATGTTAGAGGGCATGCGAGATGACACAGATTTCTTTTACACATCACTGGTGCCTATAGCTAAATACTGCTTTTACACACACACATACATTTATTAATATCATACCCATCATGTTTTATATTTTTAATTTCACTTATAATGTATAAATAACAATTATCCAGTATATACAAATATACTGTCGTTAATAAACTAATATACCAGAAGCGTATACAAGTGTATACATCCTTACTAATAGTAGTAACTTGTTTTTCTTTAAACCATAGGTTGTTTTTCAAATCAACAGAAAATATGACCATATTGCTTACAAAGAATTAATTCAAATCTTAACAAAAATTGATAAAGTTTTTTAAAAGACGTGTTGTTCATAAAATGTTTCGAGATATTTAACGACAGATGTTCATGATTAGGTTCTGTATTGGTAACGTCGTTTCACTGTAATATTAATGCGCCATTTTCTTGTTCCTCCACATGTTAAAGAGAGGCATCGGTTAGCGGGCGGCGATTACCAGGTGTTTAATGCTGATCCGTAGACATAGATCACTAGTTATAATGAATTTACAAAGTAGATATTAAAGAATTATATGATTTTCATCCCTGGAGTAATTAGTTACACGTTGCTGGAAGTTTCTTGAAACTTTCCGGGAATATGTTCAACCCTGACGTGAAATCAGTGCGCAATTATCTCTTCCTTTTTTTTGCAAAGCGAAAAGATTTCTCTTTTACTTAGTATAGGAATTTGTAATATTTTCCCTGAAGATTTTAAAGTATCGGATGCTTTTACGAACGGAACAAAAAGGAAATTATATCTATTTTTCTTACCCCATGAGGCATAAAAAATATCGCCGTTTAACGTGGTTTTTTTTCATTTCGTGACATATGCGTTTTTGTGCTCAATTCTCTCAGAACAATCAATAATTAATTCTTTTTGTCGGGTAAGGCTAGTTGTGTATAGTCCAGATGATTTACCGATGAACATATACATGTAGATTTTTTCAACGTCTATCTGTATCAATCGTTTTATATAAAAAAAAGAAAGAAAGAAGAAATATGGATATATGCTTGACAATGCTTCCAATTATTTTCCAATTTATCTGAAGGTTATTCTGAATGATTTTCAAATTTCCCTCGAAGTTGTAGTTAAGGTTCAATTGAAGCAGTTTCTGCATTATTCATGGAGTTCGTTCCGACAGAAGACTGAATCATTTTTTTTAACCAAAGGTGATCTGTGGATTTGGGTCCTTTTATTAATAGCTCATTACGACAAAGAGGGTCTTTAAAACGTCTTTAATGTCCCTGGGTATAAGGACATCACCATTTTGATTTTTCTTTCATCCTTCGGAGTCCTATTCTAGCAACATACATTGGGGTACGGTCAGCCTTCTTTAATAATGATAATTTAAAGCCACTAAAATTCGCAATTGGTCGAACCTATGGAATTCCTTAACCTTAAATCTGAATAAAGTTTACGTTTGTGTAAAACAACGATGAGAAAATAAGGAGAGTTTTTTTTTCCCTGGCAATTTTTCAACAAGGTATACACATTACACATTATCCCTGAACACTTGAATATTTAGCAATTCGCCTTCTTTTGCAGATTTGTGGATAGAGCACTTAAATCCTCTCACCCTCTCGATTAATTTGTTAATATATTAATACCGTCTTTGTAAAATTATACCCCAATTTCATTTCATTTTGAATTCGAAGAGGGTTTTTTTCTTCTTTCGCTCAGTGAAAGCAAAGGAAAGTAAATATACTCATTGTATAATTGGTTCTAGGAGAGGAAAGCGTACCAGACCTTCTCAATGAGATACATTGTAATTTCCAGTCGTTAATTCTATCCCACCTCCAGGTGAAAACAGCCTCGCTGAACAATCTGTTTCCGGAAAAGTGTAATCTACACACAAATCAACCATCAGAATGTGGGGGACAGGTATTCAGATGGAGATGATTGCTTCTCGAAATTGTTCCCATCGTCAAAAATAGAAACTCAAGGGAACCAAAATGGATATACATGTACTCTGTAACGTTAAGCATTAGCACAAGACAATTTTTCAAATCTGGAATCCTTGATAATTACTGCACTGACAAGCTACATGCATACCTTGTTAACGACTGAAAATTATTCATTTATATTGACAGAAATAATGCTCTGTATTTACAATTTCTTAGATTATTACTTTGCTTGCTTATTGAAATGTTATTAATAATTGGTGTATACTATCGTAACCTTATGAAAGTACCTTTACTAATCATATTTTACGTTTATTCATGAAGGATATTGATAATCGAAATCTTAATTATATCTTGTTTTAATGTATTTGATTCTATTGAAAGTTTTGTTTAACGGTTTACAAATGTATAGATTAACTTAAACACGTGCATTTGAGGTGTCTCAAACTACTTGTAATGCAGTTAATGAAAGATATTGTATTTTCATGTATTCTGCAGCCTGCAAATGCCACCCCGTTGGAGCTCTTGGAAGAATCTGTAACCAAACAACTGGTCAATGCCCTTGCAAAGATGGCGTCATTGGAAGAACTTGCAACCGTTGCCATAGTGACTACGACCAAACAGCCTCATTAATACAGCCTTGTATTAGTAAGTATTTACATCCATCATTTCTCTCCTTTGTTTTTCTAGATCTGATTTTTTGATTCTGTGAAAGAAGAGTTTTGTCTGTGACATCTAGACTTTCTATATATTATACTATATTACACTCATTAGTAAATCTTTCTATGGTTTGAAGTTGGCTTTCGCCTCACGTAATGGAAAATTTTATTTGTACTTCAGTTTTTGTGTTGATGATAAAAATTGTCAAGTCTCCTCAATTTTACTGTCATGAATATTTATATTTTGTTTGTATTTTTTTATTTCATGGTTTAAAATATATTTGACTGGTTTATTTGGGATTAACTACCATCATTAACTTTTAAAAAATGATTAATTTTAATCATTGAGGAACGCTCCTAATTAAATTTTTTTGTATGTAACCTCTGTGGTTGTGATTTAACTTTTCATGTATTTACATCTTATACCAAAAATCATGATCGAATTCTATTTACAGACCAATCATTTGTCAGTATATCGTTTTAAAGTGACTAAAGAAGAAATTTCGATCATATTATTTTCGTTTTCAGTTGCCACGACGACAGCACCACCATTTATAAATACTACCACAGATGGCGCTACAACTAGTTAGTGATTCAGACATTTTGCGCATGCGTAGTCAAGACACTTCTTTTGACATCTGGCTAAATACTTTTTCTCACGATAAATTGCTTTCAAAAATGTAAAATACGCACTGGAAATAATATGTCGGGGCTTCTTTCATTCTCAATCTGGCATGAATAGAGTAGTAAGATATGGGTAATTAATGAGTAGGCAGATATGTCTGTAGAATATCGTATAATGGCGTAAGGCAAGACTACATAAGCATGACCAGAATCCATTAGTATGCTCCATTTTCTGGAGATGGATAAACAGCACGTTCTAAGGCACTGATATGTGGTGTTTTTTATGTATGAAGCAAACGGGTGTGGTTAGTGCTCAACACGGCATGTTCTTGCAAATTTTCAACACAGGAAAAAAAAATCATTAACCCCTCTCTCTCTCTGTCACAACGAAACAAAATTAATCACTGCATGTCAATTTCACATTTGTTTTGATTGGTGCTCGTCCTCATGTAGATTCTTCCCCCTATTTTTCTTTGGGCTACTTCCGGTTGAATCTTTTTTCTCTTTGAAATATAATAAAAGAACAGCTTCCTTTGTAAGCGAACATCCAGTGTCTTAGATTCAACATAGGACTTGTATTTTGCACTGCGTAATGGCAATTTGTGTATCAAATATTCTTCATCTGTGTGCATTATCGATACAATGTATTGCAAGAAAAAAAATTCCGGCAAAATCGGCTTGCTTCTTGGCTACTGTGCTTCTTGGTGTTCAATGTCGTATTCGATTTGTTTTCTGTAGAATGTTTTTATTTATTTGCTGAGTTTTGTAACAGAAAAATATCATTTTGTATAATATTATATTTTGAAAAAAATTACAAATATGACTTTTAAATATTTTCTTGAAGAAAGACAATGTACGGTTTCTGATGCATATTCTCTCCCAAAGTTTGTGCCATGTGTTCATAGATTGAAAATCCGTTTCCCGACTGAGGATCTCTAATCGTTTTTCCTACTCCCAACACTCGAAAAACAAATTGCCACACGTTTAATTTCGTTTTGGAGAGGTTTTTAACAGCTGAAGCAACTAACACTCCATAGAATTCTGAGTGTGTTTGGGATGATAACGTGAATTTCACAAACAGATTTTGTTAGATTCAAGACCAATCTTTGATAATGCCAATAATCTATGGCCTGACGTGTAAATGATTAATCCAAATACATGAAGATATGAAAATTATACTTGGTATATCTTTTATAAAATCATAATAGCGCCATGATGTTTGCTGAATGAACATGTTTGTATGTTGTTGATTAGTATTACATATACCAAATATTAACAGTTTTTGAATTTTTTTATTTTTTCAGAACGACCAGAAAAGACAAGTAAGTTAAAATTTTCTTAAAATTTGTATTATATATCATAAAATGTATGTACATGTATAATAACATTAACATGTACTGGTATAGTATCGTGGTTTGATCACGTGCTTTCGTTACACTACTATTTCTTCAATTAAACTGTTTATTTTCGAATTTTTACGAATTCCATGGCATGCGTGGTTGTTCCGGAAATCGGATAGGTTGTTTTGAAAATTCATAATTAGTCCCCACATCCGACCATACACCCACCTGCTCTTCAATTAACCAGTTTCCTATTAGCATTTATAAACGGCGTGTCTACTATCTTTTTAAATGTTTATTTAGCATCATGTATGATTTTTTTTTGGCTTCACTTTTCTTATACACTTAATAACACCTTAAATTAATGAATATGTCTACACCGCTGATAACAATCACATGAGAAAGAAGATTTGCTACGACGCTTCTCTATGGAATTTTGGCAAATTTCTTTACCAAACCTGTACACTATGCTAAATGGGTGTATTAATTTAAAAATTATGATACTGAAATTCTATATCATCAGATGCGGCGGGATTAATTTTACGACATTATAACAGAAAAGGGTTATGAAATCAGAGAGAAGTCTGTCTCATCTGCTCTCTGTAATTTGATAGAATATAGCTTGAACATGATGTTAAGATCTACAGTTCAACCCCACAAGCAGTGACTACAATCGATTTACAAAACGAAGTCCTTCAATAGTTCCTTTAATATGTAATAAATTTTCAAGATGCGGTTTGAATTTTCGAAACCAATGACACGATTCTTGCTGATTACAAATCCACATAAAAGAAAATCTCCTTCGCGGCGTATTTTTAATTTGAGATTTGTGCATCCCCCGGAATATTAAAGTCCACCTGATTGGGTTTTATGTCTGTCTTCTAATACAAAAACGAAGTCATAATATCCGGTGTCGTCTGCCAACGACTTCCGATCAGCCGCAAGCCTTGCAGCATCATTTATATCGAAGTACAAATTGCAAAACGACACGCGCGGATTTACCTAGTTGACCAAATATTTAGACATACAATGTAACATCAAAGACCCATATTCGCCTACAAATTTAAACTATCTGACCTTATTAATACAGTAATCAAAGTATTGCGCACTTTACTGAAAACATATCTAATTGCTATGTATACGCATCGAGCATAAAAAAATATTCATATTTTGATTGCTTCCATACTTTTGTATGAAATTCAGCACATTTTTTACACGAAGATCTTTGATTTTTCAGAATGTACACCAAAATGCAAAAAGAAGCAGCGAAGACTAAATCTCCGAAAATTCTGTCGAAGAGATTATGGTATGTGAGATAAGTAATTTAATTGTATGTGTTTAAACCAATCCATCAGTGTCATTTTGAGGTAAATTCTGGAGTGAGGAAAAATCGGACGAACTTTACCTTAGGCAAAACGCAAACCTTCAGAAGTTTTTAATATAGTTATCTTAGGGTATTTTTTCTATTTTAGCAATCCAGGCCAATATTTTGTCCCGCAAGACGGTGGGAGAGTGGATGAAGTATACCATAAACGTCATCAGTATATACAAACGCAGTTCCCATCAGAAGCGGGGTGAAACATTCCTCTGGGTTCCCAAACGTGATGTGAAATGTAAATGTCCGAAACTACGGAAAGGCAGACGATATTTCCTCGTCGGTCGTCTGCGCAGCACCTACGGAAAGCCCGGATATATTGCAGATAATAGTACAGTTGTGATTAGACACCGCGACCGGTGGCACAAGAGAATAAAATTATTCATGAGGAAAGAAAGAAGAGGAAAGTGTAATAGTTCCGATCGAAGGAAAAGAACATAGTGACTTTTCACGATTTTCATCGAAATGGTTGTGAATAGAGAAACCAAACCAAAGATTTTTTTATTGAACAAGTGTAGAGTACTTGGTTGGGTGCTGCAATCAAAGAGACAGTGAGAATGAATATCCTTTCCACTAATCGGCAATTGCATTTAGGTAAAAAACAAACCATGCAGTGGTCTTTCTGAGAGGATGTCCGGCACTTGTGATAATGCCAAACACACACAAACATCCCCCCCAAAGAAAGCCAAAATGTTCTGGCGAATTCACTTGAGATCTGGCGAACTCACGTAAGATCTGGCGAAAGCACGTATAGTGTGAATTGAATATCAAAGTGACAGAAAATTTTTAAAATCTGCCTTTGAATTCACGAGAATCCCAGCAACGGATCTCTTTCAAATGTTGGCTGAACTTTTTCATAGAGACACGACAAATTGGTGACTCTCAGAGAACGGCATGTTATATCAAAAGAGGTGGTTGCATTGTGTGGATTTATCAAAGTTGTATATTTTGCCAAAGTCGTTAAATTTCACTTGTTGTACAGTTTTGTTTTTTTTTTTATATTTTATTACACTGTCTGGTAATTATCGATGGATAAACATGTTTCAAATGATGGTATACCGAATGTTCTGTGCAGGATTTCTAAGAATTTTCATTTTTGGTATCTGTTATCAAAAGAGCGAGATGACGCACAATCCGGTTTTTTTTCTTATGTGGTTCTCTTTATATTTCATCTGCAATATTGATGGTGAAATTGCATTAACCATGAAATATGACTACAATTATTATCAAGCAAAAAATTGATAGTGTGCTCGAACAAGGCTTGTTGTAAATAGTATTATGTTGTGGTGTCCATTTCATGACAGAGTTGCAGATTTTAACTGCAATTTAGATGAAATGAAATACTCCTTGTGGTCAGTAAAATGGTCAAATGACGTCATCCGATGTATTTATTTATATTCGTTACTTATCTGTTGTAATTATTGTTCTCATTACTTGTAATTAAATGTATTTTTATTAATTAAGATGCTATTATTACTACCCGTCATTTCTTGAATGAATCTTCAACACATGAACCAAAATAAATTTCATTTAATATTGTTATCGTTCTGGTAGTCCTGTGTGGTTATGAATGAGTTTCTATTCTTGGAGGTTGTTACTCACACTATGACTGCAGTCTAAACATGGAAATGGCTAATAATGCGGTTATCACACAAAAACAAGAAAATATAATTATGATACTTGGAACTTCATCTGATAAACGTCCTATTATGTGCACAAAAATGAATAAAGGATCGGCCTGATGCTTTCCCCCAAAATTCTGCAATGCGTTGATCTATCTTTCTGAAATTCCAATTGTGAAAATAAAGTACAACATACGATTTTATCGACCTAATAGCGAATTCGATTCAGTTCTAGAAATTGAAGAGGTTTACACTTCATGAAAGCCTACGTTTCAAGTTTTATCATATTGATATCTGAATGGAATTTTTGGGATTACCGATTTTCTTTTTTTTTTTTAAGGAAAAAAGCATGCGTATGATATCTGGTAACAAGGATAAAAAACCTGATTTTGACAGGTATGAAGCGTCTTTCTGATTTTCGTTGCGTTTGGTCTTGTAATACTGGCATGTACTGAACAAGACATTCCCAACACTTAGAAGATTAACAGTATGGATGTAAGGTCCAAATACAACTGCGAAGGAAGACACCTGGGGTGCGTTCGAATAGCCGCTCAGGTCTTCTTATCACCGACCACATGGAACGCACCCGTTTGATCTACAGTTGCATATTTATCTCTACAAAAAATCATGAATGAAAACTGGTATATTTTCGGGACATGGAAGATTAACCCAATGTTTGTTAGAAATATGATATACCTACACACTGCAGTAAATACTTAACAACGTGTGACATGTCATGCGGTCTTGAGCTTATGTCTTTTTTTTCAAAGGTTTGCCATAAAATGTTTTACTTTAGGTATTATATAGGTTATAACCGTGAAACAACGCACACGTTGTAATTTCAACTTTACATGGAGATGACATCCATCCAGCTACATTGTATTTGGAAGAGAAAACCAACATGTTTTCAGGTGTTTATAAAAATCTTGTTTTCGACTTTTTGCCTTCGGCCGGTTGACGTTTTCATAATTTATGTGATATTGTAATCGGATATTTAGAAAATCCACCTTTAAAAATAATATAAATGAGATAAAATGCCCAGACACCCCAGCTACCTGAATACGCCGATAAGTATCAAATACATAACAAATTGTATTTAATAATTTGATGTACGAGATTTTATTCAACAACGCCTTTGTAAATTGAAACTTTTCAACCCAATGAGCACTTAAAAAATATTTTGACGCTGATAAAATCACTATTCGAAAATTCATATTCATAATTATATGTATTTAAAAAGTGATAGTAAATTCAGTAAACAGAGCTAGATATATATCATGTGCGTGTCGTAATAAACCACCCCCTTTGCTGCAAGAGGAAATATATCCGAGATAACTTCGGAGGGTAAGGGTTTTTAGGGAGTGTCAGACTTATTCATTCCGCACTTTCAGGTCATTAGCCATTCCGTAGTATTGATACTGATGTGAATTGTTGATTTCAGTGGTGCGCTTTCAGTGTTCTCGATAATACAATTTTACAATGCGTTGTAAGCCGTTTAATTAGAAAAATAATGTAACTCAATATTATAAGCCAGATTCCAAACTGCATTATTGCTCTTACAACTCTCTCTCTCTCTTTTGAAAGGTTTCTGGAACAAAACAAATATTCTTAAAGAATTCTTGACGTATATATGTTTCATGGATGATAACAAGTCTTTCTGTAAGAAAAATTATTGCAATTTTTTGTAATCTCTGGAGAGAGAGTCATATATTTATATGATATGAAAATAAATACCGGCTACCAATTGACAGAATAATGATGGCCGTTCCACTTCATTCAAAGGGTATTGGCCTCCTGCTTTCACATCTGTGTTATGTTTCTCTTCAATCATGGCAAACGGGTTTTTTTTTTTCAAAAAATTTCAGAACAAAACAATTAGATGTTGAGTATAGAAAAAACTTCAAAATATTAGAGCAGTTCGCTAAACAAAACGTGAGATATGAAGCTAACAGAAATGAGGGTTGGGATCATCTAAAGTTCCATACTAATATCACTGTAACTACAGTAATGCGATATCAATTTAGAACACTTTTTATCTAAAACAAAACCTTCCGAATTAATATTAGGCATCGGCATAGATGAATGCTACATGTATCACATGATCTTTTCCAAACAAATCTTGCTATGAATTATATTTATGTTTTAAATTCAAATTACTACGTATTTAGAAATTTAAGTTCTAGGAAAGTTTCATGCATGTAACAAAATATATAATTTATGTTCCCTCTCAAGTTTCAATTAAATAATCAATACTTGTAAGTCCCTTTATACATTAATGAAATATGTGTTTTTGTCAATTTTTTCCGCATTCAACAAAGCATATATCAATTTTATCACGCATCGAACTTTGATGAAATAGAAATATTCAAATAAATTGAAGTTTATTTGCAATGAATTGAAAACAAATAAATAGGATAAAGGTCATTTATTCAAGAAAAAACAATTGATATTGATATGGATTGAAATTAAATTGAAACACAAAAAGAAAACAAGGAAAATCATTGCATAAATGATAGGAATTTGTAAAGATGGATTATGAAACCTCATTTTACATGGACTTTGAGAAAACTAAATTAAATAAAGGTGTTCATTTCTTGGTTCACTTCAACACGGAGCACGTTCCATTTTAACCCAAGAAAAGTATTCAAAGACTCTTTTATGAAGTACTGATTTATGTATAAATAACTTTTACGTGCTTAAAAGGGAAAATACATGCAAATGAATTGCCAATGACTCTATCATAGTTTTTATTAATTATACTAAAAATATGTGAATTGATAACAATTATAACATACACTGAAGATCGCGTTTTATCCTATTTTTGCATCAATTATCAATTATTAAATCATTGTAAATACCCCAAAATAATGCCGAATATCATGTGCAGTCTAGAGAGGGTTTCTAATTTTACACTGTTACCTCGTAACTAATTTCCTATTCTCTATATCTACTGATAAATTATTGAAATTAAAAGGATATGACGAAATGTTAATCTCGCAACTTGGACAGGATGTTACTTGAATTACACAAATATCTTCTTCACATGCTCAAACATCCCCCCCCCCCAAAAAAAAAAATAGAATCGGTAACTATGGGAAATATATTATTGATATTTCCAAAATTGGCCAGTCATAATCATCCCCCACCCCCACCCCCACCCAAAGAAACTTCTTAAGTACACTGTTGTTACATATTAAGGGTTCTCTAAACTCCTAAACGTGCTAGAGAGCAATACGAATTGTTTTAGATTTTAAAAGTAAAACTCAAATTGATTTCTTTCGGGAACACGTGAAGATAAAAACTAAAATTTAGGGTCGTTCGAAGAACCGAAAACCCACGTTGTATGAATAATGAAAATTATGTTGACCCCTACACGTATATGTAGCGATATCGTACTCTTTAACAAGATCACATATAAATGGATAAACGGATAGTCACTAAACATTTATTTAACTTGACACCCCTCCCCTCCCTTTCTTCTAAAAGTCAAGTTAGTAGGACAATATGATTCAAAACAAGTGTGCGATGCGTTCTGTGGTATATTTCTGCTTTGTGTTCAATTTACATCCAAGCCGACACATTTTGTGGCGCTTTTTCCATGTCTTGTTACATCCTTGTTCTAATGCTAAATGTCACAGTGTCAGAAATGATAAAACAAATGCAATTGGCAAGGTTTATCCCGGCATCTAGAGAAGAAAATATCGTCGAAAGCTTTTAGATTATCTCAGTAAACGAGCAAAAAGACACAAACCGACAGTCTCTTAGACAATCGTCTGATGTAAAAAAAAAAAAAAAAGAAAGTTCGGTGCACTTTTTGCAAACAAACAGGTTTGGTATAGAATATCATTGCGCAACCCGGTCTAGACGCAACCTTTTCAATTAATACTCTGCTGATTCATTTATAAATTGATTCAAAACAAACCACCAAATTACCTGGAACAAAAAACCTTAACCATCGACGAGATATGTACTCACCATTTGTGTAAGAGTTAGCACTGATTTGAGGATTTCAAATGCATTCGATTTGCAGTTTTGGCGAGTCGTTTGCATAGGAAATTTATATGTATAAACAACGGCACTAATGATTGTCTGAAGTATTTGTTCATAACTTGCCTGCAATTAGCCTACACCGCCACTACAAAAAACTCAATTACGCAAGTGTTGACAATCGAATACTCTTGTAGCCTTGCACGTTAAACGGATTTATCTGCAAAGCCTCTCTTTACAGTTGGTATAATGCGCAAAAAAAATTAAGCGGTCTTTGAGAACGAGAGAGAGAGAGAGAGAGAGAGAGAGATCCTAGAGTCCTAGATTTTCATTATTTTGTTGTCGTTCAAATCTAATTTAGATATGAATTTCATACTCATCAGTTTCATACCGATCCAAGGTACATGTATAAATGCATATCTACAAATGAGTGTGTACTACATGTGTTTATGTAGGCACATGTACTACATATACTGCGGGTTCATCAAAATTTGTGAAATAATAATTTTCATGAATTTCGTTGTTGAGTACATTCATGAAATTAAATGTTTATTGAAGTGCAATAGGTGCAATGTTTCTAATAACACATTGTATTTATAGGACCAATGTTTATTAAATTGACGTACATGTACATATCCTTTCATTAAATCCATAAAAATTAAAGCTCACGAATATTCGAGAAAACCTACAGAGCATTTGTACTCTTCATGTTTTGAGCATCAAATATCAAACAGCACATACATTGTAAACACATGTAAGAACATGTACTGTGTGAAAACACATGCACTTCTAATACAATTTTAATTTGGGCATTGTACGCGTGATCTTTATTACCACGCGTACATGTACTATGTATGTGAGCCCAGAATTAAGCTTTTGTACTGAGTGAAATAAAAATCATTTTACAAATAAGTTTACACAACTTCTGGGTAAAATGATGAAGGATTTTATTTCATGTCAATTTGTATAAACGATGTGATGTCATTTTTACTATATTCAACTACAGGTACACATATTACACATAAATACTGTTTCAGTTACTTACAAAACTTTTTGATTCTAAAGTTTACCAAATGAGTATGGGTTCAAAAACTTTCCCTTTAAGTTAGTTAAGCACCTGGAATTATTTTTCTTCAAACCCCACGAGATGAATGATTTGGATTGAAGTAAATTTAAGATTGAAAATTACATTCGGTCGAAAAGATGGGGAAAACGTTCAACGGACTTGGTTCTATTGTTCAGAAATGACTATTATTTAGTTTTGTAATAAAGGAAACGAAAAGAATTGCTATCGCATACCTCTCTTTGATGACATTTAAAACACTTTCAAATTGAAATGTCTATTGTGGAAATATATCTCGTTTCAAAGTAACTGATGAACGTCACCTTCTATAATTCTAAGATGTCCTCACTTGAAGACTATTTTCCAAATGAAGGGATATAATTAGTTCTACCTTATTACACTCTCAACTCTCAAAATAATCCAATTTCAAATGCTTATGTGTTACACGGCTGAGAGGTTTTGCCTCTTGGCTTCCAATATTGATATTATTTATCCGAACCGGAAGTTGAAATCATAGAGGGCGATTCGATGATGGCCTCGGATAGAAAACTTTGAAAAACTAAAATACTTAATGATGTATTGGAGTTAATTCTTTGTGTGGGGCGCTATATTTATACATTTATATCTATATTTTTGTCTTATTTAGATCGTTCTGACAAATATTCTCTTTTCCTGTTATTTCTGGGTATATAAATAATGTGAACAATTGTGCTTGCGTAGGTTGAACAAATGGCATCTATTTAAATGTGTATATTCGCATTTTCGTAATCTGTAATGTTTCATTCTCGCCATTCAAAAGAATAACTGGGCTTTATGATAATCCTTTCCTGTTATAAAATTAATTTAATGATATAATAATCTGATAAGTACAACAAATGTAATACAGTACAGCATTTGCAGTGAGTTTTCATATTTCCGGTAAAACTTCACATAAAGATTGACAAATACCAAAAAAGAAATATCCCAATTTTTAAGTTGCAATTAATGTTGTGCAGAATATTATCAACAAATTACTTTGCAAAGTAAACTGAGATATCTTTAAACGGAATCAACAATAATATTAAAAAAGAAATAAAAATATATCAATGGGAATGATTAATATTTGTTTCTTATCAATCATAGCCTTGTTACATTAAGTTGAACAACAGAAATTGACTTTCGTATTTAACTATATGGACACGACTGTAACCAGTATTTCATTATAAAGAATTTTGAAAGTACTAATGCAATGTTTGTTTTAGTTAGAATTAAGTATTTTAAAGGTAACTTCAAAGGATATCGCCAATTTTTATTGTTAATTTATAGTTTAAAAAAATGTGCATAAGAGAAAATAGGGTACACCGTAAGTTGTTAATATAAATGAAATATTAAATCAAATTATAAATTCATTACTACGTTCTTTGTCATAAAGGCTATTATACCATTTCTTTTCGGCATGCACGAAAGTAGTCAATTATTTGGTGTAAATAACCCGTAATGTATCTGCAGTAAATGCAAAAATTCGGAAGTGTTTCTTACAAATTACCTCTACAGAGGCACTTAAGAAAAAGGCAATATTCAGAGACCACTTTACCTGCCCCGACTGGATTCCTCAGATCTTTCTTTGTGATAAATAATTGCAGAAACACGCAAAATATGTCAATTCCGAGGAGTCGTGAATTTTCCCGAAATAAAGACATATTTCTAAAAATAAAACGTGAGTAAAATTAGGAAAGGGAACGTGTTTTAATAGCGTAACGAGAGACCCTACCCTGAGTAAAACAATATTCTCTGATACTTACGGAGGTTTCGTACGAAGCAACAAAAGTGTTTGTCAATTAAGTCTTCACTGGGTGTAAGTAAGATAATAGTAGACATTTCCACGATTTCGAAAGTCTTTGAATTAGAAACATGTGATCTATCATTCTTCCCGCCAGGGGTCTGTTTTAGTGCGAATCTTTAATTTGCTGGTTGTCCGTTGACTTCCACTCACACGTTCATACAGTCATGAACGTAAGTTCACGAACGAAGCCTCGTCTCTGTCAAGGGAGAATAGGTATCTTGAGTGTAAAAACAATAAACGCCGTTTTGTATTAAAACAAACAAACAGATAGATAGGTATTACTTCTTCATAGCTGATGCATGTTTTAAGTTTTGGTGTCAATATAGATAGGTTTTACTTCCTTGCAAGTTTTTGAAGTTTTGGTATGAAAGAAGTTTTTTGCTTGCTGCATTGTTTTAACCAATTTATTAATCATTTTATGCATTTGGGCTTTCTGGGTTTTTTTGGGTTTTTTTGTTGTTTTTGGGTTTTTTTTTGTTCTTCATTAATGACATGTTCAAAGCTTGTACATCTTTCAGTGTCAGGAAATGACTACTGAAAACCATAAGCTTGTTAAATAATGTAGAAAGAAAATCAGTATGTTAAACACGTTGATATAATTGCTATATAATGAACTATCACCACTATCTAATTGCCTCCGTGATATGCCTGTCTGGGCCAAAAAAAATCGAAAATCAAAAAATGATGAGACATGATCTTCGATCATTATGAAAAATTATACATGTACGACAACCCTCGTACATACATATTTTATATGAAACATGTGAAACTAGAAATTAGCAGGTGTTACGTTTTAGAGGTTGAATCCCACCCGTAAGTGACGTCGTGTTTACTATATAGAGGGTAAGATCAAGTATAGTAAATCTGTAAGTTGTCAACGAAGGTCTATCATTAGAGGGTATTCCGAGTGACAGGTCCTATCATTATAGGGTATTCTGGGTAACATAAGATGGCTGCACCACGCGATTATACCCCGAATTGTCACTCTAAGGCTAACATGTCGACCAGAGTTAAAGGGTTCAGATCAGAGTTTGTGATTCCCGGATTTGTGGGAAATCTGGAAAATAAAGGAATTTTATCTTATTTCGAGTAATTACACGTATCAGTAGTCTAAAAAAACAATACACCATATCACAGACGTCAATAGTAATGTACTTGATCCGTTTCACATATTCATATCAGATCCAAACCATTGCATAAAAATTAATAAACGAATCAGATATTCATTTTTGCAGGTTGCATTTATATATTGCAACAGGCACAGTAACCTACTTTAGCGAATCAATCTTCTAAATTTTGTTATATTGGAACTGCTGACAGATGAATTTTTGTGGCATTCCTCTACTGCAAGAAGAGCATGTGTGTTTGCCGTTACGCATGGCTGAGAAACAGACAGACAAACATGCAGACGACTGAAAAATAATCAAGAATCGTGAAGTGAATAACATCTGTGATTACTTATCGAAAGTTTAAACTGAAAAATATTAATATAAAATGCATCACATACATGGATATAGTATACATTACATACATGGATATAGTATATCTTTAATAAAAAAGATTCATGATGGTTGAAAGATATAAAATAAATAATAGTAGAGTGTTGTATCGTGATAGCATGTCAATGAGTTAAAATTATGGAAGATTAAAAAGTTTAAACACGACCTATTTTTGAATCTATCGTTCTCAAATTAGCGATCTTGCAAATCTGTCAAACGAAAAGTCTCTAAAATTACTTTAAGACTTTAATCAAACTCTTTTGACTAGTCTCGTATAAATTAGGCTTGATATCAAATCTATCAATAGGGATCCCCCGCATTCGATGCAATAAATACACTGGGCTCGGTTTGGAAATTAGCATGTACCCAGACGTCGGAGACAGGGTAATTACACGTAGTGGCTCCACTTTATTCAGCTTCAACTGTATTCTATTACCCAGAAAGAAGTTCAGTCGCGTTCATTTCACATCTATATCATACAATTAATTTTACGTTTCTATTCGATTTGAGAAATTTAGCCCCTTTTAGACCAGGTCACTTTGAGTCAAATGATCCTGTTGTCCGCAACATACGACAACCAGTTAGTTTTGGGATAAGTGAACATTTGCTGGGCAGATGGTGAACGCATTACAGATACATGCATGACACTGTTTTTTGCATATCTTTTATTTGTACAATTTATTGTCAATACAATATTGAAAATATCTGAACCAGTTTGCAATTACGATGATTGTAACCAATTCAGGAACATAAAGAAAATACCAGCGGTGTGTAATTTTTGCTTTGTGCTTTCATAGAATTGATTTAAATGTTTTTTGCGATGGTTGACAAACATTTAAAACATTTTAAATTAATTTGTTGTGAAACGTATGTAAATGAGAACAACGCCCGTTTTGGAAACAGGAACAGAATTTACTCCATATTTGGAATCTTAGGCCTTAGGGCAACGTGATCTACGCATATTCAAAAAAATTGATTGGCGATTCTGTTTCTTGAGACGACATTGTGCAAACCATCAAGAGATTTTTTCCCCAAGATTAACTACAGTTTTAAATTTCATTAACTTCTCTCTTTTTGCTATCTCGCCCATTGAAAGTCTTTATTATATGTTGACACTATCTGTAGTATCAAGCGTTTTGTCGTGCAGCCAGCCATCTTGTTGCCACCGAGGTAAAATGGTCTCCACTTTTCACTTTCTTTTGCAGAGGAAGCAAGCGTTTCCAGTTTAGTTGTGTTGATCGCAAATTAAGACATCAAAATACATGACGGAGAAATAGAATCTTAGATATTGGTTTTAACCCCAATAAACCGGCAGCTACTGTTACTTGATTGAACTCTTATTGTACAAAAAGTGAGAAGGATCTGTTTAACGTCCGAGGTGTTCTACTTGAAAACATTATGCAAACAAAAAAATTAGATAAATTTCTGACAATATGTTACAGAGTTTGGATGATTTCAAAATGTTATTAATACAATTTTGGTGTTTAAAGCCCACTTTTTGCCAAAAAAAATTTCCTGCACAGCACTATGTTCTCGTCAAAAGATATTTATTAAAAGCAAATGGTTGTAAATTTATTTTTTAAAAATGGTCCATCGATATGCATTTTGAATGTTTGATTTCTCGCTATTTTCATAAATTTCGAACTAATAGAGGAAGAAGGTGCAACGTGTAGTAAGAGAGGGGGCGTTAGAACTATTTTAAAATCTTGGCTAGCGTGTCATATTATTTTTGAAAAAAAAATTGATAAATTAAACTTGAAGAACAGAAATGTAGGGCATTTGGACAGCATTTGATTTCTTGTGTTGTAATTCATTTGCACTGAATATCTCCAATCTTTCATAAGGGATTCCGACAGACCGATGTGATAGCACGATCAGAGAGGAAAACTATAAGTGTTCTTTTTCTCATTACATCACAAAATATTTTCGCACTGACCTTTTCTGGGAAGATAAATTCATAAACATTTAGGTTTAATGTCACTTTCACAGTCGTCGGCTTGCCTGAAGACTGAGGGGCAGTCGGTGTATTTTCATAACCTTTCTTCATGCGAGAGTTGGCGGTATTTAACATGGTATTAGGAGTATTGCTTACCACGTATATCATCGTTTCTTCATAAATTGTATTTTTTTGTGTGTGCGCTGATTTGATACAGATCATCATGACATCTCGTTTGCGCGAGAGATAAACGCGATTTCGGGAGACAGTTATGACCCTTCGGAGAGTTCTGTCAAATTGTGATCTGAAGCACTCCTCTAGATTTATCATTATCAGATCCCATGTTACTTTGAAAGCTTCAAATTTGACAGCTAGGAGCATTGATTTATTGAAAAGACTCCGCGTATATTTTGGCCTCTTTTGCACAGATCATGACATTTATGTTTCACAACTTTTAAAACTTTTATATACCTGCATAAAAATGTTGTTTTATAGTTGAGAAAAAGTTTGATATAGATGTTGAAAGACGTTTTATATTTATCGAGTCTCGGCAGAGGTGCTTTTTTTTAGCCTAAGGATTACTTAAAAGAAGCTACATATATACGTAAATATTGTTATAATCATTATTATATTATTGTTTATAAATGCAAATGCCCCCGAGGACCCTTGATTGGTGAATAAACATATCTCATATACATTCCTTTTATATTGATTTTCAAACTTTTTAATTATTACATAATTAATATGTTATCTGATAATTTAGAGCTTTCTATTTGATTTCAACCTCTTCCTCTCATTTCTCTCTCTCTCAGTCTCTATTTGAACTGAGCTGGATTTCTTCAGTTCAAGAATTCTTAATTATTTTTCATTCCGAGGTATGTACTACTTTTGCGAGTTATGTACTTGATTTCTCTTCTTTTATGGGCTTTCGCCGAGCTATCCCCTTTGTCACCTTTCGACATGATTATCTCGGATAAATACGTTACATGGGCATCAATGTAGTCCGTGTGAAATCGGATACCGATCAATTAGAAGTTCCATCCAGAAACATTAAAACTTTCCCAATGAAGGTGTCAAAACAAATATGCCGAGGGCTATTGGCAAGTGGACTTTTCACACTTTCAAGACCCAATCGAATCGTCTTAATGGAGCCCTTCTTTTGATTTAGTCTGAGCTATTTCGCTTTGGCATTTCTTTTTTCATTTAGAAAATCCCCGAGCCCTCTTGACCTAACTTCGCCACCCCTCGTTCTCTGTGTCCAAGCGGATTGACTATTGTGTGGCTTCTCAGTGCTTCTTGTATACAAATGCCATTCAAGAACTTCAGTTCTATTTTTATTCGTTTTCCCACTGTTCGCCCTCCGCGTGTTTTTGAATTTGATTTCTTTAGTCTGGTGATTTGAGAATTGTCGAAAAACACCAAGAAGTCCCAGCCATTCTATCTTGGAAACCCAATATATTTACATGTACATGTATTCAATTCATACGTCGACAAGTCATTTTGGTATGAAATTTTACCAATTGGAATTTATGTATAAATTTTTCCCAAAGATTGAAAAAGATGGGAAAAAACGAAAAAATGATCGGCCATTTCCTTCAAAGAATTTTGTTTTAAACTAATTACAGTTTTGGTGGATTTTTTTTATTTCGACAACAAATACATGTACAACAGAAACAATAATATTGCGTGTTATAATAGTGTTCAATTATAGCCCAAATATCATACTTAAAGGCCTTTGTCAGAAACATATCCCTTTCATTGTCCCTGTTTTTAATTTATACTGATGTTATGTCTGCAAAATGACAAACCTTTATATATCTAAACAGCAATGATCTTTATGTTTGGATCAAAAAATCCCTGTTTTATGCGTATGCCTATGAAATGAACTGTTGAAAGACTTTTTTGCAGGTGACTTTCATGTATGTACATGTATATTATTTTTTCTTAGTTTGCTGAATATCCAGGAAGTAGATATATAGCTGTATTGACAAATATAAAGTTTTAATTTCCTTCTTTCAAGAAATACCGATGACTTTTTGTGGTACTGATACTTCTATCCGGATTTTTTTTAAATATTTTCATCGCGAAAGTTTGAATTCTAGTAGAAAACATCTCTGGAAAAATTTTAAGTGTTACTAAAATAAAACTATCAAAGACTGAAGAATGTTAGAACTCATGTGACATAAAAAAAAAAAGGCACTAAATTCACAAAGAAAATTATATACAAGTTTTTCCCATTTTTACCCTTGTTTGAAATATTACGTAAAAAGCGTGGATAGTTCTTGTAAAAGCATTTCTGTACCAGATTTGGGGCAAGAGCAACTCTGAAATAGACATGCTGTATTAATTTAACAACAGAACCTTCGCAATAGGAATTTTGATTTTGGAATCAGGGCAAACGGTTTTTAAAACTCCATCTTTCATACGCAACACTTTCATTTCCATTAACTTGTTCAACCTCCTTAATATTTTTTGCGAGCAATTCATGAAAATTCTTCTAACTAAAAAAGAGGTCTTAACCTCTCTCTTCCCTCACAAGAGGATTCAACGCACTCTGGGAGGACATTCTTAATTCTTGCAAGGTAAATATACCTGTTAAAAAGTGTTTATTTTTCGAAGATTCCCTGCGGATATGGGCGGACCAGAAATTTCCGGAATTCTGTGGTTGTCAATCACAGGTTATTTTGTAAGCACTCACGAAATTACATGTATCGATTGCATTAAGTTCTTTGAACGACAAATACATATCAGTCGTATGTACATCCTGCTAATATTTATAAACTGTCCTCTTTCATACGTGTAGATTTCAATAAATTTGCTGATTATAAATATGAAAATAAATCATGCATAACTGCATGACCAAAAATCATTTTGTATTAGTACATAACGCGATTTTTTTTTTGAAAGTTAATTAAATTGAAATTGATATTAACTTACATTTGTAAATCTTAGTCTATTGTTTTCCTTTTAAAAACGATTTGATAAAATTATTCCTTAATTTGATGATATATGTGTATGTATTAATTGTGGTCAATGCTAAATGTAGCCAATGCACGAATCTCGTCGAATAGGTTTAACATCGGTGTGATTCGAATAATTATACATTTGAATTAAGTGTCATCTATGTAAATAGATATATGTAATCTTAACACAACCTTCCTCTCCTCCCTTGAACAAGTTTTAGTATATTCTGGAAAATGAAACCTCTTATAGATCGAATCATTGGGAAAACAAACACTGTACTAGAAAAGTTAAGATTTCCTGAATCCTCTTTGTATGAGAGCTCGTTTAGTACAGTTGAGTGACCATTTAAGGATAATTGATCGGAACTATCCTGTCCAGCGGAAGAACACTTGAGTCCCACGGCCAGGAGCATATAACTTCAGACAAATTAATCAGCAAAACCCGAGAAGCTAAACCAGCTCCAAGAAACTATATGAAGAAGCATTTAGTAATTTACATGTATCAATGAAATCATTTGGTACCCTTCGCGAAAAAAAGGTCCCAATTTCATGTATGTTGCTTTTCTGGCTAATTTATTTTAAAAATTCCAGATTTAAGGAAACTTTAATATACATGTATCCTGTAATAAAACTGATTTCAGGATGTGATCTTTACAATCTTTAACATCATAAAAATAACACAACAAAGCATATGGTTTTCTGGGAGCTCGCTTCGACAGAAATAAATTATTGTGAGTATTTTCAGAATCCATTTAGGAAGGAAAGACACATTTTTGATTTAATATTACGCTTTCCAAGATGCATTTTCATTATGAATTTGCACCTGTACCAAAAATCAAAAACATATGAAACCTATTAAGCTAATTTCCAAGATGATCAGTATAGAGAAAAATACACACGGCTCATATAATGTGGTTTATTTAAGTTTATTTAATCATCAAATATTATATATATTTATTCTTAGGAAGGTTTAAAATTGTGGTGCCCTTTACGGGGTGTGACGTCAGACATGAAAAAGAATCGAGAAAAAACTAAATTCGAACGATAAATCGTGATCCATCTATTTTCTAAAATTCACAATCTCATATTTTCTGGAAAAGTGGATTTGAGATAAGCTATACCAGTTGATAGAGAAAATAAAACATCGTCTGAAGCTTTATTCGTTGTTCAGTATACACATTAATTGGTAAAAATTGTATTGCAATAAAATAACGAGACAATTTTTTACTCTATTAATGAGTTTCTTCTCTACAAATTGTTTGGCCATTAGTGAATACTAATTGCTTCATCGTGTTTAGCCTCGTCTGCTGGAGACAAAATAAAAGAATAAAAGCCTTCCAGGTATGATTTAAAAGATGTATTACTTCTAAATTACAATACCCGAGTCAAATGCTACCGTCTTCATTATTTTCTATAGAATAGGATTTCTGGGTAAAAGAAGCTTATTTCTGCGACTAAAAGAAACGAAACGATCTCGTTACACAATTTACATGTACAGTTTTACGACGCAACTTCAGTTTTATGGACAGTGTTCTTTTTTTGTTCCCACTTAGCTGTAGCGGAAGATATTTTACATTTTACAAACATGACACCGCTAATGATTGTTTATGATCATTGATATAACCATCATGCGAAACATGCATGCCATTGAAGTTTTTACATAGTTTTGGTGCCTATAGAATAAAGTGCATTTGCAGATTTCTATCCAATTAATGCATAAAAATTAATGAAAAGGATAAAACAATTTCAATTTTTCAAAATACAAAAAAAAAAAAAAAAAAAAAAAAAATCATATAAAATAATTAAAAACTGGTATCAATCTCTTGTTTATGATATCATGGTTTAAAAATAATATTTAGGTGTGACGAGCCACCTTAATTTAAATCGGGTGGAATTTTCAGATCAATTTTTTTCATAGAAAAAATACAACGTATTTAGTAAATAAAATGTCTTAGAACGTTAAACCGAAACGCTAATGAATGTACTTTACCGGAAGAATGAGTGAAATTCTAACTATTCAAATTCCGCGAAACTTTTCTCACTTTTTTTTTCTCTCTACTAGAAATTAGTAATAAAAATTAGCAAAATTTGTTTTCTCTCCATCGAAGATATGCAAATTCACAGCTGATAGCGATTCAAAACAGTTGTCTGACACTTAACATACCTCGAGAATTAACACTTTTTCTACTAGAATGCTTGATATTTTTGTGTTTACCATCCATTCTATTACCAGGTTGCAAGTTTATTTCATCTATTTACAAACAGTAAATAATTGCTTTCGGCACTTAAATAAGGGGGATAACTGGTTGTTTTTTTTTGTTTTATCAAGATATGAAAAATAAAAGAAATAGTCTGAGTTCTTCAGAAAAAATTAAAAAAGAACCATTTTTATGACATAACTCCGACTTGATCCTTTATTTTGTACAATGTATGAGTAGAAAAACTAGCCAAAACAATCATTAAAAATACTATAATTGCGTTAAAAAAGTATCTACATTTGTTTTATTTTAACGTTTAGTGCAAAGTTAAACACTACATGTACCTGTATTTTGACGGTCAGTTTCACCCGCAAAATTAAAAAAAAATTATATTTATACAATATACCCTATATCCCCCCCCCCCCCCCCCGATTCTGCCAATGACACCGGCATTTGAAATTCAGATTACATAGTTTATAAATCACGATGTAATTAGAAAAATCACTTGTGTTAATATGCTTTAATTAATTGCAATTATTTTATCTTAAATAACATGCATTGTTAATAGAAATTATATCATTTATTTCTATAAAATGCATCGTAACAATAATGAAATATAGACACGTTTGAGTTTATTTTTGCATATCACTGGTAAATGAAAAATTAACCCTACTACAGAAATTACTAGAAGTTTCGTATAAAGAAATTGATTTCTACGATAATCAATATAAATAATGACATTTTTCTCACAATTTATCATTTTAAAAGCACTACATATGTTTGTGAGCTGCAATTTCCATGTCGGTGATTTTTCATCTTAATTTGAAATTTTAGCCCCAAAAATAATATCAATATATTGATGACAAGCCTGTAAATAATTTTCGTGAAAATTTTTTTTAAATAGTGTTCTGATTTAATTTGTTTTAACAAATAAATCATATGACTATTTACTCATGCTTTATATTCTATTTGTTAAAATAAATTACATCAGGAAGGACAATTGGCTTAGTTAATTTTGTCGTCCAATTCAAAGGCTCCATATACCACCAAAAAGATGTGAGATCTAAGAAAGATAACTCTGATGAAAAAAATTATCGAATAGATTGCATTCGACGTGGAAGCCTTTCCGTTGCGTTTATGGTAGAAAATGTGCCAGAAATGGTCATACGGGTACGTGAAATTGTCAAATTAATAAAATCTTGTTTCGACTTTGAAAACATGTTCAGTCCATTTATGCAAAAAGACTTAATTCAAGAACTTTTACACAATCCAATAAGGAAATAGCACGCTTTGGCATATAACTTTAATTTGTACAAAGTGCACATTTATTAAATAAACATTCGCGCCATAACATGAAACGGACTCATTTGGTGTTCTTTATACTTAGCAAAATAGAAAATGAAAGCAAAAACATTTCAATCGCTTTAAGAAGAAAAGAAAGGATTCGTATCATAGAAGTATTCAGATTTGAATATAAAGAAATCGAGATAAATTTAAAGAGTTTTCGAAGAAACTTAATGACCGTAGTAAAAAAAATAATAATACAACGTCGAACCCAAGTGGCAGTTATAAATCTTTCAAATAGTCTCTTTCTTGTAGACGCTCGCCTGTAAATCTGCCATCAAGGTATGTGCATTTTATACACGCAAAACGAGGCTTATATATGAAATGCAAACGTTTCTTTTTTATGCCTGTCTGTACGTCTGTCATTCTGTGTGTAACACTTTCGTTTCCGGCCGATATCTTGAAAGTCTTTGAACCTTTGCAATGAAATTTTATTCCTTAACGACCCTCTACCCATCGGTGCTTCGCCTCACACTCTAAAATAATCAAATAGATTTCATACAAAACTGTGTCATAAATTATTTCATTGCTTTTTTTTAATTAAAATGTTGTCTTTGCACAATGCAAATGGACCTTAATTTATGAATCCATCGATTAAACAAACTAAAGTATGAGTTAACAAAAAACGAACGCACCGGTAATAAAGTTGAAAATAGAATTCGCATCGGGATTCATATAATCATTTGAATCTGAATTTATTTGATAATTGACATTTACTTGTAACAACAATAAAATTCAACTTGTTTACAGTAATGTGCGTGTCACGGTGTGTATGTATAGTGTACAGTGTATATATATGCCTCACGTACAATATCGATCTTGTTATGATGTATACTGATCTGCAATAAAAAAGAACGTGACCAAATTAAATTACTATTTTCTTAGTTCTATTGCCTGTTACGGTAAAACTTTCTCTATTTAATTGTAGCACTTGTAATGATACAGCCAAAATATATACTTATGATAAAAATGGTAATCGTTACCAACTTTTAATCCGAATTTCCTCTATTTCTATAATTGACATAACGAGTCGTCAATCGCAACTTCTCGGGCCTTTCCAGCAGAGCTCAGAAAAACTCCTCGAATGTATTACATAAGCGTCCATGACAACACTCCTTTTTATAAAACTTGATATAAATATATGGAACGTCATAGCTGCCTTGAGGTCAATTTCATATGATATGAATATTTATATGCAATAGTAATATCATTATATGCAGTGATAACATCATTATATGCAGTGGTTACATCATTATAAACACTACTTACATCATTATATTCAGGGGTCAAATCTTTATATGAAGTGGTAATATCATTACGTTATGTCGTAAGATCATTATGCGCAGTTGTTAATTCAGTATATGCTATGAATAAATCTTTATATGATGTGATAAACTCATTTTATACAGAGTTAAACTCATAATTTATTGTTGTTCAGTCGTTATGTTATGTGGTACACTCTTCATGTGCAGTTGTAAAATCCTTTTATGCAGTGCAACTTCTTGACATTAGGTGATAAGTTCATTATATGCAGTACTAATTTTATATATGTTATGGTGTGTTAAAATCAGTATGCATGGTGGTAAATCTTTATGTATTGTGGTAAAAACGTTACGTGCAATGGTAAATCCTTTGTATGATGTGACAATTTTATTATATGCCGTTGATGAGTCATTATATGATGTGGTCAGTTCTTACATGATGTGATCATTTCATTATATGGAGTGGTAACTTCTTTATATGCAATCGTAACTCTTTTGGGGTTGACTTCGGGTGGAGAACTACAGTTTCTAGAGTTGAACTTTTGTTAATCCGAACGCATTCTAGTTTGCCGGAAGTACCAAAGTCTAGTCGAAAATATCCGACTAGATTCCCGCGTACTGGTTGTCTAGTCACAAAATTGCGGATAGGTAAAGTCTGTGCACATTTTCACAATGTGTAAAAGGGGAAAATCTTTGATATGTTACGAGGTTTTTGGGAGAGTTATCTGACAGTAATATCAAATTGCTCAAATTTTGATGATATTTAAACGATAGTTTATAAATTTTGTATTATGTCACTCGATTTCGATTGTTATAGTGAACACATGGCATGCGTACAAATACTAAAGACGAATTTATTGCACTCTTCATTTATTCAATCTCTATATGGTATAAATGCTAGTATTTGTGTTATTTAGGCAATTTTGAATAGAGAGCACCGTCATGAATGAAGAAATTTACAGAGAAAAGCTTGTATACTGGACGTGCATAATTTGTAGACAAAAAGTAAATAAAGACAGCATTCCATCACTGGACAGACAAGAAAAGAAATCCAAAATTATAGTAGACGGAAATTATAGGTATTTATGCCAGACCACTACTTCTTGATACAATTATTAACTTTCATATAATTACATTTAATATGAATATGGTACTGTTTTTTTTTAATTGCCAGAAGTCTTCATTTAATTAAAGTACTTGCAATATATTTAAAGAAATATGCAAATTAATGTGTATATCAAATTTCAGTCGATGATGAATATATTAAAGCTAACTCGATTTGGTGGGTTCCTATCATGTAGCATGAAGTCACAGGATCCATTATTTTTTATACATAACTAATAGATTGTATATCACACTGTCGACTATGTGTAACTACCAGACGATTCCTGACTTCCATGTAAATACTAAATGCTTGTATTGTTTGAGATTCAATGAAGAGTCAGGAGTGAAAATTCACTGAACAGCTTAAAGGTGCCGAATAGAATAAGCCATTGAGCAACTGGACACCAGAATATGGTTTTTTTCCCTAAAAGTCTTACTTCAGTGTATTATAGATCTGTCACAGTAAACTTAAAATTTACACTTTAAAAGGCAAAACATTTGGTTCCCTTTTCAATTTATATCCTAGAGGCATTCATTAAAAAATGAACAACCTTAATCATCCCAAAAAGTTCATTTAAAATGAAATCTTTTTCAATTTTAGAATTATTCTTCGGTGTGATGTATGAAATTTAGCATTCAATGCTGATTGCTTGGGTTATGAAGTTGAAGAAATAATAACTGGAGAGTGTTCCTTTGTTCTTTGCAACAAGTGTTCCGAATCTAAAGATAGACAGGTAATGTACCATAGGATTAGAAATTAAGTAAAAATATGCATCTGTGATAAGTCATCGTAGGTATATACTTTTTTTCATAAACATGATAAAAGACATGTAAAATTCTAATCTGTATTGGCTAAGATAATGGAGATGATAAATGTGTTTGATTAACATAATTTTTGCACTGTTTAATGAAACACTTTTAACGGTTTTTTTCTTTGTTATGTTTGAATGTATATTTGTTATGTTTTGCAGCACTGATCGTATTCAATTAGACATTCAGAGAGATGGCAGAGTTTTTTCTATTCACGTAACTCCCAACATGAGCTTTTCTCGGATTCAGTAGGTTTGTAAAGCCTTGTTGGTTTTTTTTAAGAATAATGAATTACTTTGAAAGAAATTACAGTTTGAAATATTAGATCTCCAGTAATTGTGGGTCATTTGTGCTGAATGATTAGTGAATTATTTTCTGTATGCATTGTGTCTGTTGTCTGTCTCTGTACACTGGACCAATTTTAACAAAACTTTCCTCAAAGCATCTATATCCATAGAGGAATTTAGTACATTTAAATGTAGTGAAACTTATACATCATGTCCTGCTGGGCCAGGGTGTGACCACTATATAAAGTGAACAATGAAATACAAGTTACATATATGTATATAGACTATGTTTATAATAGGAAGGATTTAGTTTCAAATTAAAATGAAATTATATTTTGCAATTTATTAATACAAATGTACTATCATTTCTGGGACAGAATTGGGCCACAAGAGAGTTTTATAATATAGCGTTGAATTATATACAGTAGAAATCTGTTAAACCCCATTTTTTATTATCCACAAGAGTACATTTTGTTGAAGTGATATATCAGCAACTTCATGTTGTGTGGATTGAGATTAAAATACTCCTTCCTTCTTTATGCTCAGGTGAGCGATGTGCCCAAAGCTTGTCATTTCCATTTGTATCAGCTAGACAGCAAAAACCAAAATGTGGAATGACCCTCAGAAAATTGTGACCAGGTGTTTAAATGTTTACAGTTATGTTTTTTCTTTTGATTTAGACAATGCCACCAAAACATCTCTAATTAACAACATTTTGGATAGCCAATTATCGGAGAACGACTCTAAATTAAGAACACCTATATCACCAAATACCAATACCAAATCTCCCAAGGTAGCCACTGAATCTTCCGTTGAAACGCCAACAACAAACAAAAAAGTGTTTCCTTGCAATACTGAAACCAGCTCAGATCTTCAAAATCATCATGGACAGAAAATGAAGAGCGCCTATTGATTGATGAGAGACACTACAAATCTTCAGCATTTTTAAAAACCAGAAATCATACTATTTTGTGGGAAGACATTGCCCAGAAACTACTTGAAGTTTTCAACACAAAGGTCACTGGAAATCAAGCAATATATAAGTACAATTCTCTTAAAGGGTTTTTATCACATTTTCAAAAAAGTTAAGAATCAAACAAAAATACCTTCTAATTACATATAAATATTGATGTAGCATAAAATAAGCATCACAAACGGCCGCAATTGGTTGTTAAAAGGGTTCTAAATTGGAGCTCTCGCAGTTAAAATTTCCGCTAATGAGGATAGGGGTCACGTGGTACAGTGTGACGTCATAAGTGTCAATTCTTGAAAAGCTCATCGTAGTGTTTACATAGATCGAGATAACTTTGACGGAAATAAAAACAACTCCCAAGAATGGATGACAGAAATTACGACTTAGAGGATATTCCGTTGGTAATGGACATACAACCTTACATGTTTGAACCTCCAGCACTGTGTGTCAATCAAGAAAATTCCCCGCAAAGTAGCGAAGAAAGCGAGTCTGACACCGAGGACAACCCAAGTCATCGACGAAATGGAACGATTTGGTAAGTTTAATCTTCGTTATTTGTGCTTATTACCGGGTATTATTTTAAAACTTACAACTAGAATTCATTATTTCAGCATAAATTTAAACTTTTATACCTTTCATTATGCATACTGATACAGTTTTATACAAGTACTTGCTGGCTCTGTAATGACGCCGTAGGAAGTTACGAAGTCTTTCTCGCTAAAAAAATAAAAAGCTTACCTGGCCTAAATGAATTATATTTGCTTAAGAATATATATATATAATAATAGAGATTTAATATATATGTTTACAACTTTACACAGGTGCGAGTGTGGATCATGCGAGGTGATGCCCACTGAAGCAGAGTGCATTTGTTGCTCAGAGATACCAGCCATTGACCACATCAGAGACTCCTTCGATATAGAGTGCATCACTCAGCACCAGACATTTCTAGACAACTGCTTGAACATTTGAGTTTTAGAGGTCAGCCTTTATGACTATATCCAGTCTGATGGGCCCATTGATGACAATGAACCCATTAATGAGTAAGTATTCTCACACCTGATCATGCTTACGAAAGAGAGAAATATAATTGCGCATTTCATTGAAACCAAACTTTTTTCAAAATAATGTATATTCAGTCAACAGAAAAATCTGTTTGTTTATTGCAGTTATTGATTAAAAAATAAATTAAGTATATACATTTTAACAACAAAAAAAACAACAAAACATATAACAATAACAATAAAATTCTACTTTCAGAGTCTACAGATACGTTGCATATAGGAGGTTCGTCTTATGGGTTTGGCAGCGACTGGGCAAGGGGAATCGGAAAATCCTTCCGGCATGTGTTGTTTCCAAGATAAGGGACACCTTCCCATCAGAGCAGTATACCGGTTTCAAGTATCCACGCCCTATTAGAACACTCAATGACTGAACCTGGAACGACGAGTAGCTATCAAATCTTCTTTTACAAAGCCCTCAAATCCTAACGTCAGTGCTGGGGGGCAATATCCAAGGGACATGTGAGCGTCATCATTGGACTGAGTGTATGAGGGATGCTGTCTTCGTCGCTCGCATAGATTTATCCGGAGGATATCTACATAGTCTGTGAAAAAAAATTTGAGCATGTAGTTTTATTCACACCAGACAGTGAAATTTGTAAATTATCAAACTGTGATGTAGTGCGTTATAAATATGTGTTGAGCCGAATAACAAATTAAATAAAAAAAAATTGTTTGTTCTGTTTTAAACTGACTGACACATACAACATTATAAGTAAAGAATTTATAAATCTTTGAGACGGGCAAATAAAAACATACCAAATGTAACTGCTGTTTTGTTGGGCTTTACAACAGCTTGGGTCCCTTTTTTCCCCTTCGGATAGCTGATCTGCCAACGTGCTACCCCATCTTTGGTTGTGGCCTGGTGACGTTGCCCATTTTCATTGAAATGGAGTGCAGAGACACACAGTCTGTAAATAAATGGTGAAAAATTTGGTAAACTTGTACGGTAACTCTCTAATTCACTATTAGGAAAATTTAAGAATATTTGAATGAAATGTTTTTTACAAAAAATATTCTCAGATGATTTTTGAATTGGTGTTCTTTGAAACATACCTTGCCATCATGGCTGGGTAGAAAAAGTGGGTGTTTTTTGGTGCAAAGGAGTTCACGACACTATGGTACATTTCCAAACCATATGTTTGATGGAGAGGAGACAGCTTGCCTACATCCCTTGTCAAATATCGGCTCTCCACAACTTCCCTGAAGAGTTTGTGAGCTCTTGATCCTGTTAATTCAGATACTTAGATATAAGATGTCATGCAATTGCCATTTAGTGTTGTTACTTTTATCAAAAATTGTCAGTATATGCAAGTTCAAATTGTAAGACTCTTATTTATTTATCTATCAAAAAATACATACCCTCTTTCAGCCACAACCTCTCTTCATTGGGCAGGTCATGTTCACAATGTTCATGCTGATTTGAAACATGCTGGACAAGGGAGGACCATTTTCGCACCTTTAGTTCACTGTCCTCACCACAGGATGCAGCTACCCAGTAACAGTGGTTCACTGAGGACTTGATCCAGGGCCTAATGTTGCCGCAATCTCTCTTCTTTGACCTAGATACTCCAGTTTCTTAGAAATTCCTAAATAAAATCATTAGTTTCTTTAAATGCCATTATGACACTCTCAGGGTACCTATTGCATATTCATTTGTGTTTAAAAACTATTCTTTTCATTTTACTATAATTCATAATATGCACATGAGCTTTGTCTGTTAAAATAATTACTTAATACTCATATATGTCAAAACTCCAAAATAATGAATATCATAAATAAAAATTTACCTTTAGCCACATGCCACACATCGAAGAAGTGATTCTTGTCTTGGTGATCCTCTCGCATGTATTTCTTTATCATACCATGTCGATCAGTGACAAGATTTTCAATATGTAGACCTGCATCTTCTAGGTGTTTCAGCCCTCTCTTTAACCCCTCCAACTCCATGTGTGTTGACCCTGGTACTTCATTACTCTAAAACGTACAAAATCATAAATAAACGTGCACTAATTAAGATATATAAATTCAAATTTAATAAATTTCTATGATGCATATACGTGTAAATGTATTAAGTGTATATATCAGAGAAGACAAATTCTAATTATGGTGTGAAATTCTATATTTATGTAAGATGATCAAATTTATAATTATTTTAATTACCTGAACTAAATGAAAATCCAGAATTTTTCCACTGCTCAATTCCATCAACGTGTAGGAGCCAAATTTCGCTGTGAATCCAGGAGAATCACACCGTGCGTCTCCACCAAGGGTCAAAGATCTTCCCTGGTACTCCGCAAGAAGGGTCTGTTGATGGAAGTCCCATGTGAAAATGGAAGCAGGTACAACATAAGATGCCTGAAGTCTGCTGAATGTGGACATGGACATCATCTGCAGGTTCAGATGTCGAAAGAGTCTGAGGCTTTTCGAGGCATTGGCTCCACTAAACACAATAGCACCAGCAACCAACAAATTTGCCCATGGCATTCCATGATGGCATCTTTGGCTTTCCCAAGTACTGGAATGGCCATTAGGGCACACAGAGGATGTTGAAATCATGGTTCCACGAACACCATTCACTACTGTGTGACATGCACTACCGCAAACACTACAGTTTTGCAAAAGTCTGGCTAACTGTACCTCAGACACTAAAAACTGTCTCTCCTCTTCCGGTGTTATATCTGTGCGCAGCTGGAATTCTTCATCCTCTTCATCACTCTCTGGATATTCACTATCTAGGTCAAAGTCAGGGTCCTCATCACTACCCTCAATGTCACTATCCTCATCATTGTCCTCCTCAGTCTCAACTGCATGCTGCTGAAGGACAGGGGTCAGACCAGCAGCTACTCTAAGTGGAATGTTGTCAGTCAGGCTTGAGCACTGAGTACCTGTGGACACCATGTTTTTCTTATCCAATGACACTTGGATCCGCCTTGTCCTCTGTGGAACTTGAAGTGTGGCCTGGCATTTTTTTTGATTGGGTCTCTGGTATTGCATTTGTTAATGCAGTGGGTTCAATGGGATGCTCATCATTGGGATCCCCTGGTTCAATTAGGTCAATGGACTGATCAGGCAAGGTGTTGTTCTCCGAAGGCCGAAGCTCCAATTCTTGAAAAGCTTGACGAAAAATCTGAAAAAAAATAAATCAAAATTTTCAGTATAAAGTCTACGAGTTTCACAACTTATTTAGCACAGTCACTTGACGTTTAACTTTTTTTTATTGTTTATAATAAAATAATTCCATGTACTAAAACATTATAGTATAGTAAAAAGAAATATTATAACGTCAGGCGCCTGTGTAATTAGATATAATTTATAGATATAAGGACTTTGAGTGTGAACGACTGTACTTTATTTTGTGAACAAAAAGTGGGTATCTTTATTTATAAACTGATCTGGTTATTTTGAGTTGAAATGAAAATAAACATAATATTTTTATTACATATATATAATAATAGTAAAAAGGATTACATACCTCAGCTTTCTGGCGTTTCGCGTAGGCCCCTCTAGGTTTGGCAGGCAGAACCAATTGCACAGCGCCATTATTCTCTTTGGCGTGAATGGGGAGGGGAACGTCTGGCACTGCATCTGCTTTTAACCGAGTCCTTGCCCCTTCGTAGCCTAACCTCTCTAAATGGGCTGGGTCCCTCTGAAGTTGATTCTTCGTAAAATGGTCAGAACACAAACGATGGTTTTTAGTAGGGACGAAGCTCTCGCGTTTACAAAAAATCGTCCATATTTTCCTCCGATGAGCATCTTTCGGGAAATTGAAAAAACTCTTTCCACAGCCTTTCGTATGCACGTTTGTACATCCGTAGGCCGCACAATACACCATAATGATGGTCAATCATCCACTTATCACCAATCTGAACTGATAACGGTTAATCGCTGAGATAATCACCTCTTATGCAAACACGACAAGTGTTTTCTCACCTTCTCGCTTGAACTGAATTGACACCTATTACGTCACAGCAATGGCGCGGACAATGGCCGGTTTTAAAATATGCATATTGCGAGATTTGAACTTTGACAAGCTGAAACTTCCAAACTATTACTTTTTTAACAGAAAAATTTTGAGGGATGACGGTTTTGGTACTCAAACTTTAATATATCAAAAAATTGGAAACGTGATAAAAATCCTTTAAGAAAAGGTGGAAGGAAGTTATCGATGCACCTTCAGGTTCAGCTGCAAAGAAATTTGTACACAAAAATGCATTTGATGATGAGTATGGATCAAAGGCGAGCACCAGACCAGCATTCGTGTTGGACACAGATGAAGAGCCCATTTCAAGCTCAACTTCAAAAGAAGGTGAAAAAAGTCTGACCCTGAAATGGGCTGTTCCTCTGTGCCCAACACAAAACGTAGAAAAAGAAAGTATGATTTGCATGCACTTATCCAAAAACAACATGAAGAATTTTTGACAAAGACAACAAGAATGCATGAGGAGAAAATTGAGAGATTTGAGAAATTCCTCAAGCTGATGGAACAAAGTCTGCATGGAAGAAAAGATTATTAATAAGAAACTTAATTCTTAAACCATCTTTGACCTCTTGTAATTGTTTCACCATTTTGTTTATATTGTGATTGTTACTTTTTTTTTCAGGTTTGAATACCTTGTTTATCTTCAACACCACAGATAGTGGTTTATCCTTGTACATGAAAGTCTCAATTTGTAATTTTTTTTACCATTTTTTGTTATTGTTGCTTTTTTACTCAGGTTTGAATGCCTTGTTTATCCTCAACACCACAGATACATGTAGTGGTTTATTCTTGTTCATGAAAGCGTTTCAATTTGTAATTATTTTACCATTTTTTGTTATTGTTTTTGACTGAATGAGTTCTGCGTTTCTGAGTACTACATTTACTCCATTCTGAAATACTCCTTTACAGTTGTTTGGATCCATGTCTTCATCTTGAAGCTGCCCATCAACTGTGTCACTGTGCATTATGCATATGTTATGGAGTATACATGTTGTCAGAATAAGTTTAGAATCCTGAATCTGCTTTTCATTATTCCAAAGGCTTTCTCTACAGTTTGCCTAGCACTAGACAGTTTTTTGTTAAACCGCATTGTTTGCGGTGATAAATTCCCATAATTTTTCGCAGGGGATATGAGCCGGTTTCTCAATGGATAGGCATTATCTGCCAAGATGTGGTGGTTTTCCAGAATCAATTCACCAGCTTCTGCTTTTTGATACAATGCTGAATTTCGAAGGACTCTTGCATCGTGTGGTCATCTTGGCCATCCAGTATAAGCAGTTGTTGTCTACCATCACCTAAAATTATTTGATATATGTTAATATATAAGACACTATAATAGAACCATTTTAACAAGAGCTTGGACTTTGGGTAGTTGTGAAAAACAGCAATGTGACGTAGGCCTGTCTATTTCATTGCTGGCCACTCGGCCATGGCTCTTTGAAATCAACAAGATTTGTCTGGCTTTTGAGCTAAGACTACGCACTCGGTGCATATTTCGCTTGAAACCGCGTCATTTTTAGTTTGTTTTGACGCAAGAAATAGATAGCTACGTCCTACTGAAAGTCCAAGGTCTTGTTAAAATGGTTCTAACACTTCTGCCACATTCCCCCGTTAACCTACGTATACGTGAATGTTGTTTATATTTAATGTACTGAAAAGCAGTACAGCTTAAAGTTAATAAAGAACTGAACTGAAAATATGGAAATGAATATATCCTAATTGCTGTGCATATGTCATTGCACAGCAATTTGGATATATTCATTTCCATATTTTCAGGACTAACCAGTAATCAACTCCTTTATATGACACAGGCATATGATTAGTTTGAAAATCATGTAGTATATAATAATATACTGATTAGGCCAAATAAAAAAAAATATCTGTGGTTCCGGTAACATCCCAAAAAAAATTAGGGTAGGTAGGTAGGGATTTTTTTTTTTTTTTTTAAATAGAAATGTTCAAAATGATTTCATAGTACTACTTAGAACTGCATTGTAGGTGACATTTGTATGTAGTGAGATAAAGATAAATGTAGGGAGCATCTAGCTTTTAACTATGTCAGAGACATATTTAAATAAAATAAAAAAAAAATTTGTATAAAAACAAAAAAAGAATTAAATGTTCAGTATTAATCATCTGTCTTTTAACACAAACGTAGGAAATTTCATTTCAATTACAGTAATGATATAATTACTTTCAAGTTTTTGATTCTTTGAGACTCTTTCAAAATGAAGGAACGTGACATCTTTACTTGGTAATCAATATTTTATTTAGAGAGCAAAGAATTTCATGTGGGGCCCTAATTATATGGCCTTTGCACAAATGGTGTTTTTCCATCTTTCTGACAACTCTCACAAACTGGCAGAACTGTTTTATATTTCTTTTTCAGGTCAGCGTCCATTTCAGCATTTTCTATTCCACAGTAAACACATATGTCATTTCGTCCTAGTCCAGATGCATAGTATGGTATTTCTATGGGTGTCACACATTGCAAGTTTGGTCTGCATGTTACATTTTTTCGAATTGATTCAGACACAGTCGGTGGAAATAGATAAGAACCACAAGAATATTCATTTTCACTTAAACTTGTTGCTAAAAGAACTTGTTGTCTTTGGTTAAGCCTTGACTTGGAGTAAATAACACGTGGTTTACAACATTCAACACATGTTCCAATAGCTCTTGCATTTTGAGTCGAAAAAGCCAGTTGAGGATTAACTTCAACAAAAATTGTTTTGATAGGTTTTCTTCGTTATCCGTAGTATCCCGAGTATCATTTTCTCCAGTTGCTGTTTGTCTTTCACACATAGCTGCCTCACAACTCTTTTGTTCTTTTCTTTCACTACTTGTACCTTGCTTTGGTTGTTTCTGGATCTTGAGAGAAGGTCTATCAATTTCTGTAGTTTTAGCTTCTTTCAGAACTTCATATGACTGAAAGTGTTCCTTACTTCCATCTAACATTGGATTTGGTAACCAGTTCAAATGTTCACTGTCCATTTTTTGAGGCAAGCAACAACTTTCATCCGAACATTTCTTAATCTGGAATGTATACGTTGTTTCTAGACAGTGCTTATCTTTCCATTCATTGTACTCTTTGCATTTCTTTGTATGGATTTTTTGCAGCTTTGTCAGATCAAGGTTAGGAAATAACTCTCGTGCATGTCTTTTAAGGACTTCTATTTCCTCATCAGTAGCTGGATCAACACCTGTCATCGGTTCATCTTTTAACGATAGTTTTTGAAACCGGTTTCTTATTACTGATTGAACTGGTTCGATGGATTCAGTCCATTTTTCCCTCAATTCAGGATGTTTCCTTAGCTCTGACATAGAGTTCATTCTCTTTAACTTTTCTTCAGTTTTTTCATCTGAAATCTTCCTTTCTGTTGCAAAATTCTGGAGACCATAGTTAAGTACAGACATAACACGCTCTGCAGGATTTCTATAGCTATGCCCAGGTGCACATCTAGCTGTAATGAGCAGGTCCAAGTCAAACTCTTTGAAAAGACAAATACTTGCTATTTTCACAGATTCCAATGTGTTACGTTGGTCTGTGCCACCATCAGTATACTTAAAAAGAACACTAGGTATCTTCTCTTTATACTTTCCATCGATAATTTTCTTCAGCATTGTTGCATGTCTAAATGGAGATGAAGCTTGAAATACTGAATCATTTACTGCAATATATGCTTGCCCTCGAACAAATGATGTTTCTGTGTCGTCAGGAATAGAACAGTGTAATACAACACTTGGTGTCAATGATGCAGAAGTCATGTCATGATCCAAGGCTACAAGCTCAGTTGTCACAGGGACTATACTCTGTCTCCCTCTGACTCCAGTTGATACAGGACTTCCTGGATTACCCACAGGTACTTTCGCTTTGTCGTCACAAAAGAAAAGCATAACATCATCTTTCATTTGAACTGATTTGCATTTTAAGTATTTCAAAATCGCAGCACAGTAGTGATCATCTGGATGTTGAATTCTCAACTGTCTTCTCTGAATTTTATTTTGAACATTGATGCGAGAAGTGAAGTTCATTGCAGTTTTGGTATATGGGTTTGTAGGTGCAAATTGGAGTCGCACAAGAC
>WFKH01007768.1:40884205-40934542 GCA_016163765.1 Magallana hongkongensis
AAGAAATTGATTTCTACGATAATCAATATAAATAATGACATTTTTCTTACAATTTATCATTTTGAAAGCACTACATATGTTTGTGAGCTGCAATTTCCATGTCGGTGATTTTTCATCTTAATTTGAAATTTTAGCCCCCAAAATAATATCAATATATTGATGACAAGCCTGTAAATAATTTTCGTGAAAATTTTTTTTAAATAGTGTTCTGATTTAATTTGTTTTAACAAATAAAACATATGACTATTTACTCATGCTGTACATTTTATTTGTTAAAATAAATTACATCAGGAAGGACAATTGGCTTGGTTAATTTTGTCGTCCAATTCAAAGGCTCTATATACCACCAAAAAGATGTGAGATCTAAGAAAGATAACTCTGATGAAAAAAATTATCGAATAGATTGCATACGACGTGGAAGCCTTTCCGTTGCGTTTATGGTAGAAAATGTGCCAGAAATGGTCATACGGGTACGTGCAATTGTTAAATTAATAAAATCTTGTTTCGACTTTGAAAACATGTTCAGTCCATTTATGCAAAAAGACTTAATTCAAGAACTTTTACACAATCCAATAAGGAAATAGCACGCTTTGGCATATAACTTTAATTTGTACAAAGGGCACATTTATTAAATAAACATTCGCGCCATAACACGAAACGGACTCATTTGGTGTTCTTTATACTTAGCAAAATAGAAAATGAAAGCAAAAACATTTCAATCGCTTTAAGAAGAAAAGAAAGGATTCGTATCACAGAAGTATTCAGATTTGAATATAAAAAAAATCGAGATAAATTTAAAGAGTTTTCGAAGAAACTTAATGACCGTAGTAAAAAAAATAATAATACAACGTCGAACCAAAGTGGCAGTTATAAATCTTTCAAATAGTCTCTTTCTTGTAGACGCTCGCCTGTAAATCTGCCATCAAGGTATGGTGCATTTTATACACGCAAAACGAGGCTTATATATGAAATGCAAACGTTTCTTTTTTATGCCTGTCTGTGCGTCTGTCATTCTGTATGTAACACTTTCGTTTCCGGCCGATATCTTGAAAGTCTTTGAACCTTTGCAATGAAATTTGATATCATTATTCCTTAACAACCCTCTACCCATCGGTGCTTCGCCTCACACTCTAAAATAATCAAATAGATTTCATACAAAACTGTGTCATAAATTATTTCATTGCTTTTTTTTAATTAAAAAGTTGTCTTTGCACAATGCAAATGGACCTTAATTTATGAATTCATCGATTAAACAAACTAAAGTATGAGTTAACAAAAAACGAACGCACCGGTAATCAAGTTGAAAATAGAATTCCCATCGGGATTCATATAATCATTTGAATCTGAATTTATTTGATAATTGACATTTACTTGTAACAACAATAAAATTCAACTTGTTTACAGTAATGTGCGTGTCACGGTGTGTATGTATAGTGTACAGTGTATATATATGCCTCACGTACAATATCGATATTGTTATGATGTATACTGATCTGCAATAAAAAAGAACGTGACCAAATTAAATTACTATTTTCTTAGTTCTATTGCCTGTTACGGTAAAACTTTCTCTATTTAATTGTAGCAGCCAATGATACAGCCAAAATATATGCTTAAGATAAAAATGGCAATCGTTACCAACTTTTAATCCGAATTTCCTCTATTTCTATAATTGACATAACGAGTCGTCAATCGCAACTTCTCGGGCCTTTCCAACAGAGCTCAGAAAAATTCCTCGAATGTATTACATAAGCGTCCATGACAACACTCCTTTTTATAAAACTTGATATAAATATATGGAACGTCATAGCTGCCTTGAGGTCAATTTCCTATGATATGAATATTTATATGCAATAGTAATATCATTATATGCAGTGATAGCATCATTATATGCAGTGGTTACATCATTATATACACTACTAACATCATTATATACTGTGATTATATCATTATATTCAGGGGTCAAATCTTTATATGAAGTGGTAATATCATTACGTTATGTCGTAAGATCATTATGCGCAGTTGTTAATTCATTATATGCTATGAACAGAGACATATATAACAGAGATTGGCAACTTCTTGCTTTTCTTTAGCTTCGACCGTGAAATCCCGCGGTCCCCGAGAGATCGCGAGATCGCCATTTTTATCCCGGCGCCATCTTGAATTTTATTGATTTCGAGATAAGATAACGAGATTAATTCTCCACCAGCTGCTTAAATCCAGCTTCAAGGTAGGTAAATCGATAATTAGGCTATTTATCATCATGCAGAGTTATGTTTCCTGTATTTTTATGGGTGATTAACTGCAAACAAAGCTATAGTCAGTCGAGCGTTGATACTATAGCCCCTGGCGTGTCTTGTGTAAACATAATTATCTGATTATAACAACAAGTTCAGTGACCCATAGGCTCATATGTAAATTTTAAGGGTTAAGCGGTAGCTTTAATACTGACTTAAAGTATTATTGGAAAACACGCATTATGTGTCTTTTAGATGTATACTGCACATTGAAAATTTTACGACTTTTTTAGGAAAACAACCCCCTCGCCTTTTCGAAAAACTTTTTTATTAATGGTTTAAACGACTTTTAATGACAAAAATACTTAAATTTAAACTATTGTCATGGGTTTTAGGCATTACTATTTAGATTTGGCAATTTTTAATGACTTTTGCTGATGATCAAAAATCATGTTATTGTGCAGGTTGATTTTAGAAAATTGCCTCCCCTCCTTCCTCCCCTATCTGAAAAAACTTTTTTATTTAAGGTTTAAAAGACTTTTAATGACAAAAATACTTAAATTTAAACTGTTGTGCATGGGTTTTAGGCATTAATATTTAGATTTGGCAATTTTTAATGACTTTTGCTGATGATCAAAAATCATGTTATTGTGCAGGTTGATTTTAGAAAATGGCCTCCCCTCCTTCCTCATCTATCTGAAAAACTTTTTTATTAAAGGTTTAAAGGACTATTAATGACAAAAATGCTTAAATTTAAACTGTTGTGCATAGGTTTTAGGCATAACTATTTAATTTTGGCCATTATTTAATGAAATTTGCTGTTGATGAAATCAGGCTATTGTGTAGACTGATTTTTGAAAATTGCCTCCTTCCTCCCGATCTGAAAAACTTTTTTAACTGAAGCAAACAGTTTTAAATTAAATAGTGGTGATGTAAAGACTCCAGTTGATAGGTTTTGGGCGTTGGATTGTTAATTTTACTTTTTAAGTGGGGTATTTGACCCCTTATAATATTGCAGATTTTGAAGATGGTGCCCGTTTTCAAATAATGGTTATTAAAATATTTTACTATAAAAATCACATATGATTAAATCATATTAGTGGCCAGATGCAAAACAAAAATTTCTTCATTAAGAATAAATAATGATTTTATTTTTCATAATTAAGAATTCCAAGGAAAAGAAGATCTTCGATGCAGCAGTTGAAGAAGTATCTCTAGAGAAAAAAACCTAGGGAGGATGAACCAGTTCTTGAACATTTATCAGCAATTGACCATGCCAGCCAGAGGAATCCTCTTGAAACACAGGACTGTGAAAATGAGGATGACACTTTGGATGCTACTGCTGACAGTTGGTGATTGCTTGACAATGGACCATAGTTATAGTGTTCCAAGTAACAACGAGGCTCCTAGCCTTCATGCCAGCCAGAGACATCCTCTTGAAACACAGGACTGTGAAAGTGAGAATGACACTTTTGATGCTACTGCTGACATTTCATTTGGTGATCGCTCAACGTTGGACCATAGTAACAGTGTTACGGGCATTGAGGAGCATGAATTCCATGGCCAGGAAATTGGTGATCAAGTTGAAGTAGAAACAGAGTCAACTCCAATCCAACACCTAGCAGCAGAGATTTCTAGCAACAGTTTCATTAGCATAAACTTTGTTATTGACATTAGTGTCCATTCCATTCAAATCATGGAGCTGTACAACACTATACCCGGAAAGACAAGTGTCAAGTTTTGTGTGTGCATCAATTCAGAACTCTCGGCCAGTATTTTTGTTCATCGACAAAAGATTAGAAGGAACCACCCATGCTGGGATGGAATGCCCCTTGCAAAATTTGTGGAGCTACTCATGAGGCGACTTAGCACATTTTCTGTTTGTTTTGGGAATCCAGATGAAGATCTTCAGACCCTTGCTTCAGTGGACACTGAAATAACAACAGGGAATTCATCAGACATTGTTGCTTTTCGCGAGGGAGACTTTAGTGCACCAAAAGGGAATGTTTCCTACCACTCATGTATTCGAGCAAAAGACTGTGCTATGCTTGTGTTAGGAAGTAGGTGCAAGCCATGTCAAGATGTACGACGTACCCTCCAAAAAAGAAGACTTCGAGAAAATGAGCGGAAAGATAGACCATCTAAGAACTTCGTGCACGCAAGGACTGCGCAAAGGAGGATGACCCAGGAGAACCTCCTCACCAAACTTGACCAGCAGAGAGTGGAAATGAAGTCTCTTAACAGTGAGCTGTCCAAACTTCGACGAAAATGTGAAAAGGAAATAGACACCAAAGGCGTGCAACTTCAGGACTCTGAGAGCAGTGAGATGAAAGACTTCATGGCTGTTTGCAGAGAAGATGTGGAAAGATCATTTCCCGATGAGAACTGTTTCCAGCGCCTTTTTTGAGCCAACAGTTTAAGTACGCTAGATCCGGAAGAAATGGAATGCGTTGGCATCCTATGATTATCAGGTGGTGTTCGTATATACGAAGTAAAAGTGCGGAAGCATACAACTCTGTGAGGGACACTGGCTTCATCAAATTACCAGGTGCTAGAACTTTATTTGATTACTCCCATTTTACGAAAAGTGCTCTGGGATTTCAACCTGATGTTATGAAGGTGCTTCATGAAGAAGCAGCAAAGTTAGGAATGCTGGAAGGGACTTTTAAGTGCTATACAGGGATTCTTTGTGATGAAATTAAAATTAAACAGGATCTGATGTATGACAAACATACAGGTAAACTAATCGGATATTGCAACTTGGATGCTGTTGACAACGAGCTACTGGATCTGGAGAAAGCGACCACCAATACCTCTTCGGAACTTGCCAAATGCATGCTTTTCATCATGGTGAGAGGAGTGGCTACTTCGTTGAAATTCCCACTAGCTGGATTTGCAACCAATAGCATTACAGCAGATTTCCTGTATCCAATCATTTGGAAAGCAGTATCCATAGTGGAAGTTGACCTTAAAGTGCTATTTTTTACTTGTGACGGTCCTTCGGCAAATAGAAAATTTTTCAATCTACATAAGCTTCCTGGATATGAGGAAACAGTCTACTCAACACCAAACCCTTATGATAGCACAAGGAACATCTACTTCATATCCGATGTACCACATCTCCTGAAAACTACAAGAAACTGTTTCAGCAACTCGCATTCGCACAGGATGACCAGACAGCTGTGGAAAAATGGCAAAGACATTTCCTGGATGCATGTCGTGAGGTTGTTTGAAGAGCAGTGCGAGCAAAACTTGTATACTCCTTGTCCCAAACTCACCCGAGGACATGTTGACCTCACCGCATACTCCTGAATGAAAGTGAGCCTGGCAGTGCAGGTACTCAGTGGCACAGTTGCCAATGCACTGGAAGAATTTTATGGAGAGAATGTGTCAGAAACGGTGTACTTTAGAAGAACATTCAACAAGTTTTTTGACTGTTTGAATGTGCGGAATCTTTTAGATGGGAGGAACAAGCGGAACCCAGACCTGAATCCATACAGAGATGTAAATGATCCCCGACTCGCTTGGCTTAGGAATAATTTTCTGGAATACATCAAGGAATGGGAGAGATGCATTGAGACTAGAGAGGGCGAGCTCACTCCAGCACAGAGGGCAGCAATGCAGTTGAGCCACCAGACAAAGACCGGACTGGAGATATCCGTCCTGTCCATTACCAGATGTGTTAAAATTATGTTAGAAGAAGGAGCAGAGTTTGGGCTTACCCACAATTTCAACCAAGACCCCCTGGAACAGTATTTTGGACATTTAAGACACAAAGGAGGAGCCAACCAAAATCCAACAGTTTATGATGTTCGAAATACAATGACCCAGCTACTGGCCATAAGATCACACGCGCTAGCCCCAAAAGGAGGCAATATTATTCGTGACAAGGAAAACCAGCCTGCCATTGATGATCATAAATTACCCAAGAGACAACGGTTACTCTCTGGACAGTGAACAAAAGTTAACTTCTTGTAATATCAATTTAATTACCAAAGAGACAATGTTGACTGTATGTACAAGAACTTGAGATATAGAACAACTATGAACCTCCTGCATTATTAATTTACTTTTTGTATTATTTACTAATATTGCTCCGATACACAAACATTGTAAATTTTGGGATCATCATATACCAATAAATACTTGCCAGAACACAAGTTTCTAATTCTTGGTATATTCCTGGTTTTATTGTATAAAGCATGAACTCATGCCTTTCTCAAATATAGTTTCAAAATTTGTGCATTAATTAACCCAAAATGTAATTTAAATATCAGATTTGGTAGCATTTTCTTCTAAATTATCTTCAACCTCTGAGGTTATTTGAGTGTCCATTCAAAACATAAGATTTGTTTCTGTACCTGTAGTACTGTATCTTGCTCCTGTATATATGTAACTATACATGTATATACATTGTACAATTTTGATAAGGGTAGGTAGTGAACTTTTAACACCCCTTCCTATTTTGTTTTTGTGTTTGAAATTAAACCATCTTTTCATGTCCATACAGAACACTAGACTTTTTTCTATAGTATGATATATATCCATATCATGTATATATGTAACTATACATGTATGTACATTGCATTTATATCCATGGGTAATGAACATAAAACACCATTGATATCATATGTATTCTGTTGTTGTTAGAATTTAAGGTACATGTACCATTTTTTTTATCTGCAATCTGTTATTGATATGTTGCTGTTATTTGAATGCCCAGTCAAAGCACCTCAAGCAATTTTGTTAACATCCCTTCTCGAATAAAAAGAAAGTAAATTGTTATAGAATTTATTGCAATACAACCTTTTGTCAAGATGAAATGCATGTTTGTCAGTAACAAAAAAAATATCACATATAATGACCATGTCACTGTGTAACATACTTTGATTGTGTTCCAATAAATTAACTAAATTAATAAATAGAGTTTTTATTTACAATAAGACTGATAAAGCTAGGATTTAAAAAGCACAAGTTTTGGGGTTTTTTTTATATTCTAGATGATATTGATTAAAAAACATATCTGAGTCTATTGACTTCATATTTTAAAGTATAGTCAAACGATACTGCCAGAAATTAAAGACAAAACTTGTGCTTTTACATATGAAAAAGAATACAATATTTACACAGTCAAGATGTATACATTGAAAAGTTAAGAGTTCAAGTTGGCTGTGAGGGCCTTCAGTGACTAACGGAGTCCAGAAGACTTCTTCTTTGGTAGACTGTCTTTGGCCAGCTCATTTCGTTTCACTCTTGTAATTGCATATCCTCGGACGGTCAAAAATAGGCAAAAGATGTCCTCGAGTATGGCACTCTGAATGTTGTACATGTCATCAACAATATCGCCAAACAGTTTATCACAGTAATGTTTCACCATAAGGGACTCTAGCACAAGTTCTTTCAAGTTATCACATAGCAACGTTTGGGCTGACAAGTTCTTTAAGTCCACATGTTTTCTGATGCATATTTCAAACTCGCGGACGAGGAGGATAAACTCATCGCATTTGTGTAGAAGGCCACCACGGTTATTCTTTGAAACCCAGTTGCTGTATCTGCTGATGAAGGTGGAATTGGGGGACGAGCACAAATTTTTCCAGGCACTTTTTCTCCTTTGGGCAAACACTCTTTGATCTGATGTAACGTTTTCTCAATGACTGAGCAATGAATCCGCACACGTAATACAAAATGTTCTGGTCACTGTCCGAGATGCTCTCATGCTCCAATGCAGCTTTCTTTCGGGCCATTTTCACTTGCTCCTTGATGAGGTTCCCCATCAGATCCATCATCAGAATGTTTACAAAGTTGCAAATACCCTGATTTGTAAAAGTTAGAGTCCCAAATGACAGCATGTAGTCACGGGTGAAATCTGAACTCACTGAAATCTGATGAAACTTTTGAAACATGCACTCCCTGTCCATAGTACTGCACAAGGTCCTCTCCACTGAGAAAATGCTCACAAAGGTGTCCAGGAAAAACTGGTGAACTCCAGATAGACACAACACTACACTACTCAATGAAGTGATTTCACTCTCACTCAACAACTTGTGGATTGGGTCCTTGGCAATGCTCTTGAGAGTAGAATCAAAGGTACCAGGGAAAATGTCTGTAATGGAGCTTTGAACATCTGTAGAGGTGGTCTTGATGATAGGATTCTCAGCTGTGTTTGTAACCCTATGCTGATGAGCTATAACAGAAAAAATTGCTTTTAAAAAATAATTCAGGTGCACACATGTAGTTTTACAAATGGCTATCCATTGATATGAAATGAATATGAAATTAATTTACTTTTATACAAGAGCATTAAATATGAGCATTTTAAAAAAAAATATGAAATAGAGTTTCCATAAAATATTATTTATATATATATAAATTTATATATAATTACCTTTGAGATGGGGTTGATCATGCCGTTTGGTGACAAGACCACGGAAACCGGCAATGGTTTTCAGCTCTCTACAGCAAACTGGGCATCGGAAACCAGCATCAGAAGGGGGTCTCTTTTGGGCTTCTTGTGTTGAGATGCGTTGTCGTCGTCCTCTGTATAGTCCCCCAGCAATGCATCAAGATCTATATCATCATCCCAGGAAAGAAAGTCTGACTTAGACATGTTCTCATATGGACGTTCATGGATTTAGTGATCAAGATTAATTATACTTTGCGTAAATTTAACAAAAACAAAACGGAGTATCCAAATAATAAAAAACATACCTTAATTGATGCCCCTTAAGTCCATACTTCAAAAGGAAATAACCATATCTCGTCAAAACTGCGTCATTGCTTGTATATAAATTAATTAGTGTGATTAGGCCTTAATAACATTTGTTTTTATAGTGCATAATCGAACATCGAAGCCAAATATTAGGCCAATTAAATACAAATCACAAACCAATTATAACGGTTCTGCACGATGCTAGACCATCAATAATGTATAAATTAGCGTCTTAAGGGACTGAAAACAAAATTTCATGCTCCAATTATGGGTATTTTCACGAAGAATTAATAACGGTAACTTTTGTTTAAATTGTCGGTAACCGCCATCTAGATCTCGAACCATCCGAGATCTGAAAATAACGAACAATAGGGACCGCGGGATTTCGCGAGATTTCGATCAGTTGCCAATCTCTGTAATATATGTCTCTGCTATGAATAAATCTTTATATGATGTGATAAACTCATTTTATACAGAGTTAAACTCATAATGTATTGTTGTTCAGTCGTTATGTTATGTGGTACACTCTTCATGTGCAGTTGTAAAATCCTTTTATGCAGTGCAACTTCTTGACATTAGGTGATAAGTTCATTATATACAGTACTAATTTTATATATGTTATGGTGTGTTAAAATCAGTATGCATGGTGGTAAAATCTTTATGTATTGTGGTAAAAACGTTACGTGCAATGGTAAATCCTTTATATGATGTGACAATTTTATTATATGCCGTTGTTGAGTCATTATATGATGTGGTCAGTTCTTACATGATGTGATCATTTCATTATATGGAGTGGTAACTTCTTTATATGCAATCGTAACTATTTTTGGGTTGACTTCGGGTGGAGAACTACAGTTTCTAGAGTTGAACTTTTGTTAATCCGAACGCATTCTAGTCTGCCGGAAGTACCAAAGTCTAGTCGAAAATATCCGACTAGATTCCCGCGTACTGGTTGTCTAGTCACAAAATGGCGGATAGGCAAGTCTGTGCACATTTTCACACTGTGTAAAAGGGGGAAATCTTTGATATGTTACGAGTTTTTGGGAGAGTTATCTGACAGTGCTATCAAATTGCTCAAATTTTAATGATATTTAAACGATAGTTTATAAATTTTGTATTATGTCACTCGATTTCGATTGTTATAGTGAACACATGGCATGCGTACAAATACCAAAGACGAATTTATTGCACTCTTCATTTATTTAATCTTTATATATGGTATAAATGCTAGTATTGTGTTATTTAGGCAATTTTGAATAGAGAGCAACGTCATGGATGAAGAAATTTACAGAGAAAAACTTGTATACTGGACGTGCATAATTTGTAGACAAAAAGTAAATAAAGACAGCATTCCATCACTGGACAGACAAGAAAAGAAATCCAAAATTATAGTAGACGGAAATTATAGGTATTTAAGCCAGACCACTACTTCTTGATACAATTATTAACTTTCATATAATTACATTTAATATGAATATGGTACTGGGTTTTTTTTTTTTTACTTTGCCAGAAGTCTTCATTTAATTTAAGAACTTGCAATATATATTTAAAGAAATATGCAAATTAATGTGTATAACAAATTTCAGTCGATGATGAATATGTTAAACCTAACTCGATTTGGTGGGTTCCTATCTGTATTTGTAGCATGAAGTCACAGGATCCATTATTTTTTATACATACATGTAACTAATAGATTGTATATCACACTGTCGACTATGTGTAACTATCAGACGATTCCTGACTTCCATGTAAATACTAAATGCTTGTATTATTTTAGATTCAATGAAGCGTCAGGAGTGAAATTTATTTGAACAGCTTAAAGGTGTCGAATAGAATAAGCCATTGAGCAACTGGACACCATAATATGGTTTTTTCCCTAAAAGTCTTACTTCAGTGTATTATAGATCTGTCACAGTAAACTTAAAATTTACACTTTAAAAGGCAAAACATTTGGTTCCCTTTTCAATTTATATCCTAGAGGCATTCATTAAAAAATGAACAACCTATATCATCCCAAAAAGTTCATTAAAAATGAAATCTTTTCCAATTTTAGAATTATTCTTCGGTGTGATGTATGCAATTTAGCATTCAATGCTGATTGCTCGGGTTATGAAGTTGAAGAAATAATAACTGGAGAGTGTTCCTTTGTTCTTTGCAACAAGTGTGCCGAATCTAAAGATGGACAGGTGATGTACCATAGGATTAGAAATTAAGTAAAAATATGCATCTGTGATAAGTCATCGTAGGTATATATTTTTTTTTCATAAACATGATAAAAGACATGTAAAATTCTAATCTGTATTAGCTATTATAATGGAGATGATAAATGTGTTTGATTTACATAATTTTTGCACTGTTTAATGAAACACTTTCAATGTTTTTTTTCTTTGTTATGTTTGAATGTATATTTGTTATGTTTTGCAGCACTGATCGTATTCAATTAGACATTCAGAGAGATGGCAGAGTTTTTTCTATTCACGTAACTCCCAACATGAGCAATTTGCTTTTCTTGGATTCAGTAGGTTTGTAAAGCCTTGTTGGTTTTTTTTTTAAGAATACTGAATTACTTTGAAAGAAATTACAGTTTGAAATATTAGAACTCCAGTAATTGTGGGTCATTTGTGCTGAATGAATTATTTTCTGTATGCATTGTGTCTGTTGTTTGTCTCTGTACACTGGACCAATTTTAACAAAACTTCCCTCAAAGCGCCTATATCCATAGAGGAATTTAGTACATTTAAATGTAGTGTAACTTATACATCATGTCCTGCTGGGCCAGGGTGTGACCACTATATAAAGTTAACAATGAAATACAAGTAACATACATGTATATAGTATGTTTATAATTGGAAGGATTTAGTTTCAAATTAAAATGAAATTATATTTTGCAATTTATTAATACAAATGTACTACCATTTCTGGGGCAGAATTGGGCCACAAGAGAGTTTTATAATATAGCATTGAAAAATGAGAAATCTGTTAAACCCCATTTTTATTATCCACAAGAGTACATTTTGTTGAAGTGATATATCAGCAACTTCATGTTGTGTGGATTGAGATTAAAATACTCCTTCCTTCTTTATGCTCAGTTGAGCGATGTGCCCAAAGCTTGTCATTTCCATTTGCATCAGCTAGACAGCAAAAACCAAAATGTGGAATGACCCTCAGAAAAATTGTGACCAGGTGTTTAAATGTTTGCAGTTATGTTTTTTCTTTTGATTTGAACAATGCCACCAAAACATCTCTAATTAACAACATTTTGGATAGCCTATTATCGGAGAACGACTCTAAATTAAGAACACCTATATCATCAAATACCAATACCAAATCTCCCAAGGTAGCCACTGAATCTTCCGTTGAAACGCCAACAACAAAAAAAAAAGTGTTTCCTTGCAATACTGAAACCAGCTCAGAACTTCAAAATCATCATGGACAGAAAATGAAGAGCGCCTATTGATTGATGAGAGACACTACAAATCTTCAGCATTTTTAAAAACCAGAAATCATACTATTTTGTGGGAAGACATGGCCCAGAAACTACTTGAAGTTTTCAACACAAAGGTCACTGGAAATCAAGCAATGTATAAGTACAATTCTCTTAAGAAAAGGTGGAAGGAAGTTATCGATGCACCTTCAGGTTCAGCTGCAAAGAAATTTGTACACAAAAATGCATTTGATGATGAGTATGGATCAAAGGCAAGCACCAGACCAGCATTCGTGTTGGACACAGATGAAGAGCCCATTTCAAGCTCAACTTCAAAAGAAGGTGAAAAAAGTCTGACCCTGAAATGGGCTGTTCCTCTGTGCCCAACACAAAATGTAGAAAAAGAAAGTATGATTTGCATGCACTTATCCAAAAACAACATGAAGAATTTTTGACAAAGACAACAAGAATGCATGAGGAGAAAATTGAGAGATTTGACAAATTCCTCAAGCTGATGGAACAAAGTCTGCATAGAAGAAAACATTATTAATAAGAAACTCAATTCTTGAACCATCTTTGACCTCTTGTAATTGTTTCACCATTTTGTTTGTATTGTGATTGTTACTTTTTTTTCAGGTTTGAATACCTTGTTTATCTTCAACACCACAGATAGTGGTTTATCCTTGTACATGAAAGTCTCAATTTGTAATTTTTTTTACCATTTTTTGTTATTGTTGCTTTTTTACTCAGGTTTGAATGCCTTGTTTATCCTCAACACCACAGATACATGTAGTGATTAATTCTTGTTCATGAAAGCGTTTCAATTTGTAATTATTTTACCATTTTTGTTATTGTTTTTGACCTTGTTACTTTTTTTAATTTAAAAAAAAAGTTTTAAAGTTTGGAGAAGAGCTTCTGAATATCAGTTTTTGCATATAAAACTGATGAAAAGAACACAATGATTTACAATTAAACTTTATTTTGAATATCTTTTTAAGAAATGTAACAAATCAGTTTATTTTGAGAATGTGCAGATATTAGCATGAAAATACAGTTTAACACAAGCTGAATGAGTTCTGCGTTTCTGAGTACTACATTTACTGAAATACTCCTTCACAGTTGTTTGGATCCATGTCTTCATCTTGAAGCTGTTCATCAACTGTGTCACTGTACATAATGCATAAAATTATGTAATGGAGTATACATGTTGTCAGTATAAGTTTACAAATTAAATCAGTATTCCTAACAGGCATATCTCTCAGAATCCTGAATCTGCTTTATATTATTCCAAAGGCTCTCTCAACAGTTTGCCTAGCACTAGACAGTTTTTTGTTAAACCGAATTGTTTGCGGTGATAAATTCCCATAATTTTTCACAGGGGATATGAGCCGGTTTATCAATGGATAGGCATTATCTGCCAAGATGTGGTGGTTTTCCAAAATCAATTCACCAGCTTCTGCTTTTTGATTCAATGCTGAATTTCGAAGGACTCTTGCATCGTGTGGGCATCTTGGCCATCCAGTATAAGTACTTGTAATGAGGAGGTTGTTGTCTACCATCACCTAAAATTATTTGATATATGTTAATATATATGACACTATAATAACACGTTTGCCACATTCCCCTGTTACCTACGTATATGTGAATGTTGTTTATATTTAATGTACCGAAAAGCTGTACAGCTTAAAGTTAATAAAGAACTGAACTGAACTGAAAATATGGAAATGAATATATCCAAATTGCTGTGCAATGACATTGCACAGCAATTTGGATATATTCATTTCCATATTTTCAGGACTAACCAGTAATCAACTCCTTTATATGACACAGGCATATGATTAGTTTGAAAATCATGTAGTATATAATATTATACTGATTATCATATACTTTCTGAAGGTACATGATTGTCAGCACATAATTGTAATTATAGAAAAATAAATAACCAGTGGTGAATGGGTATAGAAAATGTGTTACTTGCAGTTGCATGGAAGGATAACCTTTGCGGTTATGGTAATCATTGTCCCCATTAGGGGCATGAGTAAGGCGTATGTGGATGCCATCAATAAACTCGACCACTCCAGGGATTCCACAAGAATTCTCCACTTCTTCTGCAATTTGTAGCTGTTTCACCGTGGAGGGTCAACGGATAATCTACAAAAGGAATAAAAATGGTAATAGTTGTGTTGTTTTTTTTTAAATCAGAAACACCCCGATCCCAAAGAGATTGCTTAAAAATGCATACATTTTTCCATATACATGTATATACTTTTATGTTAATTTGGCGTCCCATGCATGTCATACTTGCACGTCTCTGCAGTTCAGGGTTGTGGATATCCACTCGCCCACTCGCCAATGCGAGTAAAATTTAGTGTGGGCGATAGAAAATTCAAGATCTGGTAGTCCACATGGCGAGCGTTTTTTTTCCGGAATAGGGTTATGTTTGGTTTGAATTTTATAATGCACTTTCCTTTTTTAATAAACACTATACTAACCATGACTATTGGTGTCGTGTGCAAAGCGTTTACTTCGTATTAATTGTGACAAACATTTCGGTGACGTAGACAATCACATTTAAAAAATGTGGCGATTCATTGACGGGGTAACAAAACCCCAGAAAAGAAACGCTACGCAAAGGGATACGTATTTTAAGGAATACGAAGGTACGAAAAGATCGAGATCATTTTCTCAGAAGTGGTGCCAAGACAGACCGTGGCTGAGGGATACGATCAATGGCATGGTATGTACCTGGTGTCAAGCGCACGACAGTGAAAGCAGAACAAGTTTCATATCGGGTTGTACGTCTTATAAGTTGGATGCCGTGATAAAACATAGGGAAAGCAAGGGACACGTAAAATCGATGTTCATTGAAAAGAGAAAACCCGTTGAAAAATCGGAAGCAGCGAACATATTAATGACAATAAATAGAAATAATACGGAAAAGTTGAGTAGAATGATAAGGTCATGCCATGCATTAGTAATGCATGACAGACCCATTACAGACTTCATTTGGTTATGTAACCTGGATGAGAGGAAAGGGATCGAGTTAGGCAGCACGTACAGAACCAGAGACTCAGCAGTTGAATTTATCAAATGTATAGCAGATGCAGAATTTAAGAAAGTGTCTACGGCTGTCACCAAGGCCAATTTTGTTTGCATTATTAGTGATGGCTCCACAGACACAAGCATTAAGGAACAGGAAATGTATTTTATACGGACATGTGTTGCTGGGGTTATCAGTGTGCAATTTGCTGGTGTGTATGCTGCAGAACGAGCAAATGCAGAGAATATTGTAAAAGGATTAGAGCATGTTGTACAGAACAACATTGGGCTTCCATGGAGTGAAGTAGTCAAAAAATTGTGGCATTGTCTTGTGATGGTGCATCTGTAAACACAGGTATAAAGTCAGGTGTAGGAGCCCTTCTCAGAAAACTACAACCCAGCATCATCACGTTGCATTGTATGGCCCATCGATTAGAACTCTCTCTAAAAGACGCAATAAAAAAAGTTACCCTGTACCAGAAGACTGTAGGAACGTTGTTAAACGGACTATTTTATTTTTACCACAACAGTTCGCTTAACAATTCAATGCTTAGAAGAACATTCACAGCATTAAAGACGGATGGGGATAGACTATGCATTCCTACTAGATGTGATGGCACTCGATGGGTTGGACATTTTACAATTTTGTTTTTTTTATTTTCAGTTCTTTTATTTTACTTTGGATTGGTTTCTTCAGATACAGTATTTACAAGTTCATTTGTTAGCTTTGGTTATATTGCTAATTCTATGAAATGGTGAGTAAAGTGTCCTGACTCCATATTGAATTTATTTCTCAATAAAATAAATCTAAGAACATATAACTTTTATTAAGTAATTAAATTTGGAAAACTTTAATTCAGATTTTGGAGACAAGGAGCTTCAGCTTCTTTTAAACCACTTCAAAACTCCATTGTTGGCGGCTGGCATTAGCATAGAGGAGGCAGAGATAGAGTGGACTCCTTTGAAAAAAATGGTTCTTGAAATGGAATACATTCTTTCGGTATTAGTTAGCTATTTTATCAAATAATACATTTAAAGAATAACATGCATTTAAATCATTTTGCAGTGATTTTAAAAGTGATCCAAACTGGGAGGCCATAAACAGAAAATATAGGAGCCAATTCCCAAACATCTTGACCCTTGTGGACCTTATTCTCTGTATGTCTCCATCTAGTGCCCAAGCAGAGAGGGTTTTCACAACTGAAACTGTGCAAATCAAATTTAAGAAACAGAATGGGACAAGTATTACTCAACGATGTACTTGCAATTAAATATTTGTCTGAACCTATGTGTACATTTGAACCAGAAAATGCTGTAAACTTGTTTAACTTGAAGGTTACTAGAAGATCATCTGAAAGAAAGAAAAAGTCAGTCAGTCATAGTGTGTCAGAGATTCAGAATGTGTCAGTGAGTCAGAATGTAGAGGTTGAGTCAACTGAGATAGATCAGTCAGATGATCATGAAATTGATGTTACTGAGTTGCAGTTAGCTGACAAAAAAGTGGTTGAACAACAAGAGAATCAGAGTGAAGTTGAAAATGAGAGTGAAGTTGAAAGAGACAGTGAGAATGAAGTTGAGAGTGAGGATGAATCAGAAAGTAGTGAGAGTGAAGAAACTGTGTTTGAGAGATTAATAGAATATGAAATTGAGTATGAAAATTAAACATTATAACAAATAAAATCTGCAGTATTTATATTTTAATAGGATTTTTTGATGTAGCATGTGGGCCCATAAGTCTAATTGTGGGCCCATAAACTTTGAAAAGTTAGGGGCCCACATGGCCCCTAAGGTTTCAACTGTTAACCACAACCCTGCAGTTTTAGAAGGGCATCCGTATCGGATGAAATGATACCATGCACTGTTGTGATAGACATTCCATAAAAATGTCCACAATTGCGCATAGAATGTTTATTCGTTACGTACGTAGTTGAGGAACACAAGAAATTGACGGTCTGGACTGACGCAACTGGCGTTCCTCCACCAACATTACAATGCAATAAATCAGCAGCAACTTCCTCTAGAATTATCTCTGTCTGGTCACTATGAAGTGCACTTTAAAGTTATCGATATTTTGTAATAAAGTCATCTCGCCAGCGACTTGCGTGTAATTGGTAATTTTTGGCACACTGTCTCTAGGCATACAACTTTGTGCAAGTACATTGTATGAAGACGTCAGATTTTGTTGAAAAAGAAGAGTATCATCACTTTCATCAGTAAAAAGAAAATCAGAAGCGACATGAAGCAAAAACAAGAGGCCCATGGGCCACATCGCTCACCTGAGGAACAAAAGGTATGATAAAATCAGCTTAATGGAGTCATAATACAAACTATCTGGACAATGTAGTATATACATGTAGATCCTGTATAAATAAAAATCCATTTACCCCCTAGATATTCTTATGTTTATTATCATTAGTCCCTTTTCTAACAGGATGATTTTAAAGTCATATCACATGTTGAGCATTGCAGTTCTCAAAAAGATCCTAAACAATTGTTTATATATGGGATATAAACCTTCATCAAACTCTGAACCCCTTGTGAGGCCCAAAATTGTCCAGGGGCCAAAGTCTAAACAATTTTAAAGAATCTGCAATATGTCAAAATGATTGCATAGAAGTAAAAATATATATTATATCATTTCAGCTTTTGTGAATATTTAAAATGTTTTCCTTTGTAAAATTGGATGCCACATATGGCCCCACCCTACTCCTCAAGATTTTGATTTGAACACATTTGAATCTACATTATCTGAGGTTGCTTTCACTAAAGTTACAGCTTTTCTAGGCAAATGTTTTTTTAGAAAAAGATTTTAAGTTTTTTCCCTTTATATTCCTATATATATTTTTGTACCTCCCCCCGGTTGTGACCCCGTCCTACCCCCGGGGGTCGTGATTTGAACAAACTTGAATCTACCCTACCTAAGGATACTTAGACACAAGTTTAAGCTTTTCTAGCTAATTGGTTTCTGAGAAGAAGATATTTAAAGATTTACTCTATATATTCCTATGTAAAAATTCGACCCACCATTGTGGCCCTACTCTACCCCCGGGGACCATGATTTCCACAACTTTGACTCTACACTACCTGAAGATGCTTCCACACAAGTTTCAGCTTTCCTGGCCGATTACTTTCTGAGAAGAAGATTTTTAAAGATTTACTCTATATATTCCTCTGTAAAAATTCGACTCTCCGTTGTGGCCCCACCCTAACCCCGGGTGTCATGATTTTCACAACTTTGAATTTACACTACCTGAGGATGTTTCCACACAAGTTTCAGTTTTCCTGGCCAAATGGTTCTTGAGAAGAAGATTTTTGAAAAGTTCTCAAAAATATTCATGATTTCTAATTATCTCCTCTTGAAAAAGGGCGTGGTCCTTAATTTTCACGACTTTGAATCCTCTCTGCCTAAGGATGCTTTGTGCTAAGTTTGGTTGAAATTGGCCAAGTGGTTCTGGAGAAGATGTTGAAAATGTGAAAAGTTTACAAACAGACGGACAGTCGGACGACAGACAAAATCTGATCCGAATAGCTCACTTGAGCTTTCAGCTCAGGTGAGCTAAAAAGGGTTCCATTGTAGTTCCGTGATCATAACTAGAGTTTATTCGGGTGGTTTAGCCATGATGAGGTTCTAAACTGGTTCTCGCTGAAAAGTTTTAAAATTGGGAAGAGTTTTATTTTGAAAAAGATGCCGCGTTCATTGTGACAGTGCACATTTCCTGGTCAACTTGTCGTATGTTTTGGATTCACGAGAGAGAGAGAGAGAGATGTCATACTAACATCTAATGAATCTAGAGCATAGGTACGTACTTGTTTTATTTATATACTTTTTTAAAATGATTTTAATCTTCACGTTTAAATATACGTTTATTTTCACTCAACAAAAAACATTCTTCAAAAAAAAAAAAAAAGATTGCTTTTTTGAAACTAAAGGTCCTGATTGGTGAGTTGGCGTTTTCTGTTTCGCCAAAAAAGTTCCCAGTAAATATATTCACTCTTTACGTAATCATTTAATATTATTTCATTGCAAGCATATATACTTTGATGCAATTTCCCACGGAGCTGGATCCGCTAAAGCGTGTCCACCACCTTACTCTCATTTTTGCTATTTTGGGCGGGTTTATCGAAAATAAAAGTAGGTTTTTAATTTATTTCTCAATAATTACTTATCAGGTAATATTCAATTATAGTTTACGGACATCAACTGACATGTGATGAAATACTAAAGGTGTAAGCAGTTACTCTGGTGCAGGCATTTCGTAGTTTATTGGCAAAATGTCTTACTTATAAGTAGAGAAGATTGATTAAACTGGCAAAATGTCTTACTTATAAGTAGAGAATATTGATTAAACAAACTGAATATATGAGTTAAGAAAAAACGAACGCACCGGTAATCAAGTTGAAAATAGAATCAGCATGGGAATTCATCTAATCATTTGAATCTAAATTCATTTGATAATTGACATGTACTTGTAACAACAATAAAATTACACTTGTTTACACTAATGTGCGTGTCACGGTGTGTATGTATAGTGTACAGTGTATATATATTCCTCACAATATCGATTTTGTTATGATGTATAAACTACAATAAAAAAGAACTTGTGACCAAATTAAATTACTATTCCCATAGTTCTATTCCCGTTATGGTGAAAATTTCTCTATTTAATTGTAGCACTTGTAATTATACAGCCCAAATATATACTTAAGACAAGTGAAAAGCTGCCAATGTGACAGCAAACCGGGTTTTCTTTTATGGGAACTGTATCCATATACCATGTGAACCCTGAATTGATAAACACTACCTATCCAGAGAAATGGAGTAACCTATACGCAATATTCTGCGAGAAAATGACTAAGTTCAACAGCTGGTATTTTTTTCATGAATAATCAGAAATCAACATCCTAGCAATATGCACATCTCTGATATATGTACAATTGATCTGCAAAAGAACAACTTCCTATCTTGAAAACTGTAAGAGGAGATATCCGTACAATATGGGTACCCTATATGCAATATTTTGCCAAAAAATGACTAAGTTCAACAGCTAGTATTTTTTTCATAAATTATCAGAAATCAAAATCCTAACAATATGCACACCTCTTATATACGTACGATTGATCTGCAAAAGAACAACTTCCTATCTTGAAAACTGTAGGAGGAGTTATTCGTACAAAAAGGGTACCCTTTTGGCAGCCGCCCGCCCGCCATTTTCATCATTTCAATTACCGGATTTTTCCTTTGGTAGACTCGGTTAATAAAAATGGTAAACATTACCAACTTTTAATCCGAATTTCCTCTATTTCTATCACTGACATAATGAGTCGTCAATCGCAACTTCTCGGGCCTTTCCGGCAGAGCTCGGAAAATTCATAGAATATGTGTTCCCCGCTTATGAGGAAAAGATGAGGGTCTTAAACCGGTTGCTCGAGAGGATATTAGCTGAAAATATCTATATTACGACTCGTTCAATCTCCTCCTTTCCGAAGGTGATTTCTGTCGCATTGCTTTTTCAGGTCCGCTTTCACTTATGAACGAGCTTTAGATATTGTTGTAGAGTCATTGTCCATGATGATCGTTCCAACATACACGTCATTGCTCTCTCAGGGGTTTTCCTACTGTTTTTAAACTGGGTCCAGGGTCCGTAGAATTGGGAAAATTGACGCGTAAACTGTTGAAATTGGGAAAATAATAAACTTTCTAAAAGTACTATTAGTTTCATTATTATGCTGCAAAATATAAACAAAAGTGAAGAAAAAAGCTGTTTTGTTGTATTTTAATTATCAGCAAGGTTAAACATTGATTCTAATGACTTTATTACAAATACATTTCCTTTTTTTTGTCTTCAAAAAAGTCAACAGCTCTTTCCAACATCTACGGACACCTGATTTGGGAAAAAGGTCTTGAATTGGGAAAATATTGATGATTTTTTTTACTGGGAATGGGTCCGGTAAACGGACCCAAAAATAAGCCAGGAAAACCAATGTCTCTAGATTTTTCAAAATGGAAAACACATGTCTGATTCCATAGCCTTCGAGATACCTTCCCAGTTCTTTCTACAATCATGTTCTTAAACATCACGCCTTTTCTTCAATGCGCTGTCACACTTCCTACAGTATTTATTTCTTGTTGAAAATGTAATGCATTTTCCATTTGTATGTCCTATGAAAGCAGGATTGCCTGGGAAAAAGAAATGAATCTATTTAGGTGATTCCCAATTATACATCTGTTACTGCTAGCAGTAATTGTATATGTATATATAAAGGTAAACACATAGTTAAAATATCTACATCCTGATAAATAGATTGTTTAATTTTACAGAGTAAATTATAAGAGCAATATTCTTATTTACCAGATAAGCTTCTGTAGGATTTTCCAGATTCACGCTTTTGCCAGCCACCATCAAACGATGCAGATATTGAAGATTCTCTGAAATACAAAATATATAATAAATAAAATTATGATATTGTCTGGACAATTCATACCATGTTGTCAATGTATCACTTATACATCTTATTTCGTGCAACATTTACATGAGACATGTATCAAAAGCCCTTTTCATTATATACATTTACATGATTTTTGGAGAATATTTTATTTTCAAATTACTTTGTGGGATCTTTTTCTTTGACAGCAGCATCTGCACAGCTGGCTATATCTTCAACAGCTTAACATATTTCTCTTTCTCTTTTCTTGAGTGTTGTTTTGGAACAGGGTGGAATGCTCAGTATCGTCAATAGGTTTGACATCTTTCTTTCCCCTATACCACTGTGTAACATACCTGAATGATTGTATGAAATTAAAGGAATAAGAGAGAGGCAGGAGTTGTTATAAAATATTGAGGTACATTTTTACTGGACTAAGCATATAAAATAACAAAAATATACTTCAAGAACATTATGCATTAAATGTTATAAATCATTTTTCACCTAATGCTAACTTTGCATTCATACCAACTATTCCGATTTTCGCGGGATTCACCCGATTTGACGTCGTCAAAAATACAAATACCGATATCCCGATCGGGATTGCCAAAATACCCCGAAATCCCAAATCTAAAAAAAAATGGAGTGTTTTCCATCTTCAAGAAAATCCAGACAGACATGAGGAGCAACCTAGACAACTGAACATTGTGTGCCCTCCTGACCTCCAAGCTTAACCAGATAGAGAAGTGCCACAGCTTCAGCCAACATGGAAGCAGCTTGAAGTGTGCCAAACGTGCCCTTGTTTCTTACAACAATGGTCTGTGATTGTGATGATGTGCCATGTGATTTTGTGTTGTGCTTATTGTGCTATGTGATATATTATAAAACAAACAGTTATGTGTATGCATATATACCTTATTTTGTTAGAACTTAGTGCTTTTGTGTTGACATCACAAGGAAGTTCGTTATGCCCAATATGTGTTTTCCCAGTTGGAACAACCGCCTTTCCATCACAAAGGCACACCTGATGATTAATAAGCTGCCTAACCCGTATCTCGTGTACCGTGTTTGTTATATTCAATAGGACAGTAGAATGGCAAACAGAACAACCTTCAGAGAGTTTGTCTACAATAAAGCCCAACTCCACTATTTGCCTACCCTGCCGCCAGCTTATCTCTGTTTTAATCGTGAACATGGTTAATCTGTCCATCTAAACTATCACTAGATGCGTAATTCTTCTCTTTGCTTCATCAACTAAACACTCATTAATGTCAGAGTCATTATTACCATGATAACACAGTTTAGATTAATACGAGTGGTCATTAATAGTCTTTCCCGCGTTGTTTGCTTTCAATAAATCAATTCTTCTCCTTTTGGAAACTGAAATAAACCTGCCAGTCGATGTAGAACGATGTCGCTTCATCTCTTGAACATTTTGTTTACCTCGGAAACGCTGTTTTTATTACCCGAATAAACTAAAGAGTTCGTGTTACGGGAGATAACTCCCAATTAGAAAAAAAAACAAGAACGGTTACTGAAATTCGCTGTATAAAAAGAACATGCAGGTACGGAAGTTTTTTTTGTATTTCCGGAGCACTTTGTTGCCAATGCCCTTAACAGAAAGTTGTCCGATTGGTATGTAAATGAATCCCACCATGTGGCTTGACTTAACAAAGAGTGTGTTAAAATTTCAAGCATCTGCAATGAATAATTGGTGAGCAATCTTTAACGAAAATTTGTTTGAAAATTTAGGCTAAAAATAAACAATAGTCGTCATTTACCTGGAAGTTGACGTCCGATTGGTACGAAAATGAATCCCACTATATGGCATGCCTAAACAAAGAGTGTGTTAAAATTTCAAGCATCTGCAATGAATAGTTGGTGAGATATCTTTAAGGAAAATTTGTTTGAAAATTTAGGCTAAAAATAAACAAAAGTCGTCATTTACCTAGAAGTTGACGTCCGATTGGTACTTCAATGAATCACACCATAAGACATGCCTATATAAAGAGTGTGTTAAAATTTCATCCATCTGCGCTGAAAAGTTGGTGAGAAATCTTTGACGAAATTTTGTTTGATTTCATTCTTTTGTATTGTTTTAGGGGGAAGTTGATAAAGATGAAGAGCCCTTTCGAGAGGCATTCGCCAACATAGGGGAGTTACGGTCAATCTGTCCAACGGCAACTCGACTTGCACTGACTGCAACATCTGGACCTAGTCAGCGTAGAAGAATAATGAATATGTTATGATTTCGTTCAAATTCTGATATCATATTAGATTCACCAGATTAGGCATCTTTGCTAGCCAAGAGTTTTCGGTCCACTCCGCTCCCCATAAACTCTTGGCAGATCTCATTACAAAAATTTGGTGACATGCTCCGTTTTATGATTGGCTGCAGCTGCGAGTAGCTGATGCAATCGCAGCGTTTAAAACAGGCGCTTGTAAATAAACTTTAAAAGGAAACACACGTGTGATCTTTGGTAAAACATTTGGTGCTTTTAACAAGTTAATACACATGTGCTCGAGTACAGTGCCTCCCCGACGATGGTCTAACCAGATCGCTTTAAAAAAACCCATATATTTTACTGGGATTGAGCAGAGTTTTAAAACTTGTCAAGGATCGCGTGATAGTATGGGAAGGTAAACATGGCGAATGTAGAAGTTGCCTATCCCGTCAGTATATACGTCCCTGCGTATGGTTATTGCTTTTAAAGGTTCATTAAGCTGTATTTTTAGGTCACCTGAGTAAACTCAGGTGACCTATTGCTATCTGTTTTCGTCCGTCGTCGTGCGTTAACAATTTACATTTTTAACTTCTTCTTAAAAACTACATGGCCAATTGTTTCCATTTTTGGTGTGAAGCATCTCTATGGTAAGAGGAATGTAAATTGTGAAATTGGTGGCTCTACCACCCCCAGGGTGCCACAGGTGGGAACAAATATGCAAAAAAACAGCCAAATTTTCAAAAATCTTCTTCTCTACTCCCACACATGTGAGGAAAAACCTGATTGCATGGTTATGATGTCCACGAAGCCCTCTACCAAAATTGTGAAATTCATGGCCCCTGGGTCGGGGGTTCAGGCTCTAGGGTGGGGCCAATATGGCCATATAGTAAAAATGTATTAAATCTTAGAAAATCTTCTTCTCTACTCCCATAGATATTTGTTAAAAACTAAATACATTGTTATGATGCCCATTAAGCTCCTACCAAAATTGTGAAATTCATGGCCCTGGGTCAGAGGTTCAGGCTCTAGGGTGGGGCCAATATGGCCATATAGTAAAAATATATTAAATTTAAAAATCTTCTTCTCTACTCCCATAGATATTTGTTAAAAACTAAATACATGGTTATGATGTCCATGAAGCCCTTTACCAAAATTGTGAAATTTATGGTCTCTGGGTCAGAGGTTTCAGGCTCAAGGGTGGGACCAATATGGCCATATAGTAAAAATGTATTAAATCTTAGAAAATCTTCTTCTCTACTCCCATAGATATTTGTTAAAAAACTAAATGCATGGATATGATGTCCATAAAGCCCTATACCAAAATTGTGAAATTTATGGTCCCTGGGTCAGGGGTTCAGGCTCAAGGGTGGGGCCAAAATGGCCATATAGTAAAAATGTATTAAATTTTAGAAAATCTTCTTCTCTACTCCCAAATATATTTGTGAAAAACTAAATGCATGGATATGATGTCCGTGAAGTCTTCTACCTAAATTGTGAAATTTATGACCCCTGGGACAGGGGTTTATGCCCTAGGGTGGGGCCAATATGGCCATATAGTAAAAATGTATTAAATCTTTGAAAATCTTCTATACTCCCATATATATATTTGTGAAAAAGTAAATGCATGGATATGATGTCCATGAATTCTTCTACCTAAATTTTGAAATTCATGACCCCTGGGACAGGGGTTTAGGCCCTCGGGTGGGGCCAATATAGCCAAATAGTTAAAATGTATTAAATCTTAAAAATCTTTACTCCCACATATGTGGGCAAAAAACTGAATACATGGTTATGAACTCCTCTACCTAAATTGTGAAATTCATGACCCCCTAAGTCAGGGTTCAGGACCTAGCATTTGGAAAGAGTTGAAAAGGGGGGGGGGGGGTAAACAGTTAATGGAGTTATTTTCCCTTGCTTCTTCCTCATGGAGTTATCTTCCTTAGCTTGTTCATAATTACTAATTAATCATTGAATATAGGAAATAATGAAGCTGTCCATCAAAGTTATTGATAAGATATTGTGAAAGCATTTGAAAAGAGTTCAGGGAAGAGGATTATAACAGTTAATGGAGTTATCTTCCCTTGCTTCTTCATAATGGAGTTATCTTCCTTGGCTTCTTCATATTTAGTAATAAATCATTAAATAGAATGTAATTATAAAGTTGTATGATCAAAATAGTTATGCAAATATTTTATCATTTGAAACAAAAACAGTTTTTAAATTTTTTTTAAGATAAACAAATAGACTTGTTAATAGTTAAGTAATAAGTAGTATACAAGCCACCTTGTTTTAGTTTATCTATGAAAACATATAAACATAAAACCTATTTTGTAAGTTAACATACGTGGGATAAATAAATTGAATGGAATCTGGGCACCTCTTCTCTAGTATGTCATACACTCTGTTAAGAGCTTCAAGTCTTGTGGTAAACTATAGGGTTAAGAGTCCTTTCCAAAAGATTTCAGGCAGGGAGTTGGATGTCATTACATTATTATAATCTTCTAATCCATTATGAAACTCAATTAAATGCATTTATGAGACTCCTCGACAATTTTGTGTATGGGCTATGGTACTCAGGTGACCGTTAAGGCCCCTTGGCCTCTTGTATTTAATTAATTTCTTGTGTCCGTAATATTAACGACTACGATACCTTGTTTTATGGCATGAAAGCTTTCATATATGAGCGACTTTTTCACTCCCGGTACAGGTCTTTACAAACACTATAAATAAAATATTCCTTGCTTTCTTTAGGTTTTATCTCAATTCGTATTAAAAGCATCGTTAATCATGTTCCGATACTCGCTAATCAACATGTTTTCAAGTTGTATTTATGTCGTAGCGTGTATATAATCCGTAGTTTCATTCGATTAAAATGTAAATATGCAAGGGGCGCAACTCAAGTTGCTCGCTAGATAGCGCCACTGCATCACCGAGTTTTTGTAATGAGATCTGCCAAGGGTTTATGGGGAGCGGAGTGGACCAAAAACCCTTGGGTAGCGAAGATGCAGATCGGGAAAACATTAAAATTACTTCAGTGTGTATTCCTAATTCTGACAATTTAGAAAAAAGTTTTCATATAGCTAATTGACAGTGTGAGGTTAAACAAAGTTAAAACTGAGAGACATATAGTTTTCTGTGAAAGTATTTCTGATGTATCAAAAATCTACACAACCTTTGTGATACATTTTGAAAATGACTGTGAATTATTTGAAATGTTCCATAGCAAGACTGATAAGAAAGTAAAAGAAATTATTTCTAAACACAGGAAGAAAGATGGCAATATCAGGGTTTTGATCTGTACAAATGCTGCAGGTATGGGCGTTAATTTTCATAATATGGATCATGCTGTCCATTATAAACTACCTAGAAAATTAGATACATTTGTGCAGCAGATGGGAAGAGCAGGAAGGGATGGACATTTATCTGATGAACTGATAATGTATGAAAGTAACAAAAATCACCTTAAAAGGGTTGAAAGCGAGCTTGTTCGATTGGCTAAAGATGATAGTAAATGTAGACATGAACTCCTTTGTGAAGCATATCTTTCACCTAACAAAAAAATATTACCGTCTCAAAACTGCTGTGAAGTTTGTGAAAAAAATGTGATTGTAAAAGTGATCTGTGTTCTCGAAGACATGAATATTTTAAAACAGAAAATGAAGATAGTGCATCAGATTCTGAAGATGAAATGATCAGATTTGGTAGCGACAAAGAAAAACAAACAATACATGATAAACTGGTGTTTTATAAATCACAAATATCTACAGATTGCATAACAGATTTTGAAGTAGTGCACGGACTAACAAATGAAGTTCTCAACTGATTGGTGCAAATTAGTGATTCAATATTTACACCTGATGATGAAATGAAAAAGTTTCCAATTTGGTCAAATGTCACAGCTACTGGTCAGTAAAATTATCTCTGATGTTTTTGGCGACTCTGATATGTGTAATTTTGCAGAAGACACTGAAGAGTCAGATTGATTTATTGGAATAATTATGCTTTATTTTCAATAGTTTGGTGTTAATGATTTAACTTTAATAAGAGCTTAATAAACCATTGGCACTGTGATAAACTGAAATTATATTTCCAGGTACATTATACATTAAATTTTTGTGTCTACTATAACAAATGCATCTAAACAAAATAATTATCATTTACTTCAAAAATTCAAATACTCCGATATCAATTTTAACATTCTTTATCGTGTCAGTTTCTTTTAAACAATCTCATATGATAATGTTTCCTTTTGGCTTTGAATCCTTTTATGCAATTCAACAACTTTAATACGAGAAAATAAGTCCTGAAAATTAGGAAATGGATGGAATTGCCTTCCAGGCACATTGTCAAAAACTTCAGCCATCTTGAGTTGTTCAATAATTAATTCAACATCAGCCTTTTTCGATGTTTCAGTTCGAGTTGTCCCTTTTGGTTTCATGTTAATATCTTTAATCACGTTCTGTTTTATTTCATCTTGCACCTGCAGTGATAAGGCTGCTTTTTTTCGCACTTTGAAATGTAACATTTGCTCCTTGTGAGCGCACTTCCTCCTTTAATTTATGGACCATGATTTCCACCAGATTATCATTTGGAATGTTGTGGCTGGTGCCACCAGAAAGATTTGATGTACAGTTTCACTTATAGTCATAAGCATCTTTTGGACTTGGTATGCAAGGGTAATATGACAAGAATCTAAACAACCAGATGTGGTATTTGGTGTGGCGACTTACACCTGAAAATAACATTTACAACTTCGCATTGTTTATTATCCTGTCACCATCACCCATAGAGTATCCATCATTGGTGTCCTTAAGCAGTAGCAGACATTTCATTAATGAGACCCTGTATAACGCAATTCGATCTGGTTCCTTGACCGTTTCAGTATCATTTTCACTTAAAATCCCACGTTTCTCTTTCAGGCGTCTTCTTAAATGCCCTACTTTCTTATACTTGTTTCAACAAGATACACAGACATACTTTTGTAGTTCATGATCAATCATGTTTCGAATTTGCTGACTTTGGACATCAAGTGCCTGCACTCTCCTCAAATCTTCCCAAATCTATAAAAACATGGAGAACTAAACAGTCACGACATTGAAATCATATTCATACACAACAGACCTACATTTCACCATGTACTTAGACTGCTGATTTAATTTTATTTGATACTGTGAAACATGTTACCTTTAAATGAAATGAATAAATTATTCTATGAAATGGATGTAACATTACAGATCTTTAGTATTGTACATATTTAAGAAAATCTAATAACAGGCAATTTACATGTACATGTAGTTTTTTGCATCATGTAAGTGAAAAACCAAACGAATATTTTCTAATGATCAATATCTCACCAAGATTAAGGTTTATATATTTATTTAGGATGTCCTTCGCAATTTGTTTGATGAACTTGCACTTCTCCTCTGGAGGTAGTATGTTGAACAGTTCCTGTTTTCGATTTTGGTTGTGCTTCCAAGTCATCCATTTCGAGGAGATGTAGGCATAATCCTGTGACAAAACCATCCAGGCAATCCTTAAGAGGGGCATATTGGGTTCTTAAATGAATATAAGTATTAAAGATTAATCAATATCCTCAATACTACATAAAACTTGTGTATTTGTTTCTGTGTGTGTGCGTATATTAGAACTCCTTTTTACTACATGTACTTGCATTGAATTTTTTTGTTTTACATGTACCTGTTCTTGGTCCCTTAGTCTTGTAGCGATTCTTAGTTGATAGAGCGAATCTCCCTTTATCCATGTCTCTGTAATAATGTGTGAATTTGATACAATCTTCTGTGTCTGGTACATTTTCTAGAGTGTAAAGCCAGTAATCCTCAACTTTGTCAAAAGATAGAAGAGGTAGAGCTGCTGCACGACGAACAAGTGTGTTGACATCTTAAAAGTCTTTGTAGTCTCTCTGTAGGCCGTATTCTTAAGTCTTCTTCCATGTAGCTTTACAGTAGTGGAACAGGCAACCTTTGAGTTCTGCTGCAGGAAAAGTCTCTACAACTGCATTACGTAAAGTCCAGGCTTAGCAATTCATGGTAAGTCCCTAGGCTGGATTATCTCCTCGTCCTGAATGGAAGGCAGTGGTGCGAGTTCCTCTTTGGCTCTATGTATATGATTGTGTGGTTGACCAATCTTGCTTGGTGTATCATCCCCGGTACAATTTGAAGCTTTGCAGTTTTATCGAGTTCTCAAGATACCAAAGTTTCCATTATATTGTTTTGTCTATATGTAAATCCATCCCAAACAAGATGTCTGTCTCCTCTGCTAGTCTCTATGAAGTCCACAATAATGTAGTAGTGTTCTAACGATCGTTGATTATTAAACTGATAATATCCTTTCTTACACTGATATATATACTATTTTTGATATAATTCTCTGTCCACGCAGTTTCGACTTTAAGGAAAAAAGGTGAAATCCATAGCTGCAAGATCCGGGCTGTATGCAAGAGCTCTAAATATCAGTTCTTCCATCTTTAACCCTCTGTGATTCTAATTGTAAACCTTTGTTCTATAAAAATAGCAGCATCTAAGAACCTTTTGGTCTCCATTGGAGATTTTCTTGCGTGCACACATTACTAAATGAAGGCCCGGTGCTCCAAGATGTCCATGACGTCAACGTTTTTGACTCATTTTTCAAGCGCTATTCGTTTAAATTCGGCGATAAAACGGCCAGAAATTCTTCAATTTAATTGAAACTTTCACAAAATGACCTTCATAAGTTGTTGTGATGTCATATGAAATAGCGTTCATTTTATGCGCTTAAACGGTATATTTTCTTAATAAGGAAAAATGCGCACAAAATATAAAAAATTAAAGCATTGAAGCATATCTTATCGAAATAATTAAGCTGTTTATTGTTTATGGTGCATTTAAAAAAAACAAATCTTTAAATATTTCTTAGAAAATACGTTAAAATTAAATCTGTTTCGCTGGTATCATGCGAATAGTCCGCTCACAATCGAACTTGTCCGGCAACTTTTCTAACAAACCTCGTACGTAGGTGAAATCGGTTGGATTTCTGTCCAGAAAATAAGTGTAGATGTTATCCACGCTGTATGGCTTGATACCTTTGGGGCCAATCATTTTTACAAGAACACCATCTGGTTAAGCTTATGAAGTGGACACGGATGTCTCAAACTTCCTCCCACCAACATTCAAAATGATTCTCTTCTTTCGGGCATCTTTTAACTGCTGAAGTTTGTTGTCTTTCAGGTTTAGAGGCGTTGGACTGTACACTGGTCCTGTAGCTGGTATTGGAGTTGGAAAATGAGAAGCATCTGAACCGGAGGATATTGCGCCGAGAATAGCTTCAGAGGATGGCTGGGAATTAACCTTTACAACAGGGGGAAATAGATCTTTCCGAAAGTCCAGTGTGGCGAATTCTTTAAATGCCTCCTGCAACTCGTCCTCCGAGAACTCCTCCGCAAATAATGATAGGACATCCGAAGATGGTTGTGGTAAGTATGTAGTTGGGAGGGTCGGAGGAACGCTGTCTGACGGTTTTAGAATTGCTGCTTTATTCTTTGGAGGTTTGGATAGTATAGCAGTTTCGGTTTTCTGTTTGTTTTCCTTGGTGGATTCTTTAAGCGGGGAAGTGATGTTTTTCTGTTGAGTCAATTTCTGTTGTTTAACTGGGTTCTCTTGATTTTTGTTTTCCTTTGTGGTCAGAGTGGGATCTCTTTTTATTATTTTGTTGGGATTCCCTCCTTTGTTGTGGTGTTGTTCTGCTCAACCGTGGATATTTTCATCCTGTTGCTTAGAGTCTTCGTGAATTTGCGGTGTTCCTCCGCTTCTTCTGGTGTTCATGTTCCTGTTGACCGCTTCTTAAGCTTTATCTCACCCCCAACTCACTTTCCTCCTCCCTGGTTATCTGGACAATTATAGGTATTTTTACAGGCGGGGTATTCATACCCAAAACCCGAGTGCTTCTGAAATAGATGGCGTTCGCATAAGGATCTCTGCTCAAAGCTAATTGCAGGGCGCTGGTTGCACTCATATACAGTGACCTACAAATTAAGTAGAACATAATTCATAAGATATTGTATGCACCATTATTTGTCAATTCTATAGATACAGAGTTGCAGAAAATAATTCGTAAGATATTGTATGCACCATTATTAGTCAATTCTATAGATGCAGAGTTGCAGATCTACTCTAGGTGTTGCTGATGTTGTGGGGTAATGGTGTTTGTTGTTTACTATGGTGATGTGTTGAAAATTCTACTAGTATAGACAAATCAAAATCTTTCAAGTTTAAAAATCATTGATGCAAATCTTTAATCTTAATCTTAACTTAATTGTTTTATTTATATGAATACATAAAACTTGTGAATCCATAAAGATACAGATTTGTGTTGACTTTCATTTGAACTAACCGCCATGGTTGCGGCATTTTACGAACTCTGAACCCGATGTCTATAAACTATTTAACTCTATATAATAATTAAAATAATGACAATTAAAACGAACAAAAATTGATGGTATTTTAACTTTATAAATTTAAATTTTATATTATAATGTGAAAATGTTGAATGTAATCATATAATTATTACGAGTTGAAAGTACGCCAAGTTAGTTGACGTTGTCAACGTCTAAACGTCATCAAAACAACTAAGAGGGGTTAAAAGACGGTGTTCTGAACACAGCAGTTAGTTGAAGTTGAAGAGCAACTCGGTGTATTTACAGACTTAGTGGTATGTAGTAACATAACCATTGGTATCCATTACTAGAATAATACGAATTTTGTGTATTAAGACGTCCTGGTTTGGTTTGTCGCTATATTTATAGTAATTTTATAAGGATGAGTACACCTTGATGATAAAAACGTGTTTCTATTGTAACATTTTCTCAGCATTGTCGCTGAACTTTAGATGTAAAGTAAACTTTGTTTTTTTCCCCATTTCTTCGAATCCTTCCAATCAAATATCGAGTGTAGGACAGAAAAGGACGTTACTACCTCTCTGTATGATTTGAAACACTCGGTTTTCATGGAAACAAGCAAGCTAACATATAATATTATTGATGAATACATAATGGGGGTTTTTTCCAATAAACTCCGTACCAAGGCTTTGGCTCCTTTGCTGCTCATCATTAGAATTGAGTCCGACATTCATTGTTTACTGTAGCTGAAAAATGCTTCCATTCCCTTGATTCCCTCCAGATTAAATATCGAGTTTAGGATACAAAATGGCGTTACTTCCTCACTGTTTGAATTAAACACTTGGATTTTATGGAACTCAGAGGACCAAGGATTTTAAGAATTTGTTTTTAACACCTTTTTTAGTTACAATAGACATCAAATGAAATGTATGTATGTTTAGATTGTCGGAAAAATGAACATCATAACCATGCATTTAGTTTTTCTCAAATATATATATGGGAGTGGAGAAGACGATTTTTAAAGATTTGATACATTTTCACTATATGGCTATATTGGCCCCATCCTTAGGCCTGAACTCCCTGTCCCAATAAATTTCACAATTTAGGTAGGGAAGTGCATGGACATCATGGCCATGCATTTAGTTTTCCTCAAATACTAGTATATATATGAGTACAGAGGAAGGTTTTCTAAAATGTAATAAATTTCTACTACAGGCCATATTTGCCCCATCCTAGGGTCTGAACCCTTGACCCAGGGGCCATGTATTTCACAATTTTGGTAGAGGGCTTCATGGACATCATATCCATGCATTTATTTTTTCTCAAATATATATGGGAGTAGAGAAGATTTTCTAAGATTTTTTACTATGTGGCTATATTGGCCTCACCCTTGGTTCTGACCCTGAGCCATTAATTTCACTTTCAGTAGAGGGTTTATTGGACATCATAACCATGCATTTAATTTTTTTCCCGAATGTGTGGGAGTAGAGAAGAAGATTTCTGATAATGTGGTCTTTTTTTGCACATTTGGCCTCGCCACTACGAGGCCCTGGGGGTGGTTAAGCAATGAATTTCTTAATTTAGATTCCTCTTAACATAGAAATTCTTTACACCAAAAATAATAGCAATTGGCTTTGTAGTTTTTCATAAGTTAAAAATGTAAAACTGATAACGCACAACTACGGACGAAGACCAATTGCAATATCAGGTGACCTAAAAACATATTTCGACATGCCAGTCCAGAATTTACTCGGATATAATGTCCATGCTGTGCAGAAACATTTTCTGGACAAGTTACCATCCAATATAACCTACGGGAATGACAACAAGGACATGGATGATGACACAACAACTCAACAGCACAAATAATGGCCCTACACCCCAAAATTTAGACGAACCTTACCTCTAGACAGTGACAGCGAAAAAAAATTCCTGTCGTTGTATAAAGCAGCAAAAAATGTAAAATCCATTTATAACTTTCTGAATTCAAAACCCCCGCTTTGATTTGTTTTATTTATTAATTTGTTCCTGGATATATCATGTGCTATCTATTTATGTATTTTAAAAAGTAAAATTATTTTATCTTCAACATTTAAACAACAAGGGTACTCTAAGCGGAGCATCCCCACGCGACATGAAATATTGTGGGGGGAAATGCATCATTTACATATAGGAATTTACATGTAATTGAGGAGACCAAATTGAGGGCATATAATATGCACATATAACATAAAGATCAGATCAGAGTAAATATGACTCAAGTATTTATCTTTTTAATACCACTTTGAATGATAATATATAAAATATCTCTTTTATCCCTATCCCCAAGCAGGACCGTCTTTAAATTTTATCGGTCCCTTCCCAATTGAGAACCACCTTCCCCGATTCCCAATTTAATTATCTAGAAATTCCCAATATCACAATCTTTACAATGTGTGTATTTAAAAAATCGTGTTAGTTTCGTTTTTGCTTATAACTTCTCGCGCGTTTGGATATCGAGTCCATTTATATGTATATTATGATAAACCCTTTTGCCGATGTCGATGCAACTATATTTAGGAGCGAGCTAGACTGAGTCGGTCGGACATGCCTTAGTGTTGAGCCCTGGAGTCATGCGACGCCGTTTTTAAATATTTTGTTAGTAACAGTTTGGTCCGGGCTAGTAAACATTGCACCATGGTAGCCCGATTGGTCGTGTTTAAATTTCACTCTTTGAGTCATTCAAGCACAGTGTAATATTATTGTACAACAGAATTAATAATCAAAAGCTACAAGTTCAAATATGCATGAAAATTGAACATGTTACGGCTGTCGGTACCATTGAAATGAAAGTCTAGACTGGTCCTCTGTCTCTATCATACATAGCAAATCTAAGAAAAGCCATTCGGCACACCTCCTTGTGTTATGTATCTATTCGACAAAAACGATCGACAGACGTCGGTAGTTTTCTAGGCATTATAAATGGAATCGAACGGCTGGAAAATTTTTACGACAACTGATCAGTTGATTATCTATTTCTTTATCGTTTTGTTTTATGAAATAATAAATCCAACTAGAGCAAAGCTCGTTGCAAAGCAACGAGTGGGTCTTCCGTTAATGTCGAAAGTAAAGTAAGAAGCCTCTATAAGAAGCAGAGTTCTTAAATCAATAAACATGAGTAACTAAAACAAAAAGAAAAAAATCGAATAATTCTTTGTACGAGTTAACAAAATCTGAATTATTCTAAGCACGAATTAACAAAAACCTTATTGGTTTCAAGAACGACTTAGCAAATAAGAATCCGTATATGTTTAAGTACGATATAACTTTTATCGAATTATTTTTGGTATGAGTTAATTTAACTTTGAACATAACACTATTTTCTTAACCAAGAGTGCGGAATCAAAATTTCCGGAAATATCAATTTTTAAACCCCTATATCTCTGTAATGCATCGTTCGATTTTAAAACGAATTTCTGTTTTAAATTAAGCTAAATAAAAGCTCTTTTATTGCTGTTATGATTAATAACAAATTATCGCTCAAAACATGTTATCATAAAAGACTTTGTAGCACTCCTGGCCCCTAAATTGAGGGGCAGGCCACTTTTTCTTGATATGAACTAAAAGGTCTCGTAAATATAAACACATTTTGTTAAACAAGTGTTGAGGAATTGTTGACCGTTCTAAAGATATCTGAACAACTGTGTTTTAGGGGCCGACCCTTAAACTCCTTACCGAGGCCATCAACAATTTTTTTTTAGAAAGCACATAGTTATAAGAACATTATTCTAAGCATTTTTTGTTCTACAATGCTTTTCAAAATATTTTTCCTTTTCTAGATATTAATGATCAAAATTTTGGACTTTTGGCCCCTTTAAACCACTAATTACGTAACATTTTACTTAGGTATGGTACTGTATAGATAAACAGTTGTACAATGAACATTTTTGCTTTTATAATTAATAACAAATTATTGTTCAGTAAAGAGTTATTATAAAAAGACTTTACACCCCTCTTGGCCCCTAATTTGAGGGACCAGTCCTTTTTTCTTCATATTAAATAATAGGTCTCGTAAATATAAACACATTTTGTTAAACAAGTGTTCAGGAATTGTTGACCGTTCTAAAGGTATCTGAACAACTGTTTAAGGGGCCGACCCTTAAACTCCTTACCGGGGCCATTAACAATTTTTTTTTGAAAGCATATAGTTAAGAACATTATTCTAGGCATTTTTCGTTCTACAATGCTTTTTAAAATATTTTTCCTTTTCTAGATATTAATGATCAAAGTTTTGGACGCCTGGCACCTTGAAACCCCTAATTACGTAACATATGACTTAGGTATGGTACTGTATAGATAAACATCTGTACAATAAACATTTTTGCTTCTATAAATAATAAATTATTGTTCAGTAAAGAGTTATTGCAAAAAGACTTTAGACCCCTCTTGGCCACTAATTTGAGGGGCCAGTCCCTTTTTCTTGAAATCAAATGAAAGCCCGTGAAAAATGAAACAACTTTTGCATTACATGTTTTAACAGAATATTTATAAATTAAAAAGATATTACAGAAAATGTTCGAAAATTTTGTGAAAAAATTTTGTGCTAATTTTCAGGTTCAGGCGAGCTTTGAGGCCTTGCGCAATTTTCATAATTGGAAGCATGGGGGTACATCTACAGACATTCATCTACAATCCCTGAAATTTTCAAGCTTCTATCTTGATTAGTTTCGGACGAGATGCGTGGACAAAATGACCCTTAAAAATTTACAAAATCGTCAATATCTGAAACCGGAAGTGACGTCATCATTTTAAAGTCCTGAAAATTTTATGCAAATCGGTTGAATAGTTTTTGAGAAATAACGCTCTAAAAAAAGTCAGAAAAAGAAAACAAAGAATAATAAAGAAAAAGAAACCGTAGAATAACAATAGGGTCTTCCGTTGGAAACGGAAGACCCTAACAAAGTTACTTAGAAATAGGAAAGAAAGTCTTTTTGTAATATTTTAATTGATAATCTAAAGCTAAAGGCAGAGCAGAAACAAAGTATAAATATGAAAATGAAAAGAGAAAAAGAGAGTTGTATTCTAAATGGAAAGAAGATTACACGTGGGTTAAGTATGACCAGGATAAGAATTTGATGTTAAGTATTCCGTCCAGGAAGTACGAAAAGGAGGATCGACTTGTGATTGGGACGAGTAATTTTATAAACGATGCCATTAAACAGCACGAAGCTGGTACGTCTCACATGAATTCTCAGAGAATATTTGATATTTACTGCCTAAAAGAAAAATCTAGCACTGTTGTTTGTTCTTACTCTGGAGAAGTGGAAGTCAATCTTTGAACAATGAAGTCGGTGCTTTACAGCACCTGTTGTTGGGGCACTTGACATAGCAGTGCAAAGGTTAAAGGAAAACCAAAAGGAGAAACTTTGCTGTGATTTTAACGCTGCTTATTTTGTAGCAAAATATGAGCTCCAATTAACACACTACCCTAGAGTACTAGAGCTCCAGGAAAAAAATGGAGTGGCTTTGCCATCAAGTTATCAGATCGATATGGCCAGTCACCGATTTATTAAGTATATGTCATCTACAATGATATCCTGCACAAGCACGTAGCATCGTTTTTGAAAGGGGGGGCCAGACTCATCCAAAAAATCTTGACAAGCAAAAAAAAAGAAAAGAAAAGGAAACTTACCAAAATCATGAAAATCCTAATCCGTGGGGGGGGGGGGGGGGCAAACTTTACCTATAACTTCAATTTCACTCTTAATTTCCTTCTTTTCATTTCAATTTTTTACATACCACCCAAAAGGTGGGGGGGGCCAACTCCATGATAATTCAATTTTTAACATGTAAATTTAAGAAAAAACTTTGCTGCGAGAAAAAGTGGGGGGCCAGGCCCCCCCTGGCCCCCCCTGATGCTACGTCCCTGCTGCAGCACAATATCAATGGTCTTAAAAATGCAAGAGTTCTGTCTGTGATGTTTGATGGTGCTACGGATACATCTGTGTGTGAGAATGAAATTATTTACGCACGATATGTGGATCAAGGTGTGGCAAGAAATGTTTACATAAGCATAGAGGCAGTAGAACATGCACATGCAGCAGGTGGTTTAGCAGCCATTGAATCAGCAATGAATAAAGTTGATGAAGGTTGGAATTGGAAGGAGCGTCGTTGCTACTGGTTCAGATGGAGCTAGCGTTAACCTTGGGAAAAGGCACAGTGTAACAAAGCTTTTGAAAGATGAAGTACCTCATCTGTTTGCTATGCACTGTGTGTGTCATAGGTTGGAATTGGGTGCATTAGATGCAATGAAGGTCAGGGATGCAAAAATATTTGCTGATCTTAAAAGTGTAATGTTGAATTCACACAAACATTACTACTACAGTGCTAAAGCTTTGAGAGAATTGCAGATGTTAGCAGAGGCTATGGATGAGGTAATGTGAAAGCCAGTGAATCTAGAGGGGACAAGGTGTTTGTCAATTACTTAGAAAACACTGTTGAGGGCAAGATTAGTTCTGTTGATGTTCAGCAGAGCAAAATTTATCTTAAAGCATCCAATTATAAAGGACTACAACCTTTTGAACCACATGCACTTCTTAAGAGATGTCTTTGCTGTTCTTAGTTCTCTCTCATTTAAGTTCCAGAAGGACAGCTATGTGTTGCCCTATGCAGTAGAGGCACTAGAGACAGCCACTTTGCAGCTTGTTGCTCTACAACAACCTCCAGGTGAAAAACTGCAGTTTTCTAGACAATGTTGATCAAGAAAACAGATTCAAAGGAGTAAAACTCAATACCCCTTCTTCCACACCTGAGCAGTTAAATAGAAACAAAATGGCCTGAATCAATCAGTCATAGACCATGTAAACAAAAGAGTAGGAGATATAGATTCAGATCATTTGCTCAAAGACATGCACATTTTCTTTCCAATAAATCTCCCTGAAACAGATGCAGCTAGAGCAATATATGGAGAAGATCAAATAAATGCCTTGTGCGAGTTCTATGCTGCAGTATTAAATAGGATGAACTGCAATGTACAGCAACTTAAGCAGGTAGAATGGCCAGGTCACAAATTAAAGTGCACATGAGACGACAGAATGTTGGAATTGGAGTGCAAGAGTTTTACCAGAGATTATTCTGTGATAGAATAATTTGAAACAATTTAAAATTTTCAACATTTCGTACATGTACCTGATATGTCTTCTCATTAACAGCACAGATCTTGATAAAATAAGAGCAGGGTGAACACTTAGAAGTTTTATTGAGTGTATACTTTTTTCTCGAGGCAGATTAATTGTATTCGAGACGATGTAGTATCATCCCTTTCTGGCGTCGGTGATGGCACGATATAATAAAACCTTACGGCTTAAAAAGCAGTCTGATGAGCACACTACATGTTGTTAATAACACTGCACATCCGATGCATATATTGTAGAAAAAAAATCCTTTACACATAGAATTAGTTTGCCTATATATTGCCTGTAGACGCCAACAAAGAGAAGTCATGTCTTATCAGTGACTCAGCAGACAATAATTGCATTAAGATTTTATGGCAGCGGGATTTTTTCTTCAAGCTATTGGGACACATTAGGGATGTACATATAATTGATCAAAATATTTACTTAATATTGAATTAAAATTGAATTATTTGAGTTTGTTTTATCTTCATTCGCCAAGTGTCTAAACCACTATAGTATTCTCCCGCATATATGATAAAAAATTTAAAATCTAAAATATATAGTCTTCATACATAATTACAATGTATGTTACAGATTGTGACGGGTGTAGGCGGCGCCCCCACTTTTTGACTCTCTTCCATACTCTGCAATTCTCTGCTCTGCATCCCGACACGTTCCTCCATCTGTCTCTCACTTCAGTTCTCTTTGTGTTTCAATTTATTAGAGCATTAACCTTTTCTGTTATACTATGCCAAATAGCTTGTTTCTGTTGATTGGTGATTGTGTTTGAAAACTTGCTCTCTAGAACTGGATTAGCTTTTACTTCGTTATGAATAGTATTCATTTCCATAATGCTTAAGTTTTGACTTCTTGCCCGGCTTGGAGCAGAAGTCTAAACTCTCCATGTTTACACAGGAAGTAGAAATGAAGTGATTACCAAGTGGTTCACTTAGTTAACACTGTCACTATGTTAGCTAACCATTACGTGAAATTGATTTTGATCAACAAAATTTAACTACTGCGCTAGCTAATCACTTGATTAATTATCTTAAACACTGTTAAATTTAACCTTTCACAGATATAAACTTTTAAATAAAATCGTTCAAATGTGACGGAAAACAATAACTTGGGACAGACTATAATCATCACGGGTGAACTATAACAAACAGATTCATTATTTCTCTGCGTTTTTCAACACATGAAAGGTTTTCATGGTTTTTTATTCCTTTAAGAAATTTCACTTTCGTTCACATTCTCATCTTTCTCAAACTCATCCATGTCTTTATCAAAACTCTCATTCATTAAAATAAAATTATGTACAATACAACAAGTAACTACTACCCAATTGCCTCAGTCTTTCTCATGTCAAGAAATTTTGACTTCCTTAATTTCCCTTTCAACAGACCAAAAAGGACGTTCAATAATCAAACTGTTGGATGCATTAATTTTTTCATTCCATTGTTAAGTGGCCATTATTACGAAAGGGGTTTATAAACATATTTGATAAAGGATATGCTGAATCTCCCAATACATGGTTCTTACCTGGGAGATTCTAGAGAGCACCAAGAAGGGGACTATTTCTAACGACTCTTAAGTCATGAACAGAACCAAGATACCCACAAAATACACCTGTAAACCATAAACAGCTATCGCACACTGCCTACAGGTGCATTGCAGGAAAACCCCTTCCAACAGATGTAGGAATCCCTGAATGTTGTTGGTCCATGATGGGAATGTTAGTGCCATATAATGCACCAACAACATGAGGGAAACGTGGCCTTACAGAAAATTTCTGTGATGTTAGAATGTTCTTCCTCCGAATTTGGCTAAGAAATAAGGTTTTTAAGAATTTGATGCCTCTGCATGACCTTAAATTATGAAATGTAGTGATGCAAGGTAACCTTGCTAACAACAAATCAATCCGCAACCAACGCTTTGGAACGTCGCGGTATTCCCCAGGTTCCATATAGTTCAGATTCGCGTTCTTCTTTACTGAGACTTTGTTTTGGTGTGTAGCATCTCCGGCCCAATTAGCAGTCATAGTTTCAGAAAGTACAAAGATGCACAATTTTGTAAATTAAGCAATAATATAATTGTGAATATAAGTACCTTAGAGATACATCATTTAAATAGTACCAGTATATAACAGTATGAGTTGAAACTAAATAATACCCAGTACTGTATTTTAATTTCTTGGGTTAAAATCTTGTATTCAAGTCATCAACAAACACAAAATATATGAATATTTATGTAAATAATATGGGAAGGAGTTGTAGTTGGTAATTCATAGTGACCGACCATAAATTTTACACCACTTTTGCCCTGAATACCGTGTGCAACATAATTTTCACTCCCATTCTTTTTTACCACTCTTAATGAAAGCACATATACTTTGCACTAGTGAAATTTAAAGTTGAAAACTGTTAATTTTTCCTCTTCAACCATAATAATATTGAGCAAAAACTCTGTTGCATATTGTTCTACTAAATGAAAAATTACCTAGGCGGAAATAAAGTGGGAATTGATCTCTTTGTGGAAAGACATGAAGGGGTCTTTGTCATCGATTTCCTTTCTTCATCTTTGGCCCGCCAATTTTCTTGGATACGGTATGATCGAATCTCTCTGGATCCTTTCCTTCGGCTATTATGTACGAAGTTGTGGCCACTACCATGTATTTAAACTCGTCTCTACTGGACTTTCTTTTCTCTATATGCTCTTTCAGATGGGTGGTGTACTTCGCATACTCACGTGTTTTGATGCATTTGTACCCGCATAAGCGGCACATATATGGTACGTTAAAACTAGGAGCATGCATTAGAAAGACGTTATTGTCCATGTTAGCTTTCTCACCCAGTCAATCTGATTGGCTTATAGTGTAGGCACTGTAAAACTCTTCCTCTCGTCATTTGAAATAAAATGTCCATGTAAAATATATTTTCAATTTTCTTAAATAGTGGATTTTGTTATTGTTGAGGTTATCACTCTATGACAGATAAAACTAAGTAGACAATAGCAAGGGTAAAATAATATCAATAATGTCGATCTGTCGCCGCAGAGCATTAATTACCGAACATTAGAATCCAATCGCTTTTTTTTCTGTTTACAACATATTATAACTTCGACGCCGCAGTATATCTTTAGCTTATTGTGGTGCAAAAGCTTTTAGCCTCCATCTTTGTAATTCAATTTTCAAATTAAAATCATTTAACTATTTTGTAATAGTACCAGGTACCCAGTATGCATCTTGTAATGTTTGTGAGATACCTTTTCGTTTGCTTCCATTAAGGTATTATACAATGTCTCCTGTTTTACAATAAAAGTTTTTTATTCTTGTCATAGGACTCTTTCTGTCCTTTAACCAACTGCTTCAGTGCAATTTTGTGAGCTGTGCATTCTTTCACGAAGTTATTCTACATATCCTTCAGAAGATGAAATAGTTTGTAGTAAAACATGTAGACACATTGGTTTGTGATCTATATGCTACAGCCAGGCAACCAAGGAAAAATATCATAATCAGGTAATTGTCCTTTCAAGAAGGCTTTTACCATGATTAAAAGGGGTCTGTTGACTCTCTCTACTTGACCGTTTCCTTCAGGGTTTTAGGACTAAATATAGTTTTCCAAATTTGTAGGCGATCACCGTTTCGAAATACTGCAAATTTTGTAAATCCTACTCAGATCTAAATGTAAATTCAAGGGACATTCAAATTCACTGAAAATTTCGTTTTAGAGCATTGTGGGTGTCGAAACTAATGACTGATCAGGTACGGTGAATACTTCGTGTTCAGCACTCTGAAGGTATATAACTTATAATAACAATAATGTAGATCTGTCGCCGCAGATTATTTAACCTATTTCAACTGTTAAAACTTACTGCAACAACCAGTGAAAGTTAGGGCAAAATTTCCCGAATCACTTTGCGTGGCACTGGTCAAAGATTCGTAAGAGACGTTAGTCAAAATTTTCAGTATCGACGAATCTCGCTGAAATTAAACTAACAAGCATGTGGTATGAATATCATTACGATTTTTCAATTTTAGGCGCGCAGCCTTAAAATGGCCCATATAAAAAAGTTCCACACGCTGTGGTGTATAGAGAAAGGCGACATTCATATAAAATAGAATTAAATTTTCTTTGATAACTTAATGGTATTTATAGTTTGCTCTAAAGACGGTATGCTTTCTTAAAAAGCTTTACTTGGAAAGTAAACACAAGATTTTCGTTTTCCGCTCTGTTCCGTCCGCGTTTTAGCCCCCCCCCCCCCCGTTGTATGTACGAGTTAACTACAAAATACAAATTACAAATGTGTTAACTTGATTCAAGAACATTCGAAAAACATGCATTTCGCAAGAGGACGCTCCATTTGACGATACTCTAGTCAATTTAGTAAGTTTGGACATGCACCACCATTTGATGGCATATCATTCAAATCGTTAGAGCTGAACACTACTCTTTAAATTCCACCACATGGATATATTATGATTAAAACCATTCGATTCCGTTACACCCTATTGCACACATAAAGCTCGTGGCCGATGGATAGTATTCCCGATTTCTTGCTTCATGTTCATTTTCTGTTTTGGCGATGTAAGGCGTGAGGCCTCTATAGAGAAATACTTTGAACTGGTGAAAGGTATATTTATGCGGCTTTAAAAAGAGGTTGCAGGGAGTGTGGCAAGGAAAAAATAAATATGGCCGACAATGCCTTTTTTGTCCAGTTATTTTATTGTGTAGATTTCATGTTTTGATGTAGTGTTTACACCTGCTCAATTACTAGGCGCATGAAAAAGACGAGTGGTAATAGATGCAGATATGTAGCTCTATGTGGAAGTTTGGGTCGACAAGCCATAGCTAGAGCACCCAAACCACAGAACAAGCCCTGGATGAGATTTAGCAGACAAAACATACAAGATTGAGGAGTTTCTGACGGAGAGCGAGCTTTGGGTTGGAGACTGTTCTTTTTGGAGGCATGGCCTATGTATGGAGATCACAACACACCGAAAACGTGCCATTTAAAACGTATATATTAACTACATCATTAAAGATTGGAGAAATTTTTCAACTAAATGGAAAATTATAGTTATACCTTTGACTGTCTTTTGTCTTGTATTGTCTTGTATTTCATTTCTTTTAAAAACAAAGAACGTTGGTTTTCTTCAGATTTTCACTTTTTTATCATTTCATTTAAGTCAGATTTTCACTTTTTTATCATTTCATTTAAGTCTATGTTGATACATATTTCAGGCTTTGTATTGTTTTCAATGTTCTATTCGAAAATTAAAAATTAATGAGTTATGATTTTTCTCGACGAAATTTTGTGCTGTCTGCGTATGCACATTCCTTATTCTGTTTTGCGTGTTCTAAGAATAATGTTGTAAAAAAATATCTGTAACAGTTATTTTTATTTGATACGAGTGTTGTAAATATTTACGTTCCCTAATGATGTGTCTGAATGCCTTGATTTCATCTGTAATGTCATACGTATATGTGTATTCATTATCTGTTTCTGTTCACCTTAAATGTATTTTGCTAAAATGAAATAACCTATTATCCAAAATAATTAAAACATATCTTATTTTGTGTAATTTTTAAAATAAATATTATTTACATTTATTTACATATCTTGTCTCATATGTCGATATTTCTTCTAATGGATAGCCATTTCTTCTTTGATGGCAATAATCTTTGAATTGCATTTTCTTTTTACGTTTTCCATAATAATGTCACCTCATTCACTCTTGATTTGGTTTTCATCATTTATGAAAGGTCATAGCCTGTCAAGAACTTGTGTATAGTATAGCATCAGTACTCAAAATACAATTAAATAATGCCACAATTCATTACGATTGTGTTCTTTTTCCTTCTTCAAAAACATTACGTCAAATTTCCAACAACCACAATCTGAATTACAATCTGAATTACAGAATTATATCTGAGACAATAAGATATTCGTCATTCTATTCTATTCTTAGGAAATTAAATAGTCATGTTCTTGGTTATTTTAAGAGTTTTAGAGATTTAAAAGTATTTATCATAAATGTTTATCATAAAGTACTCGTATATATCAACTACAAATTTACACATTTTTTCCGTTTCATGTAAAATAAAACATCTAATTTTGTCTTCGTTTTTTTCTCTCTAAACAATTGCTCAGCTGCCTCTGGTGTAATTCTAGAACCTACATATTCGAACAGGAATGCTTTGTGTTGCAAATACACTAAACCCTGTATTTTGTATTTTTATTGCTTGATCAAACCATTTGTAAACAAGAGGTCCAAGAGCACTTTGCTTCACAAAGAAAAGCAGAAGTTTTTGTATGTAATTGTGTTGTTGTTTTTAAATGTTTTTACCTGAAGCGAACTTTCATTCGCCTCTAGAAATTGAATTAAAGGAATAACTGAGTCATTTCAACTTGCCAGAAGGCTCGTACCCGTAGACGTACACGTTCAAATATCTTACCCCCTGCTAAATTCTAAGAAAATCATTGGCTAACAGGAGTCACGTGAAGACCATGTTTATTCCATACATAATACAAAATATTACTCCCTTAGAGCATTATGACGTCATTCTTAGAGTATTATGACATCATAATTTTTACCCAAATTAAAACTTATAACACCTAACTTTTTATTGTTATTCATTATTTGCCATTTATACAAAGGCAGTAGGTAAGAATTAATCGTTACATGGTTTGTAGTAGACCTAATATGGTTTATACATGGTCAGTAAATTCCAGTACAATTTTGCTAACATATAAGAGATTTTTAATCAGATCACTTGTTTTAACACATATTAATATACATTGGTCATTTATATATGTACAATATACATGTAAAGCAGTCAGTTGCCACATTTAATGTAACACTCAAATGTTGGATTAACAGTCAAGTCACAATGCTGTACACTTGGATAAAATGCATTGTCACGTCTGTAACCATGACTCCACTTCCTATGAAAGTTTCGTCAAGAGTTTGGAATTGATTCCTGGGAGGACAGGTTCCTTGCCTTTCTTTCGGCACTTTAATTTGCGGTGTAGACGTTTCTCCCTTGAATGTTTCTCTGAATGAAGAATAAATTATGCGTCTGCGACATGGAATTTGCTATTTTCTTGGAGCGAGAAAACCAAGAGAGTGTTTGTTCTGTAACCATGGTATTATAACCAGGAGGAAAGGCCTCGTCAGCATTGTACAAGTCTTACACTTTTGATTTCTTTGGTTTGCCAAATGCAGTCTGTCAATTTTTGTGATGTTTCTCCACATTATGTGGAATTGGGGAGACAAGGACAGGTTCTCTTTGGCAGCTTTTAGAGAGTCTAATTGTCACATATTGTCATAGCACAAAATGTAGTTCTCCATTGCTTCTAGATCCTCTTCTGGAACATCTTTCAGTTCTAAGTACGTAAGACATACAACCTGCATAAAGATCTGCGAGGGACTCTCAGTCCTAAAAAAAATTATCATTCTAATATCTTTAGTCCTAGTATATTTCGGTCCCGGCCCCACCGTCATCAAAATGTTCAAATCACTCGACTTTGTTTTCACTTTAAATCCTATAAGAAAAGTGTAAATATTCGAGGTCAATACTCGGCCTCATTTTTTGAGTATTGACTTAAGGAAGGTTGGTGACGGTGGGACCTGTTGTTTTGGGGTAATTTTCTTTGACTAATATATGATATGCCTGTATGAGATGATAATATTGGTTACTTTTTTTGTATGTTAATAACAGAGTTCAGATTAAAGTGTTGTCCTGAACCAATCAATTCATTATTGGATTTAAGCTTTCAACAATCTCAGTAGGATAACCTGATGTGGTATATACTTGGACAGCTGTTGTTGGACAATTTCTCTGACATTTTCTCTGTTTCTTTTTTTAAATTTCATTAAAGGGACTTAGACACGATTTGAGCTCAAATTTTATTTTTGCATTTCTAATGTCTAGAATGGTAAATATGGGTATTGGTAATGCTTTCTCAAAATTTGAAAGTCAAATATCGAGTTACAAGCAAGATACAGAGTTTGAAATTCTTTGTTTTGTAAACAAAGCTCAAGTCTTGTTATTGTTTACATATGCATTGTATTGGTATAAGTTTCAGTTACGTGATGTTTTCTTTTGTTGATAATATTATTTATGAACACATTGAACCGTCTTGTCTCGTTTGCCACGAGTCATATGTCAAAGAAATCTTTACTTTACATTATTTGTAAACAAATATAAGACTCGGGCTTTGTTTACATAACAATGATTTATTACCTCTGTATTTCTCTTATAACTTGACTTTTAACATTCAAATTTTGGTCTATCATTCAAAATGCACAAGTAAACCATTTTATACATAAAAATAGATAATAAAATTTTGATCTCAAATCGTGTCTAAGTCCCTTTAACTCTAACTAAAATCTCTCGTTGTCCAGTTTTATGTTTTGTAAAGTCAACTCTTCTACAAATCAAGATCAGCACCATTATTATCAGGGAGAGTAAAGAACTTCATGGCATCCTGAAGACGTGTTACTTGGTTTGTAAGTAGTGTGCTGAGTACCTAATAGGCCCACCTGGCGTTGGCGGGAAAAGATACAAAGAACTCTTCCATGAAAATGTATGTCTCGATTAACAAGAGATGTGAACAACGCGACAGTCCCGCCCACCATGGTTGGCTCCGGTCCGAGAACAAATGATTCCTGCAGGTACTGGTGTGTCGAATTGGTGATTGTAGAAGTCCACCAATAGCGTTTCTGTACGTTATAATAATTCATATTCACAGTTGTCACATCCGAAAAAAGAAAAAGGGGGAGGGCTTGAAATTTGGATTTTGGGTCATTTTTGGGGACTATTCTAAGTCGCCCGCAGAATCTGGTCTGAATCCGTTTATTTGTGCCACATTTGCGGAAAATTATTTCCATCTTTTTAACCTAACATTTGTGGATTCAAATGTAATTTTATTGAATTACATACGTTTAGGCCCAAGCAAACATGTTTAGGCCCCAAAACGTTTAGGCCCCAAGATGTTTAGGCACCTATTTTATGATGTGTAGGCACCTATTATTTATATATATGCATTGATAGTTGAAACATCACTGCTTGAGCAATTTTAAGCCAATAAATGCATCTTCATTAAATGTGCAGTAAATTAATTACGTAAACATGGCGTTGTCTAGATGTCATTATGAAAGCTGAAGAATATACGAATTCATTCCTGGAATATACTTTATTCCCGAGAACATTAACATCATGCTCTTAACATGCACGCACACACTATCATCAAGCATGGTTATCTGTCCGTGCCAAATACCCGGGTCAACTCGCATACAATACTCACAAAGAACCCAGTTGACAAGAACCGAAAAATACTTGTATGAGCATTACATTATTCAGATTTAGAAATTGGTTTGTTGCTTTTTTTAATTGAAATTATATCACACTTGAATATTTTTTAAAATTTTCTTTTGTAGGCCTATATATAAAAGATCGATCATATTCTTCAATTAGCTTTTTAGCAGCTGATTTATATAATATGTTTAAGAATCATATCCCGAAAGGAGCTTACTACCCAAGCACAAGTTATTTCTTTCATCATTCCAGTAGAACGATATCTCCCAAAATTATATAATTTTGCTGTTAATTAAGCTGAATTCTTAACTTGTAGAAACTTATCAATAGATATGTGGAGGCATAAATGGATTTATGTATTTCTTTTGGATTTCTTTGGAATTTTCTTTTCGTGGCAATGGAATTAAACAAACATGCAAAAGAAATGCACATTAAATAATGTATATTGACTTACTGTTTTCAATGAAAAAACAAAACAAAAAAGTCGATCATGTATAGTATATGCAATATTTAGAACATAATGCACCACCTCACAACATGTTATATCACATACTGTTGCACATGAAAAAAATATGCAGTAAATAATACTTAATCAAAAAGTCATATCATAATAACTTAGCACAGCACCAAGGGGAGCACTAAGTTTTCTTACAATCACATTTAATGAAATTTTGTTACAATAACGATGCACCGACTTGAGCACCAAGTGTACACCATATCACATCAAGGTTTTTCTACTCGGTTGAAGGTCCATACAGAGTAGCACATATTCGCAGAAGCTGGAATGTGGAAATCCCACGGTTGTTGTACTTCTCCCATGACTTGAACAACTTTCCATTTATCTTGTTGTACCTTTTTCCTGTGTAACATTTCCATTTTCTCTTCGGACAGAAGTCTGACTTTCAACGGGATGTTCTTTGCTTCGTTAAACAGTTCCACTAGATGAAGGTAGAATGGAATTCTCCCTGTACGGTTTACCCTGCCATTTTTCCGGTTATGCCACCCTTCAAGGTAATTGTTGGTACGCATGGAGAGCATGAAAACAAACCAGTTTTTGTGGGGTCGCGAATCCACTGTCGCCACACATACTCCATCAAGGAATCCAGTTGATCATTGGTTGCCTTTCTGTCCAGATAGTGGAAAGTTTCTTCTAATGTTCAGATGGCAGCAAGGGCAAAGCAAGGACTTGTTTGATGAAGAGAACACATCAACACGTTCATTGTACGCCCTCTGAAACAAATATCAAGAAAAATTAGTGAGGATTTTTCTGAAACTTCAATTTTTTTCTGGGTACCTGTAAAGTGCGAAACGAAATAGAAACGAAACGAAATGAAAGGAAACGAAACGAAATATACCGAAACGAAACGAAACCTACCGAAACGAAGCAAAACGAAACGAAATCAAAACGAAACGAAAC
>WFKH01007768.1:40941858-40960363 GCA_016163765.1 Magallana hongkongensis
AGGTTTGAGTTTTCTCAAATTTGAGAAATAAGCCTCCTGAATGTACTTTTCTCTTTCTGCTCTAAGAGTATTTCCTCCTCTTCCATCGTCTTCCTTTTCTTTGACGTCTTCTGACCTGCAGTCAAAGATGACACCACTGACAAGTCAATTATCTTGTAGATGACTGCATTGGTACAAATTGTAATTATTTAGATGTGGTTATATTTTTACAAATAGAAACACAGTCGTGTCAAAATCTATCTAAATTATTATCACTGGTAGATGTAATATTTAGAAAATCTCATACTATTTCAGGATTAAGTTGGTCAACTATGTAATAACAATGAATTTATTATTCGTGTACTAGTAATTTTACTTGTGTCAGTGTCTTGCTGGAAGGGACACTGCTAATGCTGCTGCTGCTACACTTTAGTATGAGTTCACTTTGCACTGCAATAAAATATCAAAGTCGCTGATGTACTTGTATTTATTATTACTAGTGAACTGCTCTACAATTGTTTAGGTCACCTAAGACACTCAGGTGACCTATTGCAATTGGTCTTCGTCCGTCGTCGTGCATCGTGCGGTGTGCGTCGTGCGTTAACAATTTTACATTTTTAACTTCTTAAAAACAACAAGGCCAATTGTTATCATTTTTGGTGTGAATGATCTCTATGGTAAGAGGAATCTAAATTGTAAAATTCATGGCTCTACCACCCCCGGGGCGTCACAGGCGGGGCCAAATATACAAAAAAAGCCAAATTTTCAAAAAATTTTCTTCTTTACTCCCACACATGTGAGAAAAAAAACTGAATGCATGGTTATGATGTCCATGAAGCTCTCTACCAAAATTGTGAAATTCATGGCCCCTGGGTCAGGTGTTCAGGCTCTAGGGTTGGGCCTATATTGACATTTAGTAAAAATGTATTAGATCTTCGAAAATCTTCTTTACTCCCATATATATTTGTTAAAAACTAAATGCCTGGTTATGAAGTCCATGAAGTATTCTATCTAAATTGTGAAATTCATGACCCCTAGGACAGGCGTTTAGGCCCTAGGGCGTGGCCAATATAGCCATATAGTGAAAATGTATTAAATCTTAGAAAATCTTTCTCTTTACTCCCACACATGTGGGAAAAAACTAAAGCCATGGTTATGATGTACACGAACTCCTCTACCTAAATTGTGAATTTCTTGGCCCCTGGGTCAGGGTTCAGGCTGTTGGGGGGGCAATGTGGCCATATAGTGTTAATGCATATTATGTTTTAAAATATTCTCTACTCTCACACATCTGTAAGAAAAACTGACTTCATAATTATGTTGACCAGGAAGGAGTATGGGTTTGACCCCTTGGCGGGGCCAAATTGAATGTATAGTGTAAATGCATTTAATGTTTAAAAATTATCTTCTCTACTCCCACACACCTGTAAGGAAAACTGAATTCATAATTTTGTAGACCACAGGAAGCCCTCTACCAAAATTATAATTTGATGTCTCCCGAGGTAGGGGTTCTGACTCTAGGGCGGGGCCAAAATAGTCATATAGTGTTAATGCATTTAATGTTTAAAAAATAGTCTTCTGTACTACTGCTGATAATGAATTAAAACCCACTGCACATATAAAAAAGAAAATAAAACCATCTATCAAAATTTTAAATTTCATGTCTCACAATGTAGAGATTTGAATCTAGGGCAGGGCCATAACACTAACATAGTGTAAAGGGTAGGGGTTCTTAATGCATGGTGTGGCCAAAATGGTCATTTATTGCTAATGTATATTATGTTTAAATAACATCTACTGACACAGAATAAAAACTAACTGCATATTTAAGAAAAAAAACAATAAGCTGTCATCTTTATTAATATTTCATGTCACCTACATGTAAGGCAAGGGTTATGGCTGGAAGGGGGGGTATATATTTGTCTTATTATTTTATTCTGCTCAGGAATTTCAATGAAAGAAATGAGTAAATTCACATATTTAGAAAAGAAGAAGAATGAAGCTGTCTACCAAAGTTTAGATATTGTGAAAGCATTTGGAAAGAGTTGGGGGGGGGGGGGTGTGTGTAACAGTTAATTGAGTTATCTTACTTTGAATTTGGTTGTTCATGTTTAGTTATTAATCATTGAATATAATGTAATTAAAAGGTGTATGATCATAAAAGTTATGCAAGTATTTTATCATTTGAAACAAAAACAGTTTTTGAACTTTCTAAATAAACAAATAGGCTTGTTAATAGTAAAGTAAAAATCACTGATAAGCAGTACATGTAAAAGGATTTAAGTATAAATGCTAGATGGTGATTAATTGTCATAGAAGGTTGAATATTCAAACGCTCGAACAGAAGTGTGAAACACTTAATAGCTTTTAAAGCTGGTTTTTTGTTTTGTTTTTTTTTTTTTGGTCTAAATGCTCACGGAGAGTTTCTGTCTGCCCCTGGGGATGGGGGATGGGAGGTTGTTTTAAATAAAACATGTATACTAGCCACCTTGTTTTAGTTTATCTATGACATATACACATGAAACATATCTTGAAAGTTAACAGATATGGGAAAATTATTTTCTATCAGAGTCTTGCACTTTCAATATCAGGTCATGCACTCTTTTATGATCTTAAAGTTTATCGCTGAAATTATAGGTTTCATAGTCCTTTTTGAAAGATTTCAGGCATGGGGGTGGTCGTCATTACAATATTATAATTTTTCTACTCCAGAATGAAACGTAATTAAATGCATATATGAGACTCCTCGACAAGTTAGTGTATGGGCTATGGTACTCAGGTGACCGTTAAGGCCTATTGGCCTCTTGTTTAAAGTAGTTCATTCTTTTCTGTAACAAATATATATAAGATAGCTTTAATGTTCACATCATGTACATATTTTTTTTTAAGAAAGAGGATTGTCACACCCTATAGTTTTGCTTGACTCTATATGAAATTTGCACATTTCCATATAAATTTCTTTTAGAATTTCAACATCAAAAGGACAGTTAGGAGCACAAGTCTGAAAGTTAATGATGGAACTTCATGCAACCTTGATATTGGTGCTAAAACTCTTTTTATATATGAAAGATTAAGCTTAAAACACATTTTTAGGACACCTGAGTCACTCAGGTGACCAATTGCAATTGGTCTCCGTCCGTCGTTGTGCGTTAACAATTTTACATTTTTAACTTCTTGAAAACTACAAGGCCAATTGTTACCAATTAAGTGTGGAGCATCTCTATGGTACGAGGAATTTAAATTGTGAAATTCATGGCTCTACCACCCCCGGGGCGCCACAGGCGGGGCCAAATATACAAAAAAAGCCAAATTTTCAAAAATCTTCTTCTCTACTCCTAAAACATGTGAGAAAAAAACTGAATGCATGGTTATGATATGTCCATAAAGCCCTCTACCAAAATTGTGAAATTCATGGACCCTGGGTCAGGGGTTCGGGCTTTAGGGTGGGGCCAATATGGCCATATAGTGAAAATGAATTAAATCTTAGAAAATCTCCTTCTGTCCAAGAACTCCTCCTCTACGTAAATTGTGAAATTCATGACCCCTGGGACAGGGGTTTAAGCCCTAGGGCGGGGCCAATATAGCCATACTTGTATAGTGAAAATGTATTAAATCTTTTTTACTCCCCCACGTGTGGGGAAAAACTGAATGCATGGTTATGATGTCCACGAATTCCTCTACCTAAGTTGTGAAATTCATGGCCCCTGGGTCAGGGGTTCAGGCCCGGGATGGGGGGGGGGGCAATATGGCCATATAGTGTTAATGCATATAATGTTTAAAAATCTTCTTCTCTACTCTCACAAATCTGTAAGAAAAACAGTGTTCATAATTATGTAAAACAGAAAGTACTCTACTAAAATTGTAAATTTCATGTCCCCTGGAATATAGGTTTTGACTCTAGGGTGGGGCCAAATTTGATGTATAATGGTAATGCGTATAATGTTAAAAAATTATCTTCTCTACTCCCCCAGACTGTAAAGAAAACTGAATTCATAATTTTGTAGACCAGGAAGCCCTCTACCAAAATTATAAATTTCATGTCTCCCGAGGTAGTGGTTCTGACTCTAGGGCGGGGCCAAAATAGTCATATAGTGTTAATGCATTTAATGTTTAAAAAAATTGTTTCTTTACTTCTGCTGATACTAAATAAAAACTGACTGCATGTAAAAAAAGAAAATAAACCCTTCTATCAAAATTTTAAATTTCATGTCTCACAATGTAGGGATTTGAATCTATGGTGGGGCCAAAACACTTATAAATAGTATAGGGAAGGGGTTCATAATGCAGGGTGTGGCCAAAATGGTCATTTAGTGTTAATGTATATAATGTTTAAAAAACGTCTACTGACACAGAATAAAAACTGACTGCATATTTAGAAAAAAAAACATTAAGCTGTCATCTTTAATAATATTTAATGTCACCTTCATGTAAGGCAAGGGTTATGGCTGGGAGGGGGGGTATATATTTGTCTTATTATTTTATTCTGTTCAGGAATTTCAATGAAAAAATGAGTAAATGCACATATTTAGAAAAGAAGAAGAATGAAGCTGTCTATCAAAGTTAAGATATTGTGAAAGCATTTGCTACCCTTGCTTCTTCATAATGGAGTTATCTTCCTTTGCTTGTTCATATTTAGTAAATAATCATTGAATTTAATGTAATTAAGAATTTGTATGATCAACAATGTTATGCAAGTATTTTATCATTTGAAACAAAAAAAGTTTTTGAACTTTGTAAATAAACAAATAGACTTGTTAATAGTGAAGGAATAATTGGCTAACCAAAATCACTGATAAGCAGTACATGTAAAATGATTTGGGTATTAATGCCAGATAGTAAAAAAATTCTCATTGAAGGTTGAATGTTCAAAAGCTGGAACAGGAGAAGTGAGTAACACTTTATAGCTTTTAAAGCTGTTTTTTTAGATGCCCACAGGGAGAGTTTCTGTCTGCCCCTGGGGATGGAGGATGGGAGTTTGTTTTAAATGAAACATGTATACTAGCCATCTTGTTTTAGTTTATCTATGAAAATATATACACATGAAACAGATCTTGAAAGTTAACAAATATGGGAAAATTATTTTCTATCAGTCTTGCACCTTTTTAATATCAGGTCATGCACTCTATTATAATCTTTAAGTTTATCGCTAAAATTATAGATTTCATAGTCCTTTTTAAAAGATTTCAGGCAGGGAGGTGGTCGTAATTACAATATTATAATTTTTCTACTCCAGAATGAAAACTTAATTAAATGCGTATATGAGACTCCTCGACAGATTTGTGTATGGGCTATGGTACTCAAGTGACAGTTAAGGCCTATTGGCCTCTTGTATTACAATACCTTCTGCTGTGTCATAACCTGAGGTTAATCCACACATTGTTGGTCTGCCACCTATTCCACACAGGAATTCCGCCTCAAATGGAGATGGTGAGGGTGACTTTGGTCCTCCGCCAGTAGAAGGTCTCCGAAGTGCATCCGCCTTTTCCTTTGCTGATCAAATATAAACAAGACTGTAAAATTTAACAAATTAATAACAACTACATGTACATGTTAACTATATAACATTAAAGAAACAATGTTTATATATAAAATCTGCTGTCCACCATAACATGTATGAATTATTAAAGAATGAAATCAATACCTACCAAATTTATACTTGTAACCAGTTTTTATCAATAAAAATTTGGTAGCTTTTGAATTCATTCCTTGTGATTAAATTTTCTGCTAATAAGTGTATAAAACTACACTATTTGACCTTCAAAATGATATTAAGTTGTACAAAATTAAAACGTATGTCAAGTAAATTGATTCATTTTTAGGTCACCTAAGTCACTCAGATGACCTATTGCAATTGGTCTTTGTCCGTCGTCGGGCGTCGTGCTTTAACAATTTTTACATTTTTAACTTCTTGAAAACTACAGGACCAATTAATACCATTTTTTTGTTTGAAGTATCTCTAGGATAAGAGTAATATAAATTATAAAATTTATGACCGTACCATCCCCGGGGCCTCATGGGTGGGGCCAAATAAGCAAAAAAAAAGGACAAAACTTTTTAAAATCTTCTTCTCTACTCTCACACATATGTTGGAAAAAAATTAATGCATAATTATGATGCCCATGAAGCCCTCTCCCAAAATTATGAAATTTATGGCCCCTGGGTCAGGAGTTCAAGCGCTAGGATGGGACCAATATGAATTTTATGTTAATGAAAACATCATTATTTAACATTTTACATTTTTAAGCCAATCAAATAGGGTTTTGCAACCTGAATTAATTATCATACTCTCTAAATGTACATATATTATTGTACACACACACACACACACACACACACACACACACACACACACATATATATATATATATATATATATATATATATATATATATATATATATTACATGTAGCTATCTACACGTATTCTTGACAGTATTGTCTAAATACAATTTCTACACATTTCTGTAACTCATAAATTTATTAATATTGCATGAATGGCTTGAGCAAATAATGACACAAGTAACAACCCAAGGACCGTGATTATTAAAAACGACTTTATCAGATATTACCTTTTTGACGACGAAATTAATGTCTGGTAATTATTTCTTATATATTATCGTTTATTGAAAACAACAAAACCAAGAGGCCCGTAGAACTCGACGGTCACCAGAGTACAATAGCCCGTAGATGAACTTCTCAGGGAGCATGATGTTTGCATTTTAGGTCTTATTATGGAGTCTAAACCCTAATCCGATATTCTTCTAACTGTTACCCCCGCGTTTAATATATGATGTTTGCAAACATCAATTCATTAAAGGGGGCTAAAATTATATTTATTCCCTAGCTCCAGTCCAGGGGTTAAAAATCGTGAACTAATCAAAAGACCTACTTGCCTTAAATGGTCAGTCTTTTATGATATTCACAATTTCATTTATAATGCACACAACATGCATACAGTTTATTGCTACAAGCATATTAAATAAGATTTCCTGAAATAGAACACGTATTTAATTTAGTATGGCCAAGTGACAATTTACCGTATAGTTTTCAAAATGAAGTTTAAAATGTAAAATTGTCAATATATGACGCACGACCAATTTAAGGGCAATAGGTTACCCGAGTGACTCAAGTAACCTAAAAAAAAAATAAATATCAACTATATGGTCACATGTCCCCCCCCCTAAAAAAAAAAAATCCCTGCCTAAATTTCACAATATTTAGAAATTATGGACAAAATAACAATGCATTTAGTTTATCTTTCTAAACTGTGAAAGTCCAGAAGAAAAGTTAATAAAATTTTATACATTTTCATTATGTGGCGATATTGGCCCTACCCAAGATCCTGACCCAGGGGTAATAAATTTCACAGTTTGGGTAGGAAAGGAAATCATAACCATGCATTCAGAATGTCTCCCCTTGCTGTGTATGTATAAAGAAAATGATTTTTTAAATTAAATACATTTTCACTATATGATCATATTTGCCCCACCCAACTTCTGAATATGGAGCCATAAATTTCAAAATTGTGGTGGGTGGCTTCGTAAATATCATAATCATACATTCAGTTTACCTCCCACTACTGTAAAAGTAGAGATAAAGATTTTCTAAGATTTAATACATTTTCACTATATGGCCACATTGGCCTAGTCTTAGGTATGAACTTGTGAACCTGGAACCACGAATTTTGGTAAAGGACTTCATGGACATCATAGCCATGTATTTATTTATTCTCAAATATATGTGGGAGTATAGAAGATTTTATAAGATATAATACATTTTCACTATATGGCCATTTTGACCCTGCATTGGGCCTGAACCCCTGACCCATGCGCGCCAGGCACTATGAATTTCACAATTTAGGTTAAGGTCTTCATGGACATCATAACCATGCATTTAGTTTTTCTTAAATATGGATGGGAGATAATTTTCTAAGATTTAATACTAGTATATATTTTCATTTTCACCATAAGGTCATCATGGCCCAGCCCTAGTGCCTTAATAGTTGACCCACGGTCCATGAATTTCCCAATTTTGGTGGAGAGGTTCATTGACATCATAAGCCCCCATTTAGTTTTTGTCAAATATATATGGGAATAGGAAAGATGATTTTCTTAGATTTAAAGGGACTTGGACACGACTTTAGATCAAAATCTTATTTTTTAATTTTTATGTATAAAATGGTTTATTTGCGCATTTTGAATGATTGACCAAAATTTGAATATTATAAATCAAGTTATAAGAGAGATACAGAGGTAAGAATTCATTGTTATGTAAACAAAGCTCGAGTCTTATATTTGTTTACAAATAATGTAAAGTATGGAATTACCATTTCTTTGACAAAATGACTCGCAAATAAGGTAAACTGATTTAATGTGTTCATAAATAATATTATCAACAGAAGAAAGCAACATTTGTTTGAAACTTATATTGTAAGCCATCTGGAGGGGGTTGGCTAGTATTTCTGAATCCTCAGCATGTATACAGACCATCTAATGTTTATCTCATTTAGTCTCAATAACTCGTCTTGTCAGGATGGGTTAATAAATTAATTACTTTTTAAATCTAAGTTGGCCAGGCTCCATTACTCATTATCTCATTGTCAATAATACTCAAGATGAATGATCAGTGATACTCATTTATTGTCACACATCAGTATGGCATAATAACGTAAACATTGTATGGCACAGAAATATCTACAGTTTTTTCTAATATAATTTTATATAAATACGGCTGACAATTCAGAAACACAAGTTTAGGTTGTCCAGTGTGGTAGGAGATTTCTAACTAGGCTTTTAATTACATGGGTATAGTCCACTAATGCATTCTCCATAGCCGATAATGTTAACAAAATGTCACACAGCATTCTCCCTAATTTTCGTTTAGCAACGAGGGATTCCTCAAACCGAAACTACACTAGTTGTCCATCTTTGGTCCGAGTTTCGTGGTTTGATGTCAGATTCGTTTTTCCGCAAAATCCGCCTGTTTACGTCAACCCCTGAAAAAGAAAGTGAAAGTAGAAAACTCCTGCCTATCAGTGAAGCATCACATAACAAAAAATAATTCCATACACTTTCAGGTTAAATCACATTTTGCTTCATATACTTACAGGAAAAATGATCCTCACTTACAAGTATGATGTTCATAACAATACATAGCTTCATATTTTTTTATGTAGTCTGCTAATAAAGGAACTTGTAGTTTTAATGGCACTACTTTGTTGTCCTACCGATTCTAAAAATAGTTGAAGGGATAAACCCACATAATAGTGGTTTCTCACCTTTCTGTACTTTTCAAAATGTTGCCGCCATACAGCTAACAGAAATCTGTCGTAACGTAGTACTTGCGCGCTTATATAACCTCCTATTTTCTGTCACGTGAACTAAACTAACCAATAAAAATATGCCGTACAAGCTATCGACCAATCAGCGACCTGTACGTGAAGCTAAGATCCCACACAAGTTCCCACACAGAACTACTTCTACCACACAGGGCTACCGTACAAAGGCTAATGATAAAAAAATTATAGCAACCATGTATAAATCAGTTGTCAGGCAATAAATATGTAATGAATTACATGTAAGTAATTTAATGAACATGACTTATTATAAAATGATCTGTATAATTTTAGTTTCTCTGTAGAAAATCTGCCCATGAATATCGTAACTACCGACAAGAGGGTAAACAAATTTAGTTCCACGAGTAAGACTAAATATTAGCAAATAATCAACAAATAAACATAAATTTTCATTCCTAAGACATACTGATGGTCAAAAAACATGCTCAATAGTTAAATAAACTAATCAAAACATTTAATTAGCAAGCATCGATAACCGGAAGTGACGAACTCTACACGAAAAGATGATGACAGCCAGAAAGTTGAATTGTAAATATTCACTAACAAACTGCTTTTATCGCCGAAAGAAATGCCCTAAATAAAAGTTAACAAGGTAATTATGTGATTTAAGTGTTATTACACAGTCGTATGCTTGTCATCTAGTCTGAAAACTTTATAAAATTACTTTTTCTTCGAGCACATGTTTCATTTAATTATGTCATGAAATTTAAGGAAATTATTGAACGCTTTTTTAAATGATTATGCGTGAAGACTTAATATAAATAACAAATTTAAATGTTGCAATAAAATAAATTACGATAGGGTTACACTCCCTCCGAATTATTTACAAAATTCTCCGGAATTTTCGAAGAATTAACAATAACATTACACAGTATACACAATACATGTCATAAATTGATAATGCCTAAATGGATCTAAAGTCTGATGGGAATGTCTTTGTCTTCTACTGCGGCTCAGAGGTCGTCCGTTGAGGGGTCTCTAAGGGCACAAGATCTCTCCAGCATTCGAATCCACACACTGTCCCCAGAATTCGAACTCACAATGTTCTTAAGCTGTTCGTATATGTAATTATGACTTGGAGCTGGTGGGAAGAGAGGCAAGCATTCTCTCTTCAACAGATTCATTGCTCTCTCTCTGACAGGGAGGCTCCTAATGGTTTTGACTTGAATTGAGTCAGGTGGATGCTGATAGCTGCAATTGTGGCGTCAGGAGATGGTATTCGGGATTTCCTTATGACATGGTCTCTCTTCTTTCCATTTTTCTCCACAGTCCATCCTTTCCTGCAGGGTCAAGGCAGTGTATTCCCAGGAGAAGCTCCTATTGGTTTTGACTTGAATTGAGTCAGGTAGATGCTGATAGCTGCAATTGTGGCGTCAGGAGATGGTATTCGGGTTTCCTTATGACATGGTCTGTCTTCTTTCCATTTTTCTCCACAGTCCATCCTTTCCTGCAGGGTCAAGGCAGTGTATTCCCAGGAGAGGAGTCTTTGGTCAGGAGACATTTCCTTCCAGTCCTTGGGTGGCCACACAACAGTTATGTTGTTACATCTCAATGTCACTTAGTCAGTTCCCCAGTCCCTCCTAGCTGGTGGGAAGAGAGGCAAGCATCCTCTCTTCAACAGATTTATTGCTCTCTCTGACAGGGAGGCTACTATTGGATTTGACTTGGATTGAGTCAGGTGGATACTGATAGCTGCAATTGTGGCGTCAGGAGATGGTATTCGGGATTTCCTTATGACATGGTCTGTCTTCTTTCCATTTTTCTCCACATACTAGGCAGAGCTAAGAAATAAACTTGTCCAGGAGGTCTATCCTCTCGATGGAGGCACCCATGCTTTGGTCTATCCTTTCCTGCAGGGTCAAGGCAGTGTATTCCCAGGAGAGGAGTCTTCGGTCAGGAGACATTTCCTTCCGTCCTTGGGTGGCCACACAACAGTTATGTTGTTACATCTCAATGTCACTTGGTCAGTTCCCCAGTCCCTCCTAGCTGGTGAGAAGAGAGGAAAGCATCCTCTCTTCAACAGATTCAGTGCTCTCTCTACCAGGGAGGCTCCTATTGGTTTTGACTTGGATTGAGTCAGGTGGATGCTGATAGCTGCAATTGTGGCGTCAGGAGATGGTATTCTGGCTTAGTCTGCAGAAGAGGCTGTACAGGATGATGGTACTCTAGGAGGTTCTGGCTCTGAGTCTCGCTTTCTTTTGATTGGTCTGATTGCTGTGTCTTCTTCCTTTAGATATCTGATGTTTTCCAGATACTTTGGCTCGAGCCCTACAAATTTCAATAGCTGCCTCTGTATCGGTGGAGATGCAACGGGAACTTGAGCAGACGTAGATGGTTCTTTCTCGGTCTTCTGTACCCCATCTTCCTCGCTATGCTGGCCATGGCTTTAGGGTCAACTAGGAATGTGTCCCTTAGGTGGATGGCACAGATGTTATCGCCTTGACGTAGGAAGATATTCTTGGCTGCTAAGCTAACATACTACACCTCCAACTCGTCAATCTTGGGCCTCGCTGGACTATATCCAGAAGGTGTTCTTTCAGTCATCTCTGTCTCGGTCTCAATATAGTCGGGTTGGAAAAGGGTCTCCGGAGTTGGTGCAAGGACTTCCCCTTCTTCTTTAGAGACTCTCAATCGTTGACCCAGTTGTCCTTCTTCTTTGATGTATGCTTGGTTTTCGACAACCATTCCAGCACCAGCACTCTGGCGTGTGTGGCTGCATTAGACCCCCACTCGGATCCTGGGACGAGACGATTATACCCCTCTGGATGTAGACTAAACCATATCCCATTGCTCTCGCTGATGAGGTCTCCTAGGTACTTCGCCAGTTGGTGGCTATGACTCTGCTTCGCGTGGCTCCTGAGGTCTGTCACCCTCTTGTAGGTCCTCTCGTCAGGGCACCATGGGCAGATGACTTTCAGAGTTCTGTGTGTTGGACTCATGTGGTTTTTAAGGTATCCGATCCATAATAGCCCCAGATTCATTGAATCTGGATGCATAACATATATATATGGGCTTCATACTTAGTATACTTGGACATAATTTTCATGTTTAAGTATCAGTATGTATAAAATTTATTTTCAATAGTTTTTGTATTCCTAATGATGAAATGCATCTTTCTACCGAAGCATTTATTGATATTCTTAATATTTAATTTTTTATTTTAATAAATGTGCATGTCCCCATGTAGACATTAATGCAATTTTCATTAATTAGTTACTGCTTAGTTAATAATATTTTTGAAAATTTCTCTCGGTAAATCTTTTTCTTCTCTAAAATGCTTTAAATGAATATCAGAGTATTTAATACATGATTGGTATTCAGGGTTAAAAAATTAGGTCCTAATATGGGTCGGATACCTTAAGCTCTCTGTTTGTGGGGAACTAAAAATGGCAAACCCAGCACTCCATTCTGTTCTGGTTATCTGGAATTGATCAAATTTGCTGTTACATGGGAAATCTGTGATACATCTTTAATCGTCTTATCTTCTAATAGAAGCTCTATTAACTGTTATGAGTAAACCATTCAAAATAACTAGAAATGTCATCTAACTAAGAAGGAAATCATAAGAAATCGTCTCATACTTCTACTTCATATTAAAATACACATCTTGTGTAGCCCCAAAATATGTAGTCTCATACTTCATCTACATCTTGAAGAGACTGGTTAAAACAAGACACCAAACATACTGTCTGATATGTACCAGGTAGTAGGTCCACGTCTATAACACTGTTCTATAAACGACTTGTTAACCATCTCTATCAACATCTGTGGGAGGAGAGTTCTGGGTGATCAGGCCAGTTCTATCCCAACCTCTGCGCGCGCACCTGACATCTAACTTCTACTGTAAGTACGACTTCTCATAAATAAATTAAGGTAATAACAGCAACAACAACAAAACAAGCAACATCTACAGGAACTTCTATGCTTTATTCAAAATTCTGTTGAACCAGTTAGGGAGGATTTTTTCTTTGTAGGGCATCAATCTGTCTACATGATAGACTTTTGCTGGTTTACGAGCTGTTCTCTGCACAAGGTAGTTGACGTCATATATTCGTTTGGTAATTAAGTATGGGTCTTTCTATTTGGATGTTAACTTGGGACACACTCCAACTTTCCTAGTATTTTCATACACCCAGACAGGTTGTCCTCTCTCCATCAGTTGTTTCTTTGCTTTCAGATCATAGTGTCGTTTGTTGTACTGTGCACTCTTTTTCAGATGTTTTCTTGCTATGGTATGGACATCATTCAGGGTTCGCTGTAGCTCTTCTATGTACTCGCTTACTTCAGTTTCACTATCTGCTTCATTGGGAGGCTTTCGAACGACTGCCTCTAGAGGGAGAGTGACATTTCTGCCTAACATCATAAGGTTTGGTGTCTGATCAATGCTGGAATGTATGGAAGCTCGGTATGCCATCATGATTTGAGGGAGGTATTTATCCTATGTTCTCTGGTTGTTCTCACAGTACATTGTCAACATAGTAGCTACGGTGCCATTGAAGCGCTCGACACTGCCATTTGCCTGAGGACTCATACTGCTGGTTCTAGATTTACCAATTGGAAGGAATTCACACATTTCTTTAAAAAGTTTTGATTCGAACTTTCGTCATTGTTCGGAGGGACTTGTAAAGGTGTACCAAACCTAAGGACTATTTCATTACAAAGGTGGTTACAATGGTTTCAGCTTCTTGATCTGGAACAGCTATGGCTTCGGTCCATTTAGTGAAACAGTCAATCATAACTAAGATGTATTTATTTCCTTTTGTAGACTCTGGCAGAGGTACTAGAATATCGAGAGCTATCCTTTCCATGAGTTCTTCAACCAAATATTGTCCTAGGGGTGCTCTGTTTTGTCTTTGACTGGATTTACGAGCAGCACAAAAATCGCATCTTTTGCAGTACCTTGTAATTTCTTTAGTCATTGATGGCCAATAAAATGAATTCCTTATGCGTGATATGGTCTTTTCAGCTCCTAGGTGGGCTCCGGTGGGAATATCATGAAAGTAATGAATGACATCTGATTTCTTCTGTTCTGGTGCAACTATTTGTAGTATAACCTTGTTTGTCTCTGTATCATGGAACTCTCTATACAACAGACCATTGATGACCTTGAGTCTATCCCATTGTCTCCACAAGGTTTTAAACGACTCAGAATTGTGTGAAATGACATCCCGAATCATCTGACAAGGCTAATAACAGCATGCCTATAGATTGATCTTCTATTTGTAACTGTCTAATTTCATCTACACCCCATCCCTCTAGTATTTCCTGATTTATAAATTCATGTTTGGGTACTTCTTTACTTCAAGTAGTCACTCTAACTGATTGCATGGTTTCTTGTTCTTTATTTTCACCTGAAATCTCATCATCACTAGCATCATTGTCACTCATATTCTGAACTTGTCTAAGGCAAGGATTGCATGGGTTTCTTGATAAAGCATCTGCATTTTGATGACTTCGCCCAGGGCGGTGAGTAACTATGAGGTCGTAAGTTTCGATCTCTTGGAGCCATCATAAAGTCTGACCTGTGGGGTTTTTCAAGCTCCGAACCCAACTGACAGCTGCGTTATCCGTACGAAGTAAAACTTTCTGATCGTAAAGGTAGGGATGAAACTTACGAAGGGCAGTGACAGCAGCTAACAGCTCTTTACGTGTGACACAGTAGGATTGCTCATGGTGGTTCATAGTTTTACTTATGTAGGCTATTACTCTTTCTTTACCGTCCTGGTTCTGGGACAGTACAGCACCAACAGCTTTATCACTGGCGTCTGTATCCAGAGTAAATGGTAATCCAGGTAAGGGGAACCCAAGAATTGGTGAAGTAGTAAGTGCTGTTTTGAAGGTGTCAAAAGCATTTTGACATTCAGAGGTCCATATGAACTTTGTCTTCTTCTTGTATAGATCATGGAGAGGCTTTGCTATCTCCGCAAACTTCTTCACAAATTTTCTGTAGTAAGAACAGAGTCCAAGGAATGATCTGATCTGTTTTTCATTCTTTGGGACTGGCCAGTTTTTGACAGCAGATATTTTCTCTGGATCAGTCTGCATTCCTTCTGAGGAGACAATGTGACCAAGGAACTTGACTTGCTTTTGAAAAAAGATGCATTTTGATGGCTTGAGCTTCAAGTTCGCCTCTCGAAGTCTGGTAAAAATATTGGCCAAACGCTGAATGCCTTCATCAAAAGTTGAGCTATGTGAGATAATGTCGTCCATGTAAGACAAGACATTCGGTCCACTGAAGTCCTTTCAATACATTCTCCATGAGACGTTCAAATGTAGATGGGGCATTTACCAGACCAAATGGCATGACTCGAAATTGGAAGAACCCTAATGTTGTTACAAATGCAGTTTTCTCTTTGTCCTTTTCAGCCATCTCTATCTGCCAAAGCCTGAGTTGAGGTCCATCGTAGAAAACAATTTGGCACCGGAAAGCGAGTCAAGGCATTCGTCTATACGAGGGAGCGGATAGGCATCTTTGACAGTTTTCGCATTTAGTTGTCGGTAGTCAACGCATGCTTTAGTGGCTCCGTTTGGTTTTGATACTAGAACTAGATTTGATGCCTATGCACTGGTTGATGGTTCGATCACGCCTTTCTCTAACATACTCTGTACCTCGCTTCTTTCAATGTTTCGTTTTGCAATAGGTTGTCGTCTTCGGAGCTGTCTTACAGGCTTTTCATTTTCTGTATCTATCTTGTGTTTTATTATGCCAGTGCACCCAAGATCATCTGACGTTTGTGAGAATACATCTTTGTGTTCTAGGAGTAGTTTGAAGAAGACATCTTTCTGTTCTTTGTCTAGATTTGTTGAACTTCTTACAAACATGTCAAGGAGATGATCTGGTAAATCTTTCTCAGGAGTTGGATCTTCTATAGGACTCAGTAACGAAAACTCTCTGTGGTATGGCGTCTCGGTCTACCAAATGTGCATTCCTTCAAACACCGATACCAGTTTTTGCTTGTAGTTTTACAGGTACCTCTCAAAGATTCACAATGTAAACTTTTATTTGCTCAGAATGTGTATCTATCAAGCCATCTAGTACTTCTGTGTCATCACTGAAGGTGTTGAGTTGCTCCAGGAAGCCTATGTCTGTGATATCATCATTTCCCGTCAAGGACACTGGAACCCAGATACCACAATATGCAGGTATGGAAGTGGTTCTTTTGAATTCTACATTTGTAGCTGTTTGTTCTTTGGCAATTCAACATTGAACATTGGTTTTCTCAGTCTGTTGTAGTAATGTGATGGCAATACGGCAAGAGGAAGTCCTGCCCGAGGATAGCTAAAAGATCCATGTCAACAACCAACAAGTCAACTGCATGCGGAACGGACAAATGTAAAATCTTCCAATACCATGGACTGGTAGAGCATGACCATTCAGATCCTACACACACATGTTCGTAGATTGAAGGACTGGACACAGCTGCTCCGGAATCTTTCTGAATTTTTCATATGACAAAAGTGAAGCAGTGGAACCACTGTCTAATAAAAAGTTAACATACATACCACCCAGGACTCCAGTAATGTGGAACCCATTATCTGATAATGTTTTCTGTTTATTAAAAGCCACCTCCTAGAGTCATCAGCACTAGGTCTTGACTCCTCCATCAGCTGTCGACCTACAGGGCTGATGGTCTCCCATTTCCCTGCTGATAGTTTTGTCGCCTCGATACATCTTGATTTTTTTCTGACCAGGTCTGGGTCTCTCTAGAAGAGGACAATCTTTGATGAAATGTTTTGGTGAGTTGCAGTGAAAGCAAAGCTGGTGGGAAGGCTTCTTGTTTGCTCTCTCTCTCTCTCTAGTCTCTCTGTCCCAGATTTCTTGTAGAAGGGCAGATGAATCAAAAGCTGAAGCAGAATTTGACATCAACTTGATATTGGTTGGCACATCTTGAGGGACGTTGAAATCCACATCATTTGTCTTCATTGCTCTGGCTTGATGTTTCTTTTTGTCGTAGTTTTTACCTAGGATGGCTTCAAATCTATCAATCATTATATCAGCAGCTTCCGAGATACTCTGACAATTCTTATCAATGCATCTACATTTCATTTCTACACTTATCAGCTTGTAGAGGTGATTCAAGGCTAAAATCTCTTGAGATTTTTCGTCTAGGTCACAGTATGCTTTCTGCACCATTTGTCGGATGTCATCACCGAGGGCAGCAGCACTTTCACCATTCTGTCGTCTACGGGATTCAAGCTTGGACAGCCATTTGTTCTGATGTCGGCATTTCCAAACCGTTGACTAAATTTGTTGATAAGGGAATCAAAGGATCTTCTCTCTGCCAAGGATAAACTGATATAAAATGTCCTGGCTTGATCTCTTAGGCTTGCAGCAATGAACAGCACCTTCTGTCTATTTGTCAACCTGCTTAATTCTGCACAATCATTGAAGTGAGAGATGTACTCCTCCCAGCTAACAGTACCGCCATAGGACTCTGGCTTCATGTAGTTTACCGGTTGGGTGAGGCTTGGAAATAGCTGCATTTCTGTTCCTCTAGGAAAGCCGCTGTAGGCACTCGGCGGTGGAGCCTGGTTGTCTTCATTTCCTCTTTGAGAATAGCTAACAGACTCCATCAATACTTCTTCGTCGTTTAACTTCTGACAGTCTTGATATACGTCACCTTGACCGCCATCTTCGAACGAAACCCAACTCGGGCATACGAACCTCGACTTCGTGATCGACCGACTCACCGGACTCTGACATCTTAATTTCTTTCAATAAATTTTAATGATCATCTATAGTAAATTCATGTCTGACATCTAAACACCTAAGACTTATTGAATGTTGGACTACCACACTGGACAACACATGGGCTCGTATCGGGATGCTGTTAAATTTAGCATCCCACTTCTGACACCAGTTTGTAAGCCATCTGGAGGGGGTTGGCTAGTATTTCTGAATCCTAAGCATGTATACAGATCATCTAATGTTTATTGTCCCCCGCCGCAACGCGGAGCGGGGACAAAGAAATGCCGGGCGTGTGTCCGTGGGTCCGTGCGTCCGTCCGTCACACTTTTCTGTAAGCGCTCTCATGCCTACAAATTTTGACAGATTTTCATTACATTTATACCAAACCTATTACCTTGGTCAAGTTCGAAAATCAGCATTGGTCGATACTTTTTGTTGGAGTTATGGGACTCTGACCACAATAATGACTCCGTTTTATCCAAA
>WFKH01007768.1:40960373-40972504 GCA_016163765.1 Magallana hongkongensis
TATCCAAAAATTGACCTTGTAAGCGCTCTCATGCCTACAAATTTTGATGGATTTACATGAAATTTATACCAAATATTTATACCACTAATACCTTGGTTAAGTTCTTAAATCAGCCTTGGTCGATACTTTTTGTTGGAGTTATGGGACTTTGACCACAATAATTACTTCATTATATCAAAAATTGACCTTGAAAGTGCTTTCATGCCTACAAATTTTAAGATATTCATAAAATTTATAGCAAATGTTTTATGCTCACACAAAGACGAGCTGGAGGGGGCATATTGTTTAAAATATTGCAATTTCATATACTGTGAAATCATTAGATTTCGTGGTGGTTCAATTTTCGTGGAATTCGTGGGTACCTCTCATCCACGATTTAACATCCTACACGAATTAATAAATAAGGGTAATAAAATCATATTTCCTTTGTAGGTTTTAGAGAATACACGAAATTACGTCCCCACGAACCTGTAAAATTTAAGCAATTCACGAAAATTGGCCCCCACGAAATTTAATGATTCCACAGTACAGTATACTAGTATACTGCTTGAACGGCGGGGGACCCAGGAATGCTATTCTTGTCTCAATAACTCGTCTTGTCAGGATGGGTTGATAAATTAATTACTTTTTAAATTTAAGTTGGCCAGGCTCCATTACTCATTATCCCATTGTCCAATAATACTCAAGATGAATGATCATTTAATGTCACACATCAATATGGCATAATAACGTAAACAATGTATGGCACAGAAATATCAACAGGTTTTTCTAATATAATTTCATATAAATACGGCTGACAATTCAGAAACACAAGTTTAGGTTGTCCAGTGTGGTAGGAGATTTCTAACTAGGCTTTTAATTACATAATAGTGGTTTCTCACCTTTCTGTACTTTTCAAAATGTTGCCGCCATACAACTAGCAGAAATCTGTCGTAACGTAGTACTCGCGCGCTTATATAACCTCCTATTTTCTGTCACGTGAACTAAACTAACCAATAAAAATATGCCATACAAGCTATCGACCAATCAGCGACCTGTACGCGAAGCTGAGTTCCCACACAAGTTCCCACACAGAACTACTTCTACCACACAGGGCTACCGTACAAAGGCTAATGATAAAAAATTATAGCAACCATGTATAAATCAATTGTCAAGCAATAAATATGTAATGAATTAAGTAATTTAATGAACATGACTTATTATAAAATCATCTGTATAATTTTAGTTTCTCTGTACAAAATCTGCGCATGAATATCGTAACTACCGACAATAGGGTAAACAAATCAAAACATTTAATTAAAAACATCGATAACCGGAACTGACGAACTCTACACGAAAAGATGATGAAAGCCAGAAAGTTGAAATGTTAATATTCACTAACAAAGTGCTTTTATCGCCGAAAAAACTGCCCTAATTAAATTAAAGTTAACAAGGTAATTTATGTGATTTAAGTGTTATACTACAGTCGTATGCTTGTCATTTAGTCTGAAAACTTTATAAAACGTAAACAAATTACTTTTTCTTCGAGCACATGTTTCGTTCAATTATGTCATGAAATTATAGGAAATTACTGAACGCTTTTTAAATGATTATGCGTGAAGACTTAATATAAATAACAATTTTAAATGTTGCAATAAAATAAATTACGATAGGGTTACAATATCAATAAACCACATATGTAAAGCTCAAGCTTTGTTTACAAAACAGAGAATGTTAAACTCTGTATATTGCTTTTAACTCAATATTTGTTGACTTCAAATTTTGACAAAGCATTTAAAATACCTATATTAACTATTCCAAACATTAAAAATGGAAAAATAAAATTTAAAATTCTGAGCTCAAATCGTGTCCAAGTCCCTTTAATACATTTTCATTATATAGCTATATTGGCCCCGCCCAAGGGTCTGAACTCCTGACCCAGGGACCAGGAATATCACAATTTAGGTAGAGGGTTTCATGGACAACATAACCATGCATTTAGGATTTTTCTTACATGTGCTTTTACTTCCAGTGGCCTTGAACTTGCCTAAATAACCTTGGATCAAAATCATGACACACCTTCAGGTCATAAACATATTTGTGTGAAGTAATTGATTCTTATGTTCCTCCATAAGAAAGATATGGACTGGACACGATTGCACAGACTGACAGACGTGCAGATGGACATGCAGAGTGACTCAGGTGACCTAAAAATGATAAGATTTCAACAAAACAATAAATAGATATACTCATTTTCTTCCCTCTTTGCCTTAAGGACAAGGATAGAAGACAAGATTGCTTAGCACCCAAAGTAACATCAGATAATTCAGAAGTACTTAGTACACTGTATTATGATAAATCTAATCAAGATACTGATAATACATGTTCAACTCATTGCATTTTCAAAGGAAAATTTATACATGAACACATTTGCACTTCATTAAGCTTACAGATTGAGAAAATAGTAAAACACACTGTATCACTGCAGTAACAATGTAAATTTATTGCAATGAACATGGTATTATAAATCAATGTAAAATACATGTAAATACATCAGTGGTGAAGACTGTTTCCTTTAAGGTTAATTGACTCTTTGGGAGGAAGACAACTCTTCCTGTGATTAACCATTATGATCATAAAAATTATCATTTCTCTTTTCATTTTGCTCAGAAAGGTATGCTGACATTTCTATTATAATTTAGCATTCGTTTAGACAATCATCATCAAATCAATTTATTAAAAATGTAAAGAGGGCTTAATGAGAAAGCATAAATTCAGCAAAAAAATTAGGAACGTATAATTCACAAAGCATGGTGTGGTTTTGAATGGTACATAAACATTTGGATAATGAAATGATAAATCACATGGCAGAAAGTCAAAATATAGTTGCTGTAGTACATGCACTAGTACTTATTGCACAGAAATCTGGATTTCACATACTGTTTAGCTTATGAACACATTATCAAACTATCTAACTCCAATTTACAATGCAGATTAAAAATTGTTTGCTAGAACATAAATAATACATTACAATATTTTTTCTTAATCTATCTCATAAAGTAAACTTACAGTACATCATTTGTTTTGAAAAATTCAAAGACAAACAAGAAAGGTGGTTTAGCACCATTGAGACAAATTGAAATGAAGACCTGAGGTGTAGAAATACTGGATACAACCAAAAATGACCACATGATCGACAATGTGTTAACTTTCATAATAACATATAACAAAAAAAAGGTTGTCTGCTTTGCAGCACCAAATCATCAAAACATTCCTTTGCAGTGTCCTAGCCTTGTGTGCCAGTCACCCACATAACAAAGGGACCAGGTCAGAAGTGGAATGAAGGTCAAGGTCACAGTGATCAGCAGCAGGGCATTCATCATTTGTTTGTTGCTGTCATGAACCGGTCTGAAATTGAAAAAAAAGGAACATTGTCTTTTAAGCTTCAGAGATATTTTTTAATTTTCCCCTTTGCTATATACAGTATTTAATAGGGTTTTATCAATTAAAAATAATCAATTATACAAAATTTTATTCTGCTTTTTGATTAACCCTGCAAGCATAAGATTAAAGCATTGCCATAAAGATATTGATAAATGCACTAAATATTTGATTGGGGTGGGCAAAAATATTGATTTTTATATCAAATATAGAATATTCTCAGACTGATATCTGTAACTCTCTATAAATAATTCCGATTCATGTTAGCAGACAATAATTACTTTTTTACCATGGTAGGAAAGCTGTGTTTCATTACACATTAAAACACTGCAATAGCTCAAAATATTTTAACCTTCTAGAGCAAAATATGCTTTATCATTTATTTTTCTAAATACCTTCCCACTGTTGTAAACCTGGCTACTGATGTCCAAGCAATGATAATCAACAGTCCACCCATTTCTCTGCAATTTAAAAACTCTGGTTAATATATCACAAGAAAATAATCAAAGTACTGTATTCAGCTTGATTTTTAGAGTACAAATGGCAGTAAAGATGAAAGTTCACAAAATATTTTCAAATTTTTTTAAGGGACAAATACTGGATTCTAAAGTCAATACCAAATATACTGTTAGCTTGAATTTTCATGCTTTAACAATAGAATTATGTTTAATGACATGTTTAATGAAATGTCAGTAAGAATTTTGACCTTATAAATATGTACAATAGGTTAGAATTGATTTTGAAAATTAATCCAAAAATTCAGTCTCTGTGTCATTTGGAGTTGGATGCCCCATCAAATTAAAATTAGGGTTGTAAAATCACTCTACAATATCCTAAACAAGATCTTTAACAACATCTAACATGTAATGAAACACCTATGATGAATCTGATCTGTTCATTTTTCAGAGACTACTTACAGAAGCAAATAAAACAAGCAGCAAAAAACTTGTGTGTAAAATACATGGTTAGTTTTAGACTCAAATCAAACTTCATTGTGAGTCTCATTGTTAAATACCTGGTACAATTTTTGATAAACAGTAATTTACATTTTAATATCATTATATGTACAACACTACATACATTTGACAGTGTAAATTTATTGAATAATGGGAGAAAAAGGTCTCAAAACCAGTGCTTGTTTGTAACTGCTTAACTCACAATCTTTCATTCCTTAAATTTTTAATTTTCAAATCTTTTAAAAATATAGAAAATAAAAAAATATGAGGAACTTGAGACTCATAAAAACAAGTTACTAAGTAAACTTGCACAGGCAATTGAACCTATATATTTGTATCTGATTAGTACTACTGGTTAAAGGGTTTTTTTTCTATTAAGATAAAAGTGTATTCTACCAATGCGGATATTATAAACATACCAGTACCACCCCATCTAGTTTTTTGCCTCTTACCTGCCCTCCTCCTGTTCCAGTGGGTTCCTCAGTTCCCCTTTAATGGCCTCAAACAACAGTACAACCTGATACACAGCATAGGCCAGGCACAGTGTGAAGTGAATGGTCACCACTGTGTTCCAAACTTTACTGACTGTTCAAACAAAAATTTTAAAAAAACTAGGATCATACGAATTAATATTATATCACCTGAGATCCTATTTAGAACATTTATGAAGAATTAAATAAGTTACTGGCAATCTTAAAATGCATGTAGTTGCAAGAATTTTAGTATAGGCATTTTTCAATTTTACACCTGTAGGTATTGCCATTTACAAGACTCTGTGTAGTATTACAATGAATGAATTAAATAAGAAATGAATAAAAACAAGTTTTAAAATGTTCTTATATTCTTGACAGTTTCACAGTAGTAGCTCTATTTTTTTTTTTTTTTTTTGCAGATTGAATACTTTTGATGTCAGAAATTGTAACAACAATTTTAAAATTGTTGAATACATAGTGTCATTTTATTTATAACCAACTAAATCATAGCCAAACAAAAATAATTTGCCTTACTAAAGAGCACTATAGTAGTTATCATGAAAGGCTTATTGCAATCTCTCTCTCTCTCTCTCTCTCTCTTTCTCTCTCTCTCTCTCTAAAAGGCATACCTGACCATTGTGGTTTCAATACCAATGGCAGACACAATGAAGCAGACACTCCATAAACTGGCTGGAAATTTGAAAAAGAAAAACATACTGCTGTTAGATAACACATTTAATATTGATGCTGATTATTTAGACCTTTTTTTCTTATATACGTGTACAATCATTTTTATTGATAATCTTTGGCAGCCAGTTGCTCAGTAAATTAACTTTTAAATTACCATTAGAAGTATTTTTCTAAAGTCTGTAACTGAGTTTGATTGCTAAGCAATTACTGCATGGTATTAAATCCTATGTTTTATACAAGCAATTCATTAAAAATTTATAGTGCCATTAAATACCAGTCAATACTTACCACCCACACGTACCAGTCGGGATCATTTAACTGAAAATTAAGAATACTAAAATTCAGGCAAGAATATGACTTTAAGTTATATAAATTACCTCTTCCAATTTAACTGATATCATTAATAGGCTACGCTTATTCGACAACTATTGTTTACACATTTCATTACATATATAGTACAGTATTTATATGCACATTTAGAAAATTCAACTTCGGATAGTTTGATATACTATTATAAAAGCTTCTATAGCTGTTATCATAAATATAATACTTTAAAATTCGCATATACCTGTTCTACACATAATGCACAGATTTTCTCTCTCTCCCCTCTCTCTCTCTCGAGACTCTCTCTCTCTCTCTCTCACACACACACACACACACATTTTACTTACATTGACAAGAGCAGCTAACACAAAGAAAACTCCCAACAACAGATTGATAATCCTCCAGACTTTCCAGCCCCCCGAGGGCTTTTTGATGCCTTCTGCTTGGTGCTCCATTTCTAAAATACATAAACCGTATACATGGTAAATGACTGAACTGCGTTTTAATTATTATGATTAAGTACATGTATATCGATTATCCATGCGCTATACGTGCACATTCACACGATATCGTATGTGAATCTTACCTAACTGCATGATTATTTTTTATAATATTACAAGACTTTCAAGCACTACACATGTGTCACATAAACGCTTATGGTTTATCAGATATTGCATAAAAACCTTATCAGTATAATCACTCCTGATAACTTCGCTGTAATCGTTAAACAGCTGGCCAACCTTTTATTATTTTGGTTTCATATTCGCCTCGGAAAATGAAAGTTTGCTAAGTAAAAAAAAAACATACCGTCAACCTTTGCCTTTCCGGATCAGGCAAGTAAATTATAAAACATTTTTATCAGTTTATCTACATGTAATATTTCCCATAAAAAAAAAAAGAATTTAAAAGTTCAAAATCAAATTTCGTTTTAACTTAATGAAGTAAACTACAAAAAAACCTTTATTTTTTTAAAGCTGCATGGTCCGATTTTTTAGCTATCACAGTATCAAATAACTTTCCATTCAAACCAATTATCTTAGAAAGTTATAAACTTTCGCCTAATTACACCAGCAGAATCGGTCTCCTTTCAAAGTTAGAAATATTCAAAGTAAAAAAAATAATTTCTCTTTGGGCAAACAAAAAAACAAACCAAAATGCATTTTGGGATTGTTTAGGAAAGGGAACCGTTTAGTTTCGTCACCAGAATGTTTGGGTTTATTCAACCCGCATGTTATGCATCGATTGTAAACAAAACAAACTTCAGAAATAATAGTGAACAAAATTTACACATGTTTATTTTTGATTTGCCAGAACATTACTCAAACTTAGACTCTACTGAAAGCAATAACAAAGGTATAATTACAATCATCCGTGCCTCGATGCCAGGGGCGAGTTTTGATATGAGGCGAAATAACGCGATACCGTTTTTATGTCGTTTGTTTTGTCAAAGAAATTTTGTACATTATTTGTTCATAGAAATATGGCTTAATTGACCGGGAAAACTTCTGCAATGTCTATTATTATACATATATTTAGCTTAACCATCGTTTAAAAGCGTACACAAAACTTGATATAAAAATCGGACCAAGCAGCTTTAATCGATCAAATGATGCTGGTTACGACTGATGTCCCATGACTCTTCTCACTGATACTCTTTTTCTTTTTATGTTGATTTGAACATATTTTATTATGCAAAATAATATTTACATAATAGGATTGGGCAGCAGGCAAAGCCTATTTAAGCCTTCTCCACTAGGTACAAGGTAGTCATATGTATAAAATACAAGAATTGTGGAGTTAAGTGATATAGTAGCTTCCTACCATATCGCGGGTTCAATGGTATCGCGGTATTTCTGATTACGTATAGAAGCACGCGCTGAAATTGACATTTGACGTCGGGATATTTTTAGACATAGTAAACAGAGACCCGCTGAACATCACTGAGGTATATAATAGAGGAGATTCACAATAACATAGTTTCTGGAAATATATGCATATCAATAGATTTTGTAACAAATTAATTTAACTACCGCGATATCATAGGTCCGGCTCATACAATTAAGAATACATGATTTTTTTGTGTAGCAAAGTGAACAAAAGAAAAAAAGAGGGGAAAAAAAAGATAAAATTGACAAAACCGGTTATAACAAAAGTAGAACAGAATTATCAAGTTTTGTCAATAAGGTTACAGCATATATATATAAATATAGGTATATGCATAATTTTGTTTACATTTTCAGTATATGTGTTAATTACATTATTTTCTTTACACAAATCTTCTGGATTTTTTAATGTATTCATGTACAAGCTTGAACAATTTAACATTTTCATCATATGAAACATCATTATCTCCATACAGTAATAGATCTAAGGTAATTGGTTTTTGGAGATTTAACATAGATATTTGATGAAAGAAACAATTTCTTTCATCATTATATTTTGGGCACTCAAAGAAAAAATGATTTGCATTTTCAGTATGAAAACCACAATAATCACAAACAGAATTTTCTCGAATAAAATCACAAAATAAGTCAGCATTTAAACTGCTAGCATTATTTCTTAGTTGACAATGTATAATGTTTTCCCTCCGATTCCCTAAATTAAAAAGTTTTGTTGGAGTCTTAAAAAAATATTTCTTAATAGCATTTGAAAAGCAAGCCAACTTTGGAAGACTTCTAATAGCTAGTGGAAGATCATTCCATAGCTTAACTGTAGATGGTATGAAACTTTTTAAATAAGATGTTGTTCTGGCTTGAGGGATAGTGTAAGTAGATTCATCATGATTTCTTAAAGGATATGGGGTTATAGGTGGAATACATGGTTCTAAAAGATTTTCAAGGTAAGTAGGTACCATGTGGTTTACCATCTTATAAAACAAAATTAACTTGTGCACTTTTCTTCTTTCTGATAACATATCCCATCCCAATTCATAATACAACTTTGTTCTAGAGGAATTGATTCTTAAGCCTGTGATAATTCTAGCTGCTGTGATTTGAACATCTTCTAAAAGATCTGATTCCCTGTCATTGCAGTTGTCCCAAATAACATCGCCATATTCTAAAACAGGTCGGATAAAGGATAGATATATTTTTATTAATGCATCGCGACAAAGTGTGTGTTTGAGCATACGCAACATGTTTAATCTACTACAAGCCTTTTCATATATGCCTTGTATATGTAATTTCCAGTTTGCATCAGACTGGAAATTAAGTCCTAAATGAACATGATTATTTTGTATTGTAATATCAGGACCATTATTACCAAATTTAATAGTAGGATGTGAAATATTTTTCCGAGTAAAGTTTAAGTTTATAGTTTTTTTAGGATTAAAATCAACCATCCATTTTTTGGACCATTTATCTAACTTGTCGAGATCCTTTGTTAGAGAATCTGCTGCTTCCATAATATCCTGATCAACAATAACATAGAGTGATGTGTCATCAGCAAATAGTCGAACATTATTGGACAAGTCAGAGGCAATATCATTAATGTACAATAGGAATAAGAATGGCCCTAACACTGATCCTTGTGGGACACCAGAGTTAGTAGGACCCAATGAAGATGTAAAACCATCTAAGACTACCTTTTGTTTTCTATTCCATAGATAATTTTTTACCCAGTTAATAATTTGACTTGAAATGCCATACTGTTTTAATTTAAGAATAATACCCTCATGCCAGACCCTATCAAAAGCTTTGGATATATCACAAAATATGAACCTTATGTCTTTGCCTTTGTCTAAATTGGAAACAATGGTGTTGTAGATTTCAACCAGCTGATTAGTGGTTGAGTCTCCACTTTGGAAACCTGATTGATATTTGTACAAAATGTTATTTTCAAGAATGAAGTTATTGAGATGCTTGACTATAATTTTTTCTAATAACTTACATATAACAGATGTAACTGATATGGGTCTATAGTTATTTACATCATCAGGAGTACCCTTATTTTTAAAAACAGGAGTAACCATTGCGATTTTCCATATGTGGGGAAGTACACCATTACTTAGTGACATATTGAATAGTTTAGCCAAAGGTTTGCAAATAACATGTGCAACCTGTTTTAAAATTCTTGGTGTTATGGAGTCAGGACCTGATGGCTTAGATATATTGATAGCTTGTAATTGATCCAATACTTCATTGTCAGTAATATAGTGAGTGTTCATGTGATGTAAGGGTGGGTCTGGTACATTGTGTGCTAAGTTTTGGGACACAGATATGGTAGAAATATTTGTAAAGAAATTGTTAAATGCATTAGCTTTGTCTATGGGATGAAATAATGTCTGACCATTGACTTTCAATGGAGGTGATGGTTTGTGTTTGTTGTTTAATTTACAAAGTGATTTAACTATTCGCCACCATTTACCAGGAGGAATTGACTTATTAATTTGGTCTGAAATTTTTTTATTATATTTCTGTCGAGAAGCACGTATTTCATCTATAACTTTATTACGCAAGTATCTATATCTTTCCCAGTGTAGAGGATTTTGGGTTTTTACAGCTTTATGGTGGATACGATTGCGCTTCCTCATTAAAACTCTGATAGTGCTATTCATAAATACTTTATCCCGTGGCCTTATTGTGACAATTTTCTTGGGTACATGTTTGTCTACAATAGTTTTAAAAGTGTTTGTAAAATTTGAGTATGTTTTATCTATATCTGTGGAATTAAAGACTTCTACATCCCAATCAACATTACTCAACTCGTTATTGAGTTTAACAAAATCAGCATTGTTGTAGTCAGTAATTTCTCTCCTATAAGCATATTGTTTGTGTGAACAGAAATGCAAGTCAATGCCTACAACTGAGTGTGTACTACAAAATGGAGGAGATACAGTTGTATTTCTAACTAAGGCTGGGTTGTTTGTAACTATTAAATCAATACATGTACCTTCTGTGATTGTAAAGTTTGTCGGTGTATTGATTAAATTGTGTAAGTTGAGTTGTTGAAGTATTTGTTTGAACCTTGTACTTTGATTTGAAAAAACATTGGTATTAAAATCACCCAGCAAAAATGTTGGGAGATTATGATCAAGAACTTTGTTAAGGTTTCGGGCGAGTAAATCCCAATAACTAACTAAAGAAGAAGGCGGCCTGTATAATGTACCTATCAGGAATTTTTTGTTATTTGTCTGAATTTCTGACCAAACAATTTCTAACCCTTGCATTGATAAATCAGTACGTTCGTAATAACTTAATTTGTCAGAAATATATATTGCAACACCACCACCATATCTATTTCTATCATTACGTATAGGTGGATGAAAGCCATCTATCTGTATACTTTCGTTATTAATAGAATCATCAAGGTGGGTTTCACTAATTGTAATTATATCATACATTGATAATTCCGCAGTAATAATATCTAACTTGGGTAAGAGGCTACATACATTATTGTGTACAATACTAAGAGGTTTCGTAAAAGAAGTATTGTTATTTGGTCCTGGGTTGGTTTCAATATTACCTAACATGAGGAGCAAAAAAATAATGCAGAAGAAGTGTAAATTTCTCATAGAGTGAGAATGAAAATGAACCCCTGTCATCTCAATATAGGTTGAGTTTACCTTAATCATTTGTATCAAAAATATAGCTTAGGTATGAGAAGTTTGGTGACAGGAGCTCTCTATACATCGGATATGCTGTGGAAGTACATAAGAAGAAAAGATTGGCTGTTCGTTCGCCCTAAAACGCGTTCGCCCTTGACGCCGTTCGCCCTACTTTCCGTTCGCCCTAGGTCCGTTCGCCCTTGACGCCGTTCGCCATAGGTCTGTTCGCCTTATTTTTATATAGGATTAATGTATTTATATATTTTTGTTTTCTGATCAATTTAAACTTGTGAATTGATTTTAAATAATTATTTAATTTTTTTAAATGTTACTACATTTTATATTCTTCTGTTATTTTTTGTAATTATTTTAAAATTTCACCTAATAATATAACCATATTATAATTATGAAATCTCCGTATATATCTCATTTAGAGATCAATGGATTGTGTTATGTAATTTCTTCAAGATAATCATCTGCTTAGCTTCTGAATGAGCCAATAAAAGTCTCAATTTCTTTAATTGTTTAAAAAACATCAAGCGAATCATTATAAAAACAACAAGACGGTTATCGACAATTTAGGGCAATAAAATCTTACAATTATACTAATTACCGGTACGTCTTTTTTGACGAAGGAAAAACATAGAATAATTAATAAAAGTTCACACGTTTTAAGTTAAAATTAAATGAAATAACTTATGATGTGGTTTATTAAAAAAAAAA
>WFKH01007768.1:41004543-41031778 GCA_016163765.1 Magallana hongkongensis
GAGAGAGAGAGAGAGAGAGAGAGAGAGAGAGGGAGAGAGAGAGATTAAAATATTTTTTGCAGTCATTTGATGTCTCATATTTGTCTGATTGTAAAAAATATCGATTATCAGGGAGTGACAACTAATCGTCTTCACCGTGGTTGCTCGTAACAGGGTTTGAAAGTATTTTGTCGCTTCTTGTTGTCAAGAGCGACCAAATTACAATGTTTTGGAAAATATAGCGCAAACAATATAGTTCAGTTAATTTAAAGAGAAGAACTAATTTGTTTGTGTTAAATAATAAAATTAATCTTTCTTATATAAAAATAAGAAAAATCTAATGATTTTATTTCAATTTAATTTTTCAATGTTTCAAAAACTGAATTTTGTTGTAGAGACCGGAAGTTCACGCGTATGAATATTCGCCAAATCTCCAGTTAACATCATGGTCATGGAGTTCATGAGTGAATATAATTTGTAGTGTAATTTTTCTAATTTCAAGTTTGTCAGTCGGGAATTTACGAAAAATTCAAAATGCCGACTCAAGTAAAACTGGCCCAGATGGTCGATCTGGCTCTAGGGACCCCAGAAGTTGGTGCTGTCAATTTCAATGTTTTGCATAGTTTGTTGCATGCGATGTTAAAAAGGTTAAATATTTTGGATGTACAAGCAGAAATAGATGAATTTGATCGTGATTTCCTTTCATCCTCAAAGCAAAGGCAGATTTCAAGCTTGAGTGATATAGATAGTGGTAGGGGCGAGGATTCTGAAGATGCTCTCAGTGAAAAATCAGCATCCATAAAAACTCGCCACAAAACACCATATCATAATTTGGAAGTTAAAGTTGCAAAAATGTCAGAACAATTGGAGAAATTTGGCAGTGAATTACCAACATACAAGGAGTTATTTGAAAGGGGAAATATGGATCCATCAGCAAATACTCCAGTTGCTGATGTTTGGAAATATATTAAAATTCAAAAGAAAGTGGATGCAAATTCTGATGGACTTGATGAGGTAAAAAATTTACAGGACATCACTATTCTTTTGAAATTAAACCATAATAATTATTATTATAGTTAATAACAGATTCTCTTTTGTACATATGTAATTATATTAAATTATTCTAATTCTATGTAAAGGATGCATGTATGACAATTTATCTTTGCATATTTCTAGTTGCACAACCTTGTTGATGGATTAATGAAAAATATAAAGAAACTTGAACAGGAAAATAAAAGACTGAATGAGAAAATTGGAGGGGTAAGTTAAATTATCATGAATGCAAAATATCAAGAGTTGCAATTTTGTCTCTACAATATTCCCAGAACAGGGTTTATAATTTATTAATTGACAGCAAAATTACTTTCATATTTGTTTTCAGCAGCACACATATCATACTTACATTAGGAATCATTCTATTTATCAAAAAATTCTGATTAAAGTAATTTGTATAAATTTGATCTTTGAACATATGTTGAATGCATCATCTTGTTTGTTGACAGATTGTTTTCTTCTCCCTGAAACTATATAGCTTTGTTCAAAATACAAAAATTCAGGTGAAATTGGACATCTGAAATTAGGATCTTAATGGGATCATGCTCAAGATCTCTCTCTTTGAATTAATATTCGTACAGACATCTAGCATAGTTCCTCAAAGAGTTTCTGGTGTATCAAATTAGTTTTTTGTCGAATCATGGATCAATTATTCAAGAATCAAGACCAAGTAAATATTGACTTGTAATGCTGATCAAAGTCTGAAGCAGCCAGATTTTTAAATCCACTTTCTAAAAGTACCTGTACAGTTTAAATTAGCTGGCTTTAATGTTACAATCCTCAATCTACACTTAGCTAGGACACCAAGGTTATACACATGTAATCCCCCATAGTTTTGGTCAGCATATTATATTTGCACTAATATTAGGCACAGTGCTTAACTGTATAATTCTTTATTATTAAATCCTGTACATGTATACATGTAATACATCAGCAATGTCGTTTTGCATATAAAACTAAGGTATTTGAAATGATATATAAATACTGTACATGTAATAATTTTACAATAAAGTAATTACAAAATTAAATTAGTGTAAACACTAAACCAGATGCGTTGAATTGTATATAAAAAAAAAAATTTCTGTAATTTATCAACCCATTCTTTGCATTATCTTCAAACATTTATTGTAAAACAAGTGTTTTATGTATAATCATTATGAATGATTACTGTAATTGTAATGAATTATTTTTTAATATTTGTCGTATCTTGTGTTTCAGCTTAACATCGATGACCTCTTAAAAAGATTGGCGGAGTTGGAGAAGAAAACAGTAAGTTTTATCAAGCTAAAATCAAAATACACACAACATTAATTTTAAAAAAGCAATTCCATTGCACAGCTTACTTAAAAAACAAAAGAATTTTTTCAAAGTCAATCTAGCATATATCGCATACTTTAATTTCAATTGGTCTTGATTAGAATATACCGATGCTGTGCCTGTATAATTTCAGAACATTAGAAAAACTAAAATGCTATATAATTAAGAATTTTGCTCCATATACCTGGTATTAATTGGTAAAAAAACAGTCAGGTAAAAAAAATATGCATGTGGAACATTTTCCATCGCCGTCGTCATAGATATGTCTTGAAATTTTTTCTGACATTAATTAAAGGTCATTAAATTTTTTTCCATGCAATATACTCAGTTTTTGAAAGTAATAGAAATTAAATCTGTATAGCAAAAGGCCCAAGTATACAGGTAAATTTGTAAGAATCTATATTACATGTAATTTGTTTGTCATTGCCCAGGTCAACGTATAAAAGGTAATATATTTCTATCAATTTTTCACAGGATGAAATGAATGAGAAATTTTCCCTGCTCCCCACCCCTGAAGAGCTGGCCCAGTTTGTGACCTGGCCAGCCCTAGAGGATGCTCTCTTGGGCATCAAGAGGGACTGGGAGAACATGCAGCCAGGGGAGAGGGTTGTGGTCGAGATCTCCAGCCAGACAGACCCTGTAAGTGTCTTATATACATATATCTTTTTTCTAGAAAATTAAGTTAAATATAAGTGTATTAATTTTTAAGCACCAGTATTTTAAGTTTTCCCTGCCATTTTGACTTTTGCTCTGGCTGTTGTGTTACATTTTGAATTACTTATAGGTATACTTGCAATTAGGAGATAGATATGTATGTGTGTGTGTGGGGGGTTAAAGGATGACAGATCAGTATAAAAGTTTTGACGAAATTTGCTGGCATGGTAAAGGAAATTGGGTGATATATCATATATATTTACACAGACCATTAGCGAGTAATTCAGTCAGTTCACTGTTTGATTTCTTGAATGAAGTCTATGCACAATACTTGTCAAAGTGTTAAGGGCAGACAGATTTAAAATATTGAAATCGCAGACAATGTTGGCTATGTATCTGGTTCTGGTCATTTAAGTATTCATTGTCTATTAAGACCGCGACTGAAAGATTAGTGCCAGATACAAGGGTCTAGTTACAGGGCTAATGAATATAGATCATCGGCGGTCCAATCAATATATATCTGACTTACTGTAGTCACTCAATGCCGATAAGATTAAGCAGCCTGAAATATTTGCCTAGTGTCTATATTTGAAAACCTCAAGTATCAGAGGAGTATCCTATGGCGAGCTACCCAGGACCTTGCATGATGAATGTTGAATTGCTGAGATAAAGTTTTTTCTAGACTCGGTAGGACAATAAGGGTTTCAGATAATACTTTCAAGTGTTTTTGAGCATCTATTGTCCATAGTTCCTATGTTTGTTTTCATGGCATTCATAGGAATGCTAACAAAAAGACTTTTTCCTTCAAACACATTGCGATGCATTAATTGCATGTTAGCTGTTTGAGCACTTTATTATTTATGGAATATACCTTTATAAGTGAAAAATACACCTTTTAAAACATTAAATTGCATTAGTGGAATGAAATTGTAGCCCTCAAATAGCAATGATATTATAACGTACTAAATCTCTATTGTAAGTTTTATTTAAAAACAACATTTTAAATTTGTGTTCTCCAAGTAATGAATAATACCATTTTTACAAGAATTCCTTACTGTATGTAATATTTTTTCGCTTTCATTTTTTTTCATTTATTTTTTGCATTTTCATTGTAAATTATTCTTTCCTTTCAAGAATAGATTAAAGGTATTGTATTCTGTGCTCTGTGTGAACGTTGAGCTTCAATTGTGTCAGGCAATGCTGTGTCTACGCTGTGTATAGTGTTCCGTCCAGTGCATTGTGGGTCTTTAACATGTACCCTTATTGAGGTACATTTCTGGGTTCATCTTTTGTGTAGAGGATGTGAAAATAATTAACAGAGGAGCTCTAATTTGTGTTTTAAACATTAGGAGAAAAAATTCAATATTGTTGTTTGTGCACAATGTTTAAAAAAAAGTTCTCAGTGGAAAAAATTAAGCTTTGGGATAATAAAAAACATCAAAAACCCATTCAGACCTTTGAAATTATTTGAATGCAATTATAATACACTTGCATATATGTATAAAGTAGATGATAGGGTAAACATTAGTTATCACCAATAGTTACTGGAAGTCTTTGATAACAGAGCTCCCCAAGGTTGTCATGCACATTCAGTGAAAATGTCATTTCCTAGCTCACTCTCAGCTTTCGATGTTTAACTTGAGAATGAGATCTATAAATGATGGTTTCTGATGTAGCTGCACTCAGATTTTAACTGTATTATATATAGACATAAGTTTTCAAGCTTTTATAAAATGTGTGTATAGGACTTGAAATGTACGATCATGTTTGTACACATTATTGATACTGTTGCTACTTCAATTTGACGATCAATATATGTATTAATTTTTTGTCTGCTTAATTTTTTTTTAATGCCCTCTTAGCTTTTGTGTGTGTGTCTTAAAGCCTTTAAAAGAAATACAGTTTCTCAATGAAAAAAAAAAAACATTTTGCAGAAATTTTTTGATCCCAACGTGCATTGTGTGACGATAGAGGATATATAGTGATGCCTAGTGTAGTCTACTTAAAATACAAACTCACAAAATAAATGTCAAACGATTGAAAGACAAAATAAAAGGTTGCAGGCCAAAAAGTAAAACATCCCTATTTTGTGATATTAGCTTTATCTTTATAACATTGACTTGAAATTACACAAACCTATACACCTGATGCATGTTCAGCAGAGCGGGTGCTCGTGAGTGCTCGCCAAAATTCCCTTATATACCTGCAAAACAAATTATGGCAAGCACTCGGAAGCACCCGCTCTGCTGAACACGCCTCTGTATTTGTAATACAATTATTACAATTTTTAATTTTTGCTCTATAGTTCTCAGATTCTGTTTTGAAGCCAGATTCGCTGCCAGTAAGTAATAATGGAGTTATAAACGAGTTCAGATTCAATCTCAACAAAACCAAGGAAAAACCCTTCCAAAATCAAACTTATAACTTTCCTTTTGATTTATTTATCTTTATATTGTTCAAATTGACAAAATTATGTCTATTTTATGAGCCAAATATTTTCTCCATGTGTAAACAAAGTTTGCAAAGACCTTAGTGTTTCCTTAATTGGTAATTTTAAAAATTAACCTTATTAATTCAATTGAATTTCCAAGTGTGTCTCCAGCCTATTGTGTTGTTTTCTCAAAATTCAGAATGTTGAAAAAAAACCCCTCAAATTGTTATTTTTGCATATTTTTTTTTTCAATTAAATGATTTCATAATTTCAGCTTGTTCAATTATCCACCGTGACATTAACTTCTCAAATTAAGAACAATAAATAATTAAAGTTATTGAAGATCATGAAGTTTCTCTTTGAATTATTGATTATTGATAAAGATTAATATCTGCTACTGGTACATATTGTAATTTTTGCTCTGTAGTTCTCAGACTTACTCCTTAAACCAGAGTCTGCACCAGTAAGTACCGAGGTTTGAACCAGTTTCCGAATTCTCATGTGCCCCTCACGACTCCCAAATTCAAATAATAATTTAACCCTTAAAAAGAAATTTCTTCTAATTTTTCACCTAAAATTGTGCATATATACATGTATGTAAGTGGTCATAAATGTGTCTTTGAATCACAGGTGTTATTTTATGTCAATTCCTTTAATTTTATGTTTAATGTCAGTTACATATTTCAGTGTTGAAACATAACCCACGGCAAGTCTTGCATTGATTCACGTACTGAATGTTTTCTGGATTTCATGAATATTAATTTCAGTCCAACTTTAAAAACATTGATGCAGTTGGTAAAATTTCCACCATGAAATATGATGGAGCCAATCAAAATGGGGAATAAAATATTCGTAAAACCAAGAAAAGTTCATTGAATTGGCCTACAGTCAGTACTTTAAGCATATGTGAGACTGGCTATGGGTTTCCAGTGATGATTTTTCGATGAATTGTCCAGATGTTCTTGTCATGTTCTTGTTCTTTTTTTTTTTTTCACTCTGCCATTATTTGTTTTTATTCAGTAATGCTTGTACAGTGTTTTGACTAATAGTTGAATAATTCATGTGATATTCACACAATTTAAGTGTCTTTTTCGATCTGCATATTATCTATTCAAGTGACATGTTAATTCATGTTAGAATTACTATATTGCATTTGATCAGTTAATTAGGAAAAAACATTGTACTCTTCCTGTATCATCATCATGATCAAATATGATGTTAAAACCTGGTGGATTAAAGACCTAGTACAAAAATTTTATTCATAATGATTTCCATCATTCAACGCTAACTTGGGAAAATTAATTTTAACAAAATTCTATACCATAACATGCATATCAATAATGTGTCGATTTTATTAATTTTTGAAATTCTTTATTACTTTCTATGCAATTTGTAGATCAGATACAGGGTTTGTATGCAGATCTCTTAAATGCACAGTTAAAGCATGATAGAAAAAATATGTGATCAAGGAATGAAAAAAACTTATATGTGTATTATTTATAAGGTCTCGTGCATGATTCAATACATCTCTTTCATTTTACACATATTTGTATAAGTATTCCCCTTCCTCTCTTCTCTCTATCTGAAATATTGCTTCAAAATGTCAAGGGAGCCTAGCATATTGTTGACTGTGTATTGATCACTTTAATATATAAATATGCTGATTGGTATAGCTACATTATTCATTTGTGCAACGATCGAATATTGCTATATATCCAATAATGACATTGATGCATGACTTTGATATTACAGACCCAAGAGCCTTCATTAAAGCACATTACAAATATGAACACAATATTTTTTTCTATCTACACACACAAAGAGCATGCAGCTGTGTTTTTTAATTTGTCTGCTGAGCCAACCATGTGAAATTAATTTTTTTCAAGATTTAAGCAGGTGTTGGTTTTTTTTATACATAGTTACCCAAAATTTATGAAATATTCTTTTGTTATGTATCAAAATCAACCTAAAAAGATTAATTGGAGGCTTTTTTATTAGTTGTTAGATTTTTAATTTTTCATGTTTTTAATAAATTGTGAAATTAATTTTTTTCAAGATTTAAGCAGGTGTTGGTTTTTTTTATACATAGCTACCCTAAATTTATGAAATATTCTTTTGTTATGTATCAAAATCAACCTAAAAAGATTAATTGGAGGCTTTTTTATTAGTTGTTAGATTTTTAATTTTTCATGTTTTTAATAAATTTTGTGACACATCGTTCAATATACTCCAAGAATATTAATATAAATGTTCATAATTTTCATACATGTAATGATGTACTGTATATCCAGGGTTTTCTCCGTTATGAGAATGTTCTCTTTTTCACAAGTTATTATTTTCATATTGCAAAAAAAAAATAGGCACACAAAATTTAAGTTGGTTATTGTTAACAATGAAAACCTTTTAAAATTGCAAAATATGATTTATGCAAACAAAAAAATTGCAGATTTACTTACACGTAATTATATTGCAAAACTTGCAAAACCCCCCTGCAGTTATTAATGTAAGGTAGTTTAAGAAAAAAAAAACAAGTAAGCTTTATTTAATTTCTTTTATTTCTTAAAGTGTCTCTATAGCTGATGTTAAATTTTGTCATTAATTTTAGCCGTCTCGCCCTGTGTCGTCACGTCCCTTGTCACGCATCAGCACTGCCAGCTCTGGCCCCTCTGCAGAAGTCTTAGACGTTTTGGAGAAACTCGGAAAGTTGAGTGAAAGCCATGAGGCATTGACCAAGAGGGTTGAAGCTTTGGAGGTAGGGAAGAGTTTACCCAAATGTCGTGTTCCACAATTTATTCTATATGTACACTATATGGGTTAAACTTGCTGGTAACAAGCTGATGGCCATATTTTGATAAAACTGATAAAAACAAAACTATTTTAAAATAATATGTATGTATTTAGTATGTAATTATATACACTGGTAGGAAAATTTATTAGAAATGACAATATTTAAGCCACAGTTTAATATGCAAGCAAGGCCTTCAAAGCTATTTCTTTACAGGGTATTTAAAATTGATTGCAGAAGAGTAATTTTGCATACGTTGTTGGGTTTTAATTGAAAGGTTTGAATTAATCACAGTAATGATAACATTTAAAAATGAAAAAGTGTTCAATTATTGATTGCCATTTCAATGCAATTCACATAATTATGCAATTTCACTGTAATCATATCTAGACATTACTAATTACTAGTTATTACTGAATATCATAAATGTTCTTTTATCGTCTTAAATTACTAATTTCAGGAGGAAATAAAGAACAAGCTAGACAAGAGTGCTTTGGAAAATCTGAGTAAGAAGTGTTTTAGAAACAAACTAATCAAGTTATATTCTGTGCATTTTTCTTACATATTAAATATTTTAACTTGATAAAGAATAAGATCTTTTTTCTTTGTAACTCATAAAATTCCTCCTTTTCCTCCTTGTAGATTTGTCTGGAGATCTCTTGGAGCAGCTCTCTAAACTAAAGGAAGAACTCGATGCTTTAGCTCAAGCCAGAGAGAAGGTAATTTCTACAGACCACAGTGTCTATAAAACCTGCATTGTCATATCCACCATATATTAATAGTAATCCATTTGTAATCCTCTTTGCTCATGGAGTGATATTAATCCAATAACATTTAGCTTTTAATATATAGTCTACAAAGTTTTTCATAATATACTGCTTAGTACATGCTAGCTAGAACTTTCACCTGCCTAATATAATTAAATGCTGGTTTTGAATTATCATGGCTGTGCATTATTTGTCCAGCAGGTGTCTGATATATCAGTCAGTCACCTCTGGTAACCTCAAGACTGATCTTTATGGATCACGAGTAGTAAAAATACAATTAAAACAACCATATTTAACTTTTTAACATTTTTTAACATGTAGGTAGTTTGAATTCTAATCTATGTAGTAATGTAGTCTGCATTGTGAGTTTTAACATTTATGTATTGTGACTAATCATATTGTCTCTTTGTCCTTGTTTTCTTCTAATCTTTCTTTGTATTCTTCTATCTCCTTCCTCTTTCTCTCTCTCTATCTTGTGAACCTCTGTACATCTATTCTTGGCGATAAAAGAGATCAACTGGGAGTCTTGAAATGGGAAAAGGAAGTCTTGAGGGATCCCTCACAAAACTCCATGCTTATGAGCTACAGGCCATAGCCATTGATTGCCTGACTCAGAAAGTGTCCAGTCTTGAGGATAAACTGAAGCTTTTCCAAGACATGGTGATGGATGACAGTGCCTACCAAAGCCAGGTGTCGGATCTCAACAGTTGGCTGGAGCAACAGAAGAATCGACCAGATCCACTCGCCGATCTCTATGACACTTCAGACAGTGTCCAGAACATTCACAGTGGTAGCGAATCCAAAGCCGACCAAAGAGACACCAAGATGGAGAAGAAAGAAAGCAAAGCTGAGGTCAAGAAGAAGGAGAGCAAAGTAGAGCAACCAGCCACAACCAAAACCACAGATGGTAGCGAGAAAGCAAAAAAGAAAGACAGCTCTGCAAAGGAAAAGCCAAAGAGAGATTCTGGTGAAGTAGCAAAGCCTGATTCACCTCCCAAGAAGGAAAGGTCCGAAGACAGCAAGGAGAGAAACCATGACTTTGAACAAGAGATCATGACCATCTTTGAAGAGGAATACACCGAGATTGTGTCTGTAGCAGAAAGTCCTGAACGTCCATTCTCAAGTGCCGAGCTACAACAGGCCAACAACAAGTTGAAGAACTTGGCTTTTGTTCTGAATGATCAGTTGGTTTCCGTCAGAGATAAGATTTACTGCTTGGATCACGAGTTGAAGAGAATGGCCAAAGGTGTAGAGTTTGCTCTGATGAGGGCCAAAGTAGCAGGCATGAATGAATTGGTTAGTAAAACTTCCTTTCTTTCCATCCATATCAAACTGTAATTAAATACGAATTTAAATTATTGTTTTAAGGGATTGAGTACAAAGAGTCACTTGGATGACCAGGAGAGCTTAGTACATAACACTCATGTCACAGTGCTCAAGTCAAAATCGGATGTAATTGTACCCACAAGGTCAGATAGTACTGCTCCTGTAGCTGCAAAATCAAGTTCAACTTCTCAGATCTCGCAGGGCACTTCCAGTGTTAGCTTACCAGAGTTAAATAACAGTGTAAGGTTTTAAACTCAAGTTTGCGATTTTGTTTTCTTCTATCACAATTATAGTCTTTGTGGCATGCCCCATTTTTAAAGTATCTAGTCAATAGACTTCAGTAAAGATTCTGCATGAATTTTGCATGAGGCCACGATTCTTATGTTACCCATCTTGCATTTTGATCCAATCGATATTTCAATACATCATATAATTGATAACATTGTAATATTTAACTTTTTAAAGGTCGGTGGAAAAGAGGTACATGAATCATTTTATGTTTTTGAAAGAAAAAAAAATCAATACTTCAAAACAATTTAAAAGTTCAATTGTATTCTTGTTTTCTTCTCTTTGTATTTTGTTCCGCCATTAGCGTTGCCAAGAGAGGTGCATTAGATCCTGAAATTTAATTGCATTATGTATGTATGAATACTTTGTTGCTTTCAGTGCAATCCCCTGAAACGTACGGCAAAAGATGTAAAAAAAAAAAATAAAGCCGGTTTTTGTAGGCAGTGTTTGCCAAGCATATACAATGTCTCCAATGGGACCAGCCCTAAATATGTCTCTTTGTTTACTTTTCATAACACACATAGATGTATTCTTCATGTCTAAGTGATTGCTTAAACCCCTTTTTCATTCCTCTTTTTTTATCGCTTTGAATGTGGCTATGCACCTTCAGCTCAACACTGTATTTGTTTGTTCTTTAACACAGCACTACTAACATGAATTAACAATTTGTTGATTTCGCCCTTGCATTCTTGTGTCACTGAAGTGTTTCACATAAATCAATCTTTAGTGTGCACTCTGTTGCCCAGCAAATCAGAATAACAAACCAACATTGAAACAGAAAATTAACTATTCAGAGTCAACTGTATTTGTCTTTGATGTTATTTGAGCTTGAAAACAACCATCTTATGAAAACATTGTGTATACTTTGAGAATAGTTAATTTAATAAGATTCATATTAATACACAAATTTCAGTTAAAATTTTACAAATCATTTATGTTCCAATTAAAAAAAAATTCATAAGCCAAATTCCATACCTTTGATAAAAAATAACCAGTTGTAATTGTTGTCATAATGTATGTGTATAGAAATAAAATAATGAGGTATTCCATTAATTGATTGTTAAATAATCAAAATTGTTTATGTATGTGTCCATAGGACAGTGATGCCCTCAGCAGAGCCCAGCAGGCTATTTTACAGCTCCAGGCTGAGGTGGAGAAACTCCATAGCACCACCAAGGACATCATCGAGGAAAACAGCAACAGGGCTCAGCAAATAGAGGTAAGGGTCGAGGATTTTGTTGCAGCCTACAGTATCACTTCTTCATAACATGTATAAAGAAATAAATTGAAAACATATTACAGTGGCCATTTTCTTTCCACCCAGAAGGCTCTGTAATGGAAAGCAGTAGGAATCATGGATTTAAATGTTCCTCCATTCAACAAGCTTTTCGGGAGATGATTAAGCTGTCAAAATTTTTTTTTAAAAATAGTTTTTTTATTAATTTTTTTTTTTAACTTTATAAAAGAACAGACAAATTGTGGTGTATTAAATATTTTTTTTGTACATAATACTCTGTCAAATTATCTAATATCTTTATTCACATTTTATATCATCTGCCAAATGGATCAAGTCTATAAAATTGATAGGGTAGAACATTAGGTAACCCTTAAAGAGAAATCAGCCGTAACCCAATCACTCAAAAACAAAATTTGCAATGTATGTTAATGCTCCCTCGCTTGCCAATTTGATATGAAATGCAATGCGTCAATAGAGTAATAAATACCATTGACAACTATTGAACGGTCACTCATCTCCCAGTGCTCAGCACTAATTCACAGGTGCCATTTAAGACTGGGTCCATCGCGGAGATTATAGGGTGTTGTTATTATTGACGCCTTTCATTTTAAAAAACAGTGTAAGCTGATATTAAATAGTTTTCTGGAAAAAAGACACATGCGATAGGTATTACAGATTAAAACTGATCACCTGTGTTCCTTAGTTATTTGAAGGATAAGTGCATGGTGGAGAAATTGTTGCCAAAAACTACTGTTTCATTTTGTTACATGCTTGTATGAATTCTTCACCAGAACCTTTTACCCAGCATTATTCTGCTTCACCCAAAAGTGAACACTGTTGTTGTTTCACATAATATGACACCTCTCACCTATATGTGGATAAATGTTGTTTTCGCCTCCAATTTAATCCCTTTATTTTGGAATGGACCCCAAAAATAAACGTCATTATTTAGATGGGTTTTTGAAAAGTTACACGATAAGCAATATAAAGCCATTAAGATTTTAAAAAGGGAGTAATTTAGATTTTCAATTAAACGTAATTGTAAGTTTGGCTTGGTGTATAGCATAATTAATGAATGCCGACGTGAAAAGTTTTGGCCCACGCATTTAAATGGCTCGGAGAGTGACTGCTGTTTACACAATAGATATATTCTGGTCGGGAGGCATTTAAAAGGGAGATTTATGGAGTATGTATATGTGTATTCCAACCACTTCAATTCCCTCTGTGTATTAATTTCTCCAAATTTCCGTACTGACATGACGTACACAAAATTCCTCTTTATTGATCAAGAGTCTAAATATGTAAAAGTTACACCCAAATATTTGATAAGTAAATTTTGCAGACTAGTTTTTTTTTTAAAGCAAGCTAATAAAAACAGTTCATGCACCACCATATAAAACTGTATGAAATACAATTCTACTGATATTTAAAATAAGTTTCAATTGAGTGACGAACTTAGCTAGGTCACCAAGATGAAAGATGAAGTTTCTTTTAATAAGATGAATACTTCAGCTTTCCTCCAGCTTTTGAATGGCTTATATATATACATACTGCTTAACTTCACACTTGTTTAATTCAAAGGTTAAGGTCATGCAAAACTATATGAAGGGTAAAGTTCAAGGTCATTCATTGGCTTGAAAGTAAAATTGAACTTACGAATATTTACTTTTAAGTGTTGCCTTATTGGCACATGTGTAGGCAGGCACTGTTTCACAAGCATTTTTTTTTTCGACAGGAATTGTATGTTGTTGTAGTCTTTCAAAATTTTTTTTTTTTTACAATTTTTGCCTTGCTGAACAAGTCTACAGATTTTTTCGATCATTTGTTTGCAGCATAAAAATGAAAGTATATTCCTTTGTTTAGAGCTATATTTATTAAAATTAAACTTGTTCAATGCAGATTGATAATGAATAGTTAAGATGGATATTTTCTTATAGTAGAAAAAATATAACTGAGATTTGAACTTATCTATTTATATATCTAATCAATTTTATCTGATCTTGTTGTTTAGAGTCTGATCCAGCACTGTGACAAGCTCCAGGAAACTAAGGCAGACAAAGAATATGTACAGATGGAGGTCGATGTTGTAAGTACATGTATATATATTCAGGGGCCAGAAGGCAAGATCTTTTTAATGTTAAATAGAAAACTACAAATGAATACTCTGGCACTAAATTGACTTTGATGTATTACATACAGAGTAATTTGGCATGGTGTCTTTGCAAGTTTGCTATTGTTTTGGTAATTTTGGTATGATTCATCCTTTTTTTTAATTGGATGTTTAAAGTTATTTTTTCAAGTCTTCTACCATGAATTCACTATAAACATGTAGCTGCATAAATTGTTTGTTACATATGTTACAAATTAAATGTTAGTTAACTTTTTTTAGTATGTTCAGCCAAATGACAATGAAAATCATTGCCTAGTAAGGAGAATATTGACAGTTATGGCAATTTTCTAGATAAAGTTCGTTGGTTTTAAAATGACCATGATCATATATAGCAATGTCCCTGGCCTTTATGTATATTGTCCAGGGCTCTCGTGGAAATCAATGCTCTGAAATATTAATTGAATGTAAAATCAAATTTGCTTTGACTTGGATAAACAATTTCCCTGATTGTTTCAATCAATTATATGTATAGTGAATCACTGGTGGGAAATAACTGATATATCATTAGCACCATCAGGCTTTAAAAACTATAGATTCTAAGGTTTGTGATGATGAATTTTTCTTCTCTAATTTATTCGTTTCCCATTATAGAAAGCGGACAAGAGATCCTTGGACAACAAAGTCAACCATAGCCTGTTCGATTCCACAACCAACGAAATCAACAAAATGATTAAAGATATCCTAGACAAACTGGCAGGTCATGTAAGTGCTTGTTGTTAATTACACCTACTTGATATCGAGGCAATTTGCACAATTGATATAATTGAGGACATAAAAAAAATATCCAAACCATTGGATAAGATGATCGAAGCAAGGTTTTTCATGGCAAATTGGGTTTGGATTTTTGGTTAATATTGTTGATAAGATCTCCTAATTGTCAAGTTGCGGATGTGATTTGTAATGGAAAGTGTCTGATGAATTTTTGATTTGCCGTTAACAAGCCAGTAGCTTTAACTGAATTTAAGATGTGTTTTCATTAATCATTGGAATGGTTGAAAGTTAAATTTATAAGATATCATTTGATGTACATGTATATCACAGATTACTTGTCTTTTTTGCACAAAATCTGGGTCAAATCAGAGCCTTGTGGACCATAGAACTTTTAATGAATACACATTATGAAAGTGAAATGTCAAAATCATGATAAGGAAAATATCTGATATTCACCCCTTTAAAGGAGAGAATTAAATCTGAATAAGTACCAGTTAAATCTGAATAAGTACCATACATTCCTTAACTCTTAACAAATCAACAGTGTGGATTTCACTATGTATAGAAATATTTTGTTGTTGTTATCATTAGGAAGAATCATGGAATAGCACCATTAAGAAGTTTGCTGATGACATTGATGGCAAACTTGACCGGCTAGAGTTAGATCCCTTGAAGGAATGGCTGGAGAGCCGCCTTAAAGCATTGAACGACAAACTCCGTCGGCAACAGGCACAAGTGGAATGGACCGAAGACGATGCTGCTGGCATCAGAAAGTACGCAGGCGAAACAATTTCAATTAGTCCTTAATCAAATACACCAGCTGCATTTCTATATAAAAATGTTTTTCTTTTCTTTTTTTTCTCTTTTTAAATGCCAAAAGTATATGTTAACATGATGTTTACCTAGGTTAAACAAACATCTTGCCATGAGGGGGTGAAAACAAACATTTTTGTTGAAGAGTGTAATGTTAAAAGTTTCATAAATTGGTTGTTTAAAACTTACCCTAGCATTTCTCTTTTGAAAATACCGCTTAGGCCTTTTAAATTACAACTTGAAATATGGAAATGAAATGTTGTTCTGACTTATTCATAAAACTCCCATGGAATTCCTTTTCGATGAATATGACATGACACTTTAAAGTGTTTTTTTTTTTTTTTTAATTTAGTGAAAAACTACAAATCTGATTTTTGTTTAACTAACAGTCATTGGCAACAATTCAATTTAAAATGTAAATTTTTTTCTTTTTTTTAGGCAACTTATTCAGCGGTTCCATTGCATCAGCTGTGATCGCCCTGTAGATCTTGTACCAACTGGGTAGGTTTCTATAGTAACAGATAAATAGAAAGCATGTCAAGGTTGAAATACCTTAACAACCTTAACAACAAACTAACAATCTTAGTATAAAACATTGCAAGTTTTGGTTAATATATCTGGGGTTAAGTTGGATACCAATAAACTGTGTATTCAACGATGGTTCATAGTCATGAAATTATGTTTTAACCTCATCTCTTATCAGTATCTCTTCTCCATTTTGTTTTGCAATACTAGAATAAAAACAAAGTAATCATGGTATCTTAGAGTGATTTTCATGGAACATTTTCTGGTTGACCAACATTATGACTGAATATTGGATTTTCATTGTAATTTTATGTTCTTGGGTTGAGTATAGAAATATAGGAGTGTAGCCACTTTATATGAATTCTATTGTTGTGTTTAACTACAGGTAAACTAGTTAATATCCGATACTTTCTATAATTCATGATTTAATGAGCATTTAGGTGTAAGGCATTTATTGCACTGTCAATATTACACTAAATAGGTGAGTGTATTGATAATTTCTATAAATTTTTGCCTATACAATTTACTAACTCTTAATTGCCCATAGTTTCAAATCATTTTAATTCAGAACATAGCTCAATAATTTCACATCAGTTTAATTTGGAACATGGCCCAATTATTTCAACACCACTGCAAATCTTATTATTATTCATCACCAACTGCTGAGAGATCCTAGAAGAACCCTGCAGCATGTTACGCAATAATAAAGCTGCGTCTCTTTATGGTAAACATAATTTGCAAGGTTCATGCAGATCAAAGTGGATGTACTTTAATGTACAAAAATAGGAATGATAGATTTACACTGATCTGGACAGACATTAAAAAGCCGGTCTGTTTCCAATTTTAGTCAAATCTTCAAGGAATATGATGTAAGGGGTGGTGGTTTGATTTTTTTTTATTGTCTATATGTACACATACACGCATAAATCTTCTAAATAATAAATAATTTCTGAGGAAAGTTTTTTGCATTAAGAGAATTTACCTTAAAGTTTACTTAAGTCATAGTTTTTGCTGAATTATCTTCATGAGAGTGTAACTGTAAAGCATTCATAATAAAAGTAAATACAAAAAAAAATCATATGTGATTTATGTAACAATGTAACACATACTATAACCCTTTATGGCATTTTTGCCCAAGGGGAGAGAGAGAGAGAGAGAGAGAGAGAGAGATGGTCTGAAATTTAATTTTTTCTAGTACGAAATATACATGTAATCAGTCACTTTGCTTATATCTAAATATATTTTGAATCTACCTGTAAATATGAATTTTGAAAATGAGAATTAAAGATAAAATATTGACATGTAATTTTTATGGCAAACAATTTTTAGAGATACTGAAGACGACAAAGTAAAATTTCCAAATATAAAGTTCGGCACTGAGCTAAGGTAAATGGTTGTCATAGAAACACGAGGAGTAGGTTGTCTTTCCTAGATTGCCATGACAATAATCAATATTAGTACCAGTAGTCAGAGTATGTGAAGAGTGAAGACTCTAATTGTTAGATATACATGTTGTGTTTATAGGTTTTGCTACACTTTACATATTTGACAGATATGTTTCACTGCTTGTAAATAAATGTGTGTATCTGCATATGTATTTGGTAAGTAATATGTCTGTAAAATATACTGTTTACAGGCATATTTTTGATAAAAATTAATTGATACATAATACATGTATATTCTATATTAGATATCTTAGGAACATACATGTTATATTGTCCAGATGTATTGTATGAATGTGTAGATATGTTTGTGCAAGATTTAGCAGTTTTAGTTAACGAGACTTGATGAAATGTGTACATTTGATCACATTGCTGATTTTCTATATTTTGAAGTGCATGGTTGCAGTTTTATATTACTGATACATATATTTCCATAAAAGACTTTTTAAATCTTTCGTCGTTGTTTACAGTCCGGTGCCATCACTTCCCACCACCAATGGATTGCCCCCCACAAGGTCACCCCGACCTTACACCACTTTCGAGCTGGACCAGATCAGACAGCATGCAAAGAGGTATTTTCTTGTTTCCATATCTAGGCTAGGTTGTGGACAAATCTAATTCCTGTTTAATGAAATTAACCAACAGCTTGGCTTCTTGTTGAAAACAAATGTCTCTCGCAATCTCTAGTATTTTGTGGTAGAATTAGCAAGTGTGTTGTCAAAGTATGAGTAATTTTGTTTTTGATTATTATTACAACAGTAGTCATAGCCAAATTTATTTATATTTGAAATTTATGAAAATCACAGCACTTTTTTTTCTATTAAAATTTTTCTTTTATTATCGCTATCAGTAAAATAGTGCTCTAAAAAAATTCTTTGTTTTTTAATTATAGATATGCTTTTAGAAAAAACAAATTCTTAATCTCATTAAGTATTTTGATTTTCACAAAGAATCAATTAATAGATGAGTCTTCGAGAGGAAAGAATAACCAAATATCAAAAATAAAAGAATAATCTTAAAGTAACTCAGTCTGTGCATAAAAATTTGAATTTTAACAAGAGTGTAATATTTGAAAACAGAATGTATGTTGGAATAGACAAGCCTGGTGTTCGGTAACTACGTTTTTTTGTTATTTTTTTTCGACCAGTCTGCATCTAACGTCACTCTTTACGTTTGTTGTGTCCCCAATAAACTGATTACCCCATATCGTCTCCCTTTCCTCTTCTTTTATTCCCTGCATTTCCTCCTGGCTGCTTTGCTAATTGAAAATGTATATATACCCAATGCAGTATGTAGTCTTGCCACAGTCTGTTCAGCAGTGTTTACTTTGTTATCATTATAAAATGCACTGGAATGGAACAGAATTTTTTTATTAGGAAATATTTGTTATTTACTCAATACATGCTTGTTAAAAAAAAAAAGCATCAAGTTCAATGCTCCATAAGTTTTCACAAAGCTCAATTAATTTAAAATTTTTCTCATGGGGAGATGTTAATAGTTACATTCAAAGCTAGGTCATGTTACTGTACCAGTATATGCTATACTTCCATTGTTATTCCCATGCAAACATTGGCAAGGATTATTTTTTTTTTGTGGGGGGGGAGGCAGATTGTTTAACAGTTCAACAATTTGATTGATGCAGCAAAGGGAATCATGAAAGAGTTTGCATGTGGCTTAGGCTTATGCAGACTGTTAAGCTAAATAAAATCGCTCAGTCGTATGGATCAAATTCATTGAGTTGATAAAATATTTTTAGTCCCTTTTCTAGCCTGAAATTAGTCGCAGTTGTAAGGCTGGCAGCTTTTCTATTCTGGTTGCATTAATCATAACAGATAAAGTTGATGTGAACTTTAATTACTATTTACACTACTACCGCAAATATCAGAAGGGTTTTTTTTCCAGAATGTATTTTAGTGTTGTTGCAATTTATAGTAAAGAAAATTGCTGATTTCAACAATTTTGAAAAGCTTAATTTTCTCCAATCATTTTCTTTATGTTAAGAAATTGGCAGCTTATATTAGCCACTGACTGCACTATTTTAGAATTGAAAAGGGACATCATTTTCATGTAGTTTCTAACCATATAGCTGTAGAAACTTGCACTAACTTTTCATTTCTTCTAATTTCTCACTCTCTTCACTTTTTACTTCATCACTCACAAAAGGGGACCCAGAAACAACGTCAATTTCGAGCGAGCAATAGCTGAAAAGCAGTTGGCTCGCATGCGCAAGTCCGATCTGAAAGCGTTTCTCGTTCACTTTGGTCGAGACCTAGAGGCATATCGAGAGCAGCGAGAAGAAGCAGCACAGGCTGCCTCGTAAGTCCTTTGCCGATTCCAAATTTACAGTACTGTGTTGTCGGAAAGTATATGCATGGGTATTTCATCTGCAGTTCATTATATGAATGATTGTCAGAATTTGACTTCAATTCTCTCTCAATCTTATTGTTGGTGATTCTTCAATAACTGTTATTCCAAAAGTTATTCTAATCTATATATTGTTTTGAATATCTTTATAAGCTTTATGTACATTGTGTTCTTCTGTTGGTGGGTATTATTTCTCATTTTACTAGACATGAAAATATTTTAAATCTTTTTATTATGTTTGTTTAATGTATTTTTATTGATCATATAATTTTATTTCAATGTTAAACAAATTAAAATATGACTTTGATTTAAGAAAAAAAACCAATTATGTAGATCATTAGATGTCTTATTTATCATCATACATTGTACATGTTGATGCCTCATGTTGAAAAGAAAATATAGGATAAGCACTAGGCAGAATAATTTTGAGAAAAATTAGACACATCAAAGAATAAATCATTAAAAAGTTTAAATCTTGAAATCCAAAGCTACATAGCAGATAGAAAATTTGTACAGTAAGCTCAATGCCAGACGCGTGATGTAATTTTCAGTATTTACTCGCCCCACAACCTAGACACAATGGAGTATTGGAAGAATATTTCAATCCTCTGTCCTCATAGATTTCCTTTAAGCTCATTGATCGTTGCTTGATTAATTATGGGTTTTGTTTGTCATCATTCACGCCTTCAAACATCGATTTGTTTTCTCAAAAATTTGCACAAAAGTTTTCATTTGCATGCATGTTCACAAGTTCTTTGTGACAGATTTTTTTTATGGCACTTTTTGGCATGATTTTAATTCACAGCCTTATAGAAGTTTATTTTTATTATGTGTATGTACAAATTGTAGTCATGCAGATTTGGCATGTTTTGCACAAAAAGGCAGTATGAGATTATTTACAGTTCTTAAATTAAAAACTTAGAATATTACAATAGAATAGTTGCTATAAAAAAATTCAATACACACATAGTAGTATATTAGTGTCAGTTATATATTAGTAATTCCAAAACTGCTAGCTTTGTACTGTAAGTTTAAAAGCCACAGTATTTTGTATCTTTGAACTGTTTTTAATTGTTATAAATTCAAAAATTTAACCTGCAAGATAGAATCATGACTGTTAAGTACAAATATCATCATTAGTCCAAGAGGTGATGCAGAAATATAGAATTATCATTTCAGATTGATTAAAATGAACAGATCACAGATAAATCATGCAAGTCCATGATCTTTAATACTTATATATATTGTAATGATCTATAATTAATTCCTGTCCACACAGTTTCGCTAACAGCGGTGAGGTGACGGACTATTACGCCACCACCAGAGCTTGTGGAGGCAGCCACACCACGACCTACCCCAACAAGAGGATCACCCGCCTCTCACATCTCAGGTAAGCTCAGCATCTCAGATATCTCAAGATAATCATTGCACATCTTATGTTATCACAGCATCTCAGGAATCTCAGGATAATTATTGTACATCTCAATGCTGGCAGATTGTGATTCAAGAGAACTTTAGGGTATAAAAACACAGTATCTTAGAATATCTCAGGATAATAATTTTACATTTCATTGCTGACAGAGGTCAAGTTAAAATACTCACATGTCAGGTAATCACAGCATCTCAAGTATCTCGGGATAATTATTGAACTTCTCTATTCTGATTATGAGAGAGATGAGTTAAAAGTACTCAGTTCTCAGGTGTATGAACAGCATTTCAGCCGAAACTTAGTACTATAATGTATACCGCATCTAGCTACTGACAGATATCAATTCAAAACTACTGCATGTCTCGTAATTACAGCATACGTGGATATTAATTGTGTACCTTTTTGTTTCAGCCACCTGTTCAGAGAAGAAGATGGCAATGTATTCCCTATCTACAAGTAAGTGACACTGCCCTCTTCATATCAAGGAAGACAACTCCTGAATTTTTTCAAATGTTTCATATGAACACCAATGGTACTTCCCAAAATGAATTGTTTTTCTTTCCTTTTTCAGGGAGGTTGAAACCAAAAGAACATAATAAAATGATTTTAATTTCTTTCCTTTTTGCAGGGAGGAGGTAGATGTGCAGGGAGCAGATGGTCACATCTATAAAGGCAGGATGGGGACCAAGTTAGAGGCTAGACTGCCATCTGTGACCCAGGTAACTAAGGGGAGAGCACTCAGTTTGGGTTTCGGGTTTTCTTGTTTTTTTCTTGTGCTTATGATTTCAAGAAGGTTCACATCAATTTCCAAAACATTGTTCCCAGAGCTTCAAAAATGCAGGTTGCCTTATGATTTGCTCAGAATATTCATTTTATGGCACATATCAAACTGAAGTCATTTTCTGTAATATTTTCATTTGCATTCATTAATCCAGCCACGTCAAGTTAGCTGGGGATACAAGATAGAATATGGACAGGTACAAGATTGCAAAAGAACATATTATACATATTATATATACCAGTATATCAATAAGTTAAACATGTCAGTCAATAGCGGTTATTCATCCTTATAAAATTGCATGACTATTAGTATAAGATTGGTAGTCTTAGTGTTGTAGTGATCAGCAGTAAAGCATAATTTTTTTATTATTTACAACAAAATTTATAGGAAACCCATTGATATACTGTAAAACGAGAAAATTTGGCGCATATGTATTTTAGCGCAAACGCAAGTGCCAGTACATTGGCGCAATTATATTTTAGCGCACGCACCTTTTCTTTTAAAAAGAATACAAAAAATGTTCTTGTTTGATAAACGATCACGCCCAAATTTAGTTCTGTGTTCACTCAAGCACGTGAACACAACGACTTTGATTTCTATCTCGCATGCACGGTAAACTGTCGTTGAGAACAATACACTTACTTTTGTGTAAATCGTCAGTAGATAGATATGAAAACTTCATTTATTGGCGATGATGTGTAATTTTTGTTGGTAAACAAATTTGAGTTATCGGACTTTGAATTTAACGTGTCGACTTGGATAACACTAGAAGAGTCCCGAAACTAAAAGTGAAATCAAATGCTACATTTACCATGAGTTTCGATCACCATGAGCTAATCTTTTTCACAGTAATTTTACATTAAAAAGAGGTATCGTCTTGTTTTCTTTATATCCGCTAATCAGAGATCAAAGAAATTATGATCAATCATGAATTGTCAGCGTTAACGATCGCCACGCTTAATCACATTTTCACCTCGAAGCGCTAAATGGAAGTGGCATGGGGAGAAGCCCAATTTTCAAGGTGCTAATGAGAGATATTAAAAAGCAATTAAAATTGAATGAATTAATCCATGTTTAGGCACTTATACCCGATAACCCATACCGTTTACCTGTGTAGTCGTTTAAACAAACAGAATCGACGGCATCTGATATTACGTAAACGAACACTTCTATATAGCATTAAAAATGGACTGACGTTATTGTTTTGCAACTTGAAGAAATTTAATACATATGGAAAATCGTTGGCGCACTATTAATTTTAGCGCTCAGAGGCAGTTGCGACAAAGGCGCTAAAATTTGTTGTGCGCCATATTTTCTCGTTTTACAGTAATATGTAATTTATTTTGCAAGGTCTGATATGTAGGAGGAGTATATATGCGTGCATATTTTACTTGTCCACTGTGCATTTTACAGATTTTGTATAATTAAAATGCACTATTTCAATGATCTTTTAAATTTGTAGATAAAACTTGTATCCGCGCGGCCGAACTAACAAATTCATTAGCAAAGAAAATCAAACTTAGAGAGAGAAAAAAATTAACATTTATAAGTACATCTTATATTGTAGTAGTGACATGTAATCTTTGCCATCTCTTGAATTTAATGAATTTTTGAAAAAATTTTAAATCTGTCAATTTAAGCTGAAATATATACCAGTGGTTGCATGACACCGATTTGATACAATATATATGGTTGTTTGTTCCATAGGATTATAAGGACATGCCCCAGGCCTATATGTTGGTAGGTGGTATACCTAGCAAGCATGACCTACAAAACTATACCCAGATTACACATGTATTTCAAAGAAATTATTAGTTTGCCTGTGTGTGTGTGAGTGAAAGTGTTTGCACTCAAATCACTGCCTTGTGTGTCATTTCTGCATCTGAGCTTGAAATCTTCATACTTGCCCTTTGAACATGAACATATGAGAAAATAGAATGTGTGCACTGATTGAGTAGTAAAAATGATAAAGAGAGCTTCAAAGGTAATATGCATATGGGTGTATGGTACATGTAGATCTTATGTAAAGTTTTAAGATAAGTGTATTTGTTTAATTTGCATGGATTAGAATATGTTAGATAGAACAGCTAGTTCTTGGTTACTGGTATCATTGCTTAAACATGATTGAGGGTTATATATAGAAACAAAATGAATTCATATATTGATAAGTAATTATGGAGATAATGAGTGAGATGCAGAGAGAGAGAGAGAGAGAGAGAGGAGAGGGGAGAGAGGAAGAAAGAAAGAGAATACCTGTAATCTGTATTCCTTGACAATGTTATTTCATCCTCAAACTTTAATTCACAATTTCTGAACTGGTATTGGAGTGTTCACAGTGTTCATATACTTATTAAAACCAGACACCCCAATATCAGATTGACATTAAACTTGTCTAATACTTTTAAATGTATTGATACACAAATGCATATACATGTATACATGTTTTATCATCATGATGGCAGGAATATTTATATTATATATGATATATTTTACAGCTTTTTGCTATTTTTGTACTGATTTTACATGATTTGTGATTTAAAAAACAAAGAGTATGAAAATAATTTTGATCAGGCAGGTTGTAAGAGAGTTGCTATTTTGAGACTGCTGATGAATGAAAAATGGCTATCTTATATGAGTACACCTTGTAAATTCCTTTTTCTCTCCTTTACCAGGAACGATCCCGTTCACCAGTCCCAGTGGCTGTCTCCCACAGGAAGACGACCGTATCCCCACCCCCAGGGCACAGGGTGGTGCACCCTCATAGGCCAACCTCGGCCCGAGCTTCCCCCAGGAGATCGACCAGTCGCTCAGACTCCCGTCCCCAGTCAGCCCACCCCCAGAACTCCAGGGTAGATAACGCTGAGGACTCCACCCACACGACCCCTGCCCCTGATGATTCTGTCCAACCAACAGACCAGCAACCCATTGAGGTCCCGATCCAAGGAGATGCTTAAATATTTACGGAATTCTGGATAGCACAGTGAATTTTTTAATGTCAGAAAACAACTATTTCTGTTTTAAAACAAAGTGCTCCTTACATTGCACCACTAGTTAAGATTTTATTCTTCTTCTTCGAGATATTTTATGTTATTGACGAAAAAATTCGCCAAGTTTTATTTTTGATTAATTTTGAAATGAAAATGCTGGGATAAAGAAAATCAGCTACCGCAAGTGAAATTTTGTATTTTTCAACCAAAGCCACATAAAAACCATGTAATTGATCGAGACACAGAATAGCACAGATGAACATTGAGTGGCCATTTTTGTTGTTGGAGAAGTGTTATTTTTTATTTATGTGAAATATGTGTATTGGCACCACTTTTTCACAATGTGCAATGTGAACATGTATGTATATATACTGTTTATTTTAATTTATTGCATGCATGTGTAACAGCATATTGAAAAATCTGGATTCTCCAAGTCTTGACAAAGATTAATAAGGACCGATATATTACATGTACTTACTGTTCTTGCGCAGGGTTGATAACTGCAATAAAATAAACTTATTATTTTTATTATATATAGATTACATTTGATGTTCACTAGGTATGTGTTAAATAAATATTGATAACTGCACCATGTAGGTATATATGTATGTCATAATATGGAATCCGTCTAGTGATTTTTCCTTTATTTATATTTTATTATGCATGATGAAATTCTTTGTTTGATTTTTTCGTTGTTGATGCAATACATGAAAGTTAATTCAAGTCTTATGATTTTTGTTTTCCAAGTCAGTAGAATTGTTTTGTATACACATTTTCCAAGGTTGAGAAAAATGACTGTGATATTGTTGTTGGTTATATATATTTACACCTAGTTAGATATTTTGGAGAAATTCTTCTTAATTGTTTTATGATTTAACTAATTCATTGTTTTAATTAAGAAATATATCTTTATAAGTATTCCATAGGATTTTGTTCAATGAGGAAATGTTCTAGCCTTTTTTTTTCGCTCAATATTTCATTGGTGCTGTAGGTATGAAATATTACTGATGAATTTCTCTGTCAGATGCAAAATCAGCAAGCTCAAAATTTTTTTCTTTTGTTTGAAAATATCTAGTGCCAATTGGGTAAAATTGTATACTTTCCATATTAATGTATCCCTATTTGTTAAAGCAAAATTATTTTCTGAATTTACACGTATTATTAAAAATAATGCGGGGCATTGTTTGATAATGCATTATGAAATATACATGTACTTAATTTTTATAGCAGGAATTGGACATATAAATTAATGAATCAAAATGATAATTTATATCGAATCAAATGACCTAATATGCACCATAGATGTGTGTGTCCCTCTCTCTTTTAAGCATTGATGTACAATAACATTCCGTCCCACATGTAGACTCATGCACATGCAGTATTGACCAGTATTTATATATATACATCTTCAGTCTTTGTTGATCTATATTCTGCTATAAATAAAAATCATTTTTCTAAGTCATGATCTTTCGTTTTGTTTTTTGTTTTTTTTTTAATGTAGATTATTTTATATGAAGAATACTAAACTGGTTTTAGAGAGAAAGAAAGGACAATGTTTAATCTAATTACTGTGGAATCACCATTGTGGGGGACCAATGTTTGGTAACAATTGCCTACAAATTAACATCCCCATGAATGTATATACAAGCATTTGTTTGATATTTATAAATTATCCCGAACTTGCTACCAACGAAATTACGTCCCCACGAACCAGGAAAATCATGGCTATTCACGAACATTGACCCCCACGAATAAAAATGATTCCACAGTATTAGGTTTTGATTTTAAATTCATCTCCTATTCAGACAGCAAAGGAGAATGTAGACAAACTGGCCTGATCATCTATACTCTGCTGCAGTATGAGAGAGATAATCATCATGTTTATACTTTTTCTAAAATCAACTACCTGCCAAAACCAATGGTGAACCATCAATAAAGTTACTGGGGATATGTGCCATTATCATGCAAGACCATCACCAGAGTTATTCCCCTTTACCAAGGAAATCAACAACCTTGGACTCCTTTCATTATAAAATATCTTGAAATAAAACTTCTACCTTTGCTATTCATGTGAAAGTGTACATGTAAATGAAATAATGAGACCAATATGCGTAGTGATAGAGGTAAAAGCGCGCATTGATTTTATTCTAGTTACTGCGCGCATTGATTTTATTCT
>WFKH01007768.1:41031788-41083665 GCA_016163765.1 Magallana hongkongensis
GCGCGCATTGATTTTATTCTAGTTACTGCGCGCATTGATTTTATTCTAGTTACTGCGCGCATTGATTTTATTCTAGTTACTAGACTAAGTAAAAAATAAAGTAAATTTTTTGATTAAAGTAAAATCCTTCTCCACACCATAAGGGCATATTTATAAAAGTAAAATCCTTCTCCACACTATGAGGTACATAGAGCTCATGCTTATTCCCAGTTTCAGTGGTGCTAAGTGGATGAGAGTTGTTGACTCCCTGCGAATGGAACACCAGTCCATCACAGGTTAATCCCCCAAGCATAAGCCCCTACCCATTTCAGCTAGGTGGACTGAGACAATACTAAGTGTCTGAATTGTCTAAGGACAACACGCCTATCAGTTTAAGTGACCACAGAGGGGCTCAAACCAGCAACTTAAATTGGGTTACTGGCTTAATTAACACTTATGACCACTTAGCCTTGTGCTCTACAGATTTAAATTCAAATTTTGACATTATTATTGTTTATCAATAAGGTAATGTAACATCAACATTCAAACTGGAGTCAAAGTTTTGAAGAATCAAAGTTTTTAGACTGAAAGTAAAATCAATTTTCATTATTAAAGTGACTAATGTTTAATATAGCTATTCTTCAATCATGACTAAATCTGCTCAGAGCTCAGTTTTCTCTTCAAACTGATCACAAGCATAATTTTACCTGTACAGTCCAAGGAAATAGGTGAGCACTACTCGGGCAGTATTTTGGTGTACCAGTATTTATACTGGTTTTCAACATGTCACTGAGTTCTAATCAACCCCACAAAGCACTCTGCTCAGAAGGTATTTTGCTGTTGGACATTGAGGAAGTCAAAATAAGATGGTCCAGTAACACATGCTATAGCAGATGTATTACCACTGGGAAGTTCTGCAAAAAGCTAAGTCCTTTTTATTTTCTGCTTAGTTTTAGCCTTAAGATTCCTTAACGATTGTGCTGACACACAACACAGTGTTGTGCTAAAATAACCTCGCACAACACACCGTCTTGCTAACACAACCACACAACATGCCACTAACGCATCTTCACACAACTCATCATTTGCTGTCACACAACACGCTGTACGTATAGCACTTAAACAATTCACACCATGCATTGTTGTGGATCGACGAAACTTCATCAAATATTTAATTATGTTGCCCCAATATAAACATGTTGTTGAACTGTCACATAATACACCTTTGTTCTAACACATCAAAATTGTGAATGCGATTAAGAGCTAGCTGTGTGAAGTTGTGTTAGCATGGCAGCATGTTGTGTGACATCACAATAGGATGTTGTGCAATGTTGTATTAGTGCAACAGTGAATTTGGACAGTACTTATTTTTTTTTAATTTGCTGTTGGGGTTTTGCAATGGCCCTATCGGGACACAATATTTTCCCAATAAAATCAGTTTGCTGTCTAAAAACAAATAGTTTTACGGAGAATTAACCCAACAGAATACCCATGAAACTGTCTTTTGCCAGGCGATCAAAGGGTTCCATGTGTTATTAAATGGCCAAGTCTGTTCCATGCAGTACGACACTGGCTTGTACATTACATACAAACCCTCAGAAATCAAAGTCTACAAGCTTAATTTATAATTTTGGTAGTCTTCATGAAGACTTTTTAGGTCACCTTAGTCACTCGGGTGACCTATTGCATTTGTTTTTCGTCCGTACATCGTCGTCCGTCTTCGTGCAGCATGCGTTAACAATTGAACGTTTTTAACTTCTTCTTGAAAACTATACATGGCCAATTCTTTTCAAATTTTGTTTGATGCATCTTTGGGGTAAGGGGAACATAAATTGTAATTTTCATGACTTTTGCCCCACAGGGGCCCTAAGGGGCAAGGCCAAAATTTTCAAAATTTGACCATTTTTAACCAGGTTTTCCAAAGGAAAAATCCACTTATTGAAATGGTGAAAATGGTGGGCGGAAGGCTGCCAAATTGGTACCCCCATTGTACGGATAACTCCTCCTACAGTTTTCAAGATAGGAAGTTGTTTGTTTTGCAGATCAATTGTACATATATCAGAGATGTGCATATTACTTGGATTTTGATTTTTGATAATTTACGAAAAAAATATCGCCTGTTGAACTTAGTAATTTTTTCACATAATATTGCATTTAGAGTACCCCTGTTGTACGGATAACTCCTCCTGCAGTTTTCAAGACAGGAAGTTGTTTGTTTTGCAGATCAATTGTACATATATCAGAGATGTGCATATTACTTGGATTTTGATTTTTGATAATTTATGAAAAAAATACCAGCTGTTGAACTTAGTCATTTTTGGCAAAATATTGCATATAGAGTACCCCATTTCTCTGGAGGGGTAGTGTTTTTAATTCAGGGTTGAAAATGGATCATGGATACCTGTTCACACAAAAGAAAACCCGGTTTGTGTCACATTGACAGCTTTTCTCTTGTTCAAAAATCTTCTCTACCCATACTTCCGTACATCTACCAAGATAGAGGTTTTGACTCTATGGCGGGGCCAAAATGGTCAAATAGTTTTAATGCATATAATGTTTAAAAATCTTTTTTACTTCTGCTGTTACTTAAAAGAAACTGACTATTTATTAAGAAAGATCATAAAGACCTCTGCCAAAATTGTAATTTTCCCTCTAGGTAGGGGGTTCTGACTCTAGGGTGGGGCCAAAATGGTCAGATAGTGTAAATTTATATGTTTAAAAATCTTCTTAATTTTATTATTTTTACTGGCACTGAATAGAAACTGACTGCATATTTAGAAAGACTATAAAGCCCTCTACCAAACTGTAAAGTTTATGTCCCCCGGGGTAAGGGTTTTAACTCTTGGGCAGGGCCAATTGGTCATAGTATACTATAGTGTCAATTAATGCATGCATATTACGTTTAAAAATCTTCTTCTGTACTTCTGCTGACAGTGCACGAGGAGAAACTGACTGCATATATATAAAATACATGGTTACTGTCTTGAAATATAAGCTATATTTGGGCGAGGGTAAGAAAACGTGACAGGGCGAGGCTTGCCAAACCCTCTTCACTTTTTCGACCCGAGCCCAAATATCACTTATATCTCAAGACTGTTATCATGTATTTTGTTTATCCTGCAACATAATATGACATTTTGCGCCTCAAACGAACTTTATTCGACAAATTTCGCTGCATATCTGCAGTTGAAACCATGACGCCGTAGCGTAAACAAGAAAGATGACGTCACAATGCATTTGAATGTCGGTTAAATGCACAAGACTATATTGGGGCATTGACCGAATATAGCTTTGGTTTATTGGGTTACCTTTATTCGGTCAATGTAAGGGGTAGTTGCAGGATAAAAAGAAAGACTATAATTAAAGCCCTCTACCAAAAAAATAAATTGCAGACATGTCCCCCAGGTTAGGGGTTCTGACTCTGGGGCGGGGCCATTAAACAGTCATATAGTGTAAATGTATATAATTTAATTTGTTCTTTCAATATGTTGAGCAATTCTTAAAATATGCAGACAAAAGAATGAATCTTATTATCTTGAAGTTTTTCCAAAATTATAGATTTCATAGTCCTTGTTGCAAGATTTCAGGTAGGGGAAAGGGGTGGTCATTACCACATTTATGCCCCCATTTGAAAAAGGGAGGGCATATTGCTTTGCTGCTGTGTGTCGGTCGGTCGGTCCACCAACAGTTTCCGTTCATTTTCTTTGCAGATCGAGGTTGCACATGCTGAAACGAAATTTATATTTTATTAGTATACAGATTTATCATATCTAGGTCAAGTTCTGTTTTGGGTAGGATCGAGCAACTGTTGACAGAGTTATGCCCCTTGAACTTAGAAAAATTCCAATTATTTGCAGTTTCCGTTCATATTCTTCGCAGAGGTTGCACATACTGAAATGAAATTTGGTATACAGATTTATCATAAGAATATCTAGGTCAAGTTCTGTGTTTGGTACGATCGAGTAATTTTTGACAGAGTTATGCCCCTTGGACTTAGAAAAATTCCAGTTATTTGCAGTTTCCATTTATTTTCTTTGCAGAGGTTGCACATACTGAAATGAAATTTGGTATGCAGATTTATCATGAGAATATCTAGGTCAAGTTATGTTTTGGGTATAGTCGAGCATTTTTTAGGCGGGCATAAGTGTTTCACAAACATCTCGTTTAGATTTTTTTTGCTCCAGAATGAAGCTCAATTAAATGCATATATATGAGATTCCTCAACAGGTCTGTGCATGGCTTCTTGTTTTTTCGCTCTGGTATTTTGGATGTAGAAAGTTTTTCAGATTTACCTCAAGAGCAAAATGTATGATTCTAGGGTTTTCTCAACCTCAGACAATTAACTCCTTGTATGTTTTTTTTTTAATTAAAAAAAGACATACTATCCCTAACTGTAGTTACATGCACACATTATTTTTAGAAAATGGTAATAAGTAGAAGTAATGAAATGATTGAGTTTTAATACATTTTTTCTAGGTTATTGTTTACACAGTTTTTAAGGCATAATTTTCAAAGATCTCAGTTTGACTCCATATTACATGTATATAACATACTGGTTTTATTGCTCATCAACATACAGAATCAAGCCTGAATGTAATCTATTTAGTTGAACTAAATGCTAGACTGGTATGACTTGTTCTAGTTCTGAAAAGTTTGTATTAACTAAAGGAGTTATAGGACACTTCTATTATTACATTATTTCCTTAGAATATATATATATGGTACACAAAAAATATCATAATAGAAATTCTTTTTTTCAAACCCTTCTTAATGTTGTTCTCTCTTTAGTTAAAGCATAAATGTTTTGACACCTCAGTTTTGGCTGCAATTGTAACCTTTTACAGATATTTCAACTTCCAAATTGTAAAATAGTGACTTCATTTTTAGCTCACCGAGACGAAGTCGGGGGGGAGCTTATGCTATACCCCCGGCGTCGGCGTCCGGACCTGGTTAAAGTTTTTGTTGCAGGTCCTGTATCTAAGTTATTACTAGTCCTATCTTCACCAAACTTGCATGGATGATGCATCTGGACCTACTTATGGACTTGAAAGACTTGGATGCTGAATCTGGGTAATGAGTTTCAGATGCAGGAGGAGGTTAAGGTTTTTGGAGCAGGTTAAAGTTTTTGGTGCAGGTGCCCTTTGATAGCAATTTCTAAGTTACTACTGGTCCTAAGTTCACCAAACTTGTATGGATGGTGCGTCTTATGATACTGATGCACCAGACAGGCTTGAATGCTGAATCTGAGCCATAGGTTTCAGATGCTGGAAGAGGTTAAGGTTTTTAGAGCTGGTTAAAGTTTTTGGAGCAGGTGCCCTTTGATGATTATATCTTAGTTTTTACTGGTCCTAACTTCACCAAACTTGCATGGATGGTGCGTCTTATGATACTGATGCACCTGACAGGCTTGAATGCTGAATCTGAGCCATAGGTTTCGGATGCTGAAGGAGGTTAAGGTTTTTAGAGCTGGTTAAAGTTTTTGGAGCAGGTGCCCTTTGATGATTATATCTTAGTTATTACTAGTCCTAACTTCACCAAACTTGCATGGATGGTGCGTCTTATGATACTGATGCACCTGACAGGCATGACTGCTGAATCTGAGCCATAGGTTTTGGATGCTGGAGGAGGTTCAGGTTTTTGGAGAAGGTGCCCTCTGATGATTATATCTTAGTTATTTAACTAGTCCTAACTTCACCAAACTTGCATAGATGGTGCGTTTTATGATACTGATGCACATGACAGGCTTGAATGCTGAATCTGAGCCATAAGTATCAAATGCTGGAGGAGGTTAAGGTTTTTGGAGCTGGTTAAAGTTTTTGGAACAGGTGCCCTCTGATGATTATATCTTAGTTATTACTGGTCCTAACTTCACCAAACTTGCATAGATGGTGCATCTTATGATACTGATGCACCTGATGCTGAATCTGAGCCATTGGTTTCGGATGCTGAATGAGGTTTAGTTTTTTGGAACAGGTCACATGTTTAATAGATAATAGTACTATTTCAAACTTGCATAGTTGATTTAACTTTAATATAAATGAATCCCAGAGGTAGCTTTAGATGCAGAGCCTGATCTCCATTATCAAGGATGCTAAAAAATATATCTTAGTTATTACTGTTCGTAACTTCACCAAACTTGCATGGATGGTGTGTCTTATGATACTGATGTACCTGACAGGCATTGATGCTGAATCTGAGCCATAGGTTTCGGATGCTGGAGGAGGTTAAGGTTTTTAGAGCTGGTTAAAGTTTTTGGAGCAGGTGCCCTTTGATGATTATATCTTAGTTTTTACTGGTCCTAACTTCACCAAACTTGCATGGATGGTGCGTCTTATGATACTGATGCACCTGACAGGCTTGAATGCTGAATCTGAGCCATAGGTTTCGGATGCTGAATGAGGTTTAGTTTTTTGGAACAGGTCACATGTTTTATAGATATTAGTACTATTTCAAACTTGCACAGTTGATTTAACTATAATATAAATGAATCGCAGAGGTAGCTTCAGATGCAGAGCCTGATCACCATTATCAGGGATGCTAAAAAAATCTCCTACCTCACTTAAACCTACTTGATAGATGTGTTTGTTGTTAAGTGATATAACATGATTCCTATGATATAGTATTACATGTATATGATATGATACACTATTGTTTTATATGATACAATATTATATCATATTGTAAAAAGTTATATGATATGATATGATATTGTATCAATTTTTTTGTACATTATGATAAGATATTGTGTCATGTAATTGTTATGTACAGTGTTGTATATTATGATACATTATTGTATAATATGATATTGTATTATATATTTAATATTTTATCACATGATATTGTTTCATATGATATTGCAATATGTAATTTTGTATCATATGATACGATATTGTATAATATCGTATAATATGATATTGTATAATATGATATTTTGATTATATATTATTATATCACATGAATTGCATTATATGATATTGTAATATATTGTTATGAATTGTATTATATGATATTGTAATATATAATATTGTATTATATGATACGATATTGTATGATATTGTATTATATAATATATTACTATAACATGATATTTTATCATATGATATGATGCAATGTTGTATCAAATCATATGATAAAATATCATATGATGTATCAAATATGGTACAATATCATACAATATAATATACTATATTATACAATATAATATCAAATGTCACAATATTGTGATGTTTTATGTGATATGATATTGTATCATGTAATACTATATTGTATCATTTATTATATAATGATATTGTATTATGTGATCAAATACAATAATGTATGACACGATACAATATCATATCATATGTTCAATATTATATTGCATAATTATTTATTACAGTATTACATTGTATTATATGATACTATATTGTAAGTATAATAGGATGCAATATCGTAATATATATTATTGTATTGATAAACATTGTATCTTATAATACCATATGAAATGAGCATATGATTTTCATACAATTTTTTTAACATATGATATATGATATTGTGTCAAAACAGTTTCCATGAATATCCGAGATCATTAACTATGATTTTCATATCATATAATAAAGGTGGTCTCATAAAGGTGATGCCTCATAAAAGTGATGTCTCGTCTCGGTGAGCTTTGTAATCTGTGATTACCTATGTTTTAATAATATACCCATATCTCAAAAACTCAAAACTTCATGCAAATGCTTTTGCATTTAAAATTTCAAGTAAAGTTTAAACTGTAAAGTCTAAGATAAATCAAAACACACATACCAATTTATAACAATTTTTATTTCTTAAAAAAAAAAATGTCTAGAGTAGATAATATACTGCAATGTTCAGCAAGTAAAAATTGCTGAAAAGCAGAACAAAAAATATCGTTCTCAATAAAATATTAAAAATGTACCTAATAAATTATAACATCACAATGTGCTACATGAAAGACAATGGGCATTTTAAAATAGAAAAGTTCTTTTATACCTTACGTGCCAGTTGATTTGGATTTTTTAAAATCTCAGTCATCATCATCATCATCATCATCATCCACCCTACTTGTTTGATCGAAATAAAACTTTTCAAGTCTTGAATGTCCAAAAAACAAAACTTTACATGTTTGTATTCAAAATTAATTATCTTTATATGATACAAGTTCAATACAGTTGTATTATTCAAAATGTACATGTAGATGGATTCATGGGAACTGGCAGTGACTAGCACTTAAAACTAACAAAAAATTCAACCAATGTCAAAAAAATCACATTTGTTGCCGATAAATGACATACTTGTATCTAGCAGTACTGGAAAATTGTCCATCCCTGTTTTTGCAAGTACATGTTGCATAAATTCATGCGTAGATTGTGGTATTACATGTATTTATACACGAACATAGGTGTGTACCTGGTCAAATATCTTTCACTGTAATCTAACAGTCAGCTTTCTCTCTTCTTCACACTCTCTTCATCTTTCAACTCTCTCTTAAACTTTCAACATTTCAACTCTCTCTCTCTCTCTCTCTCTCTCTCTCTCTCTCTCACATGACAGTATTGGTCTTCTTCAGTGGTGCCAGTCTGGCTGGTTTCCTGTGAGCGCCCGCTGTTTGAGACTTAATGGGAGTTCTGTCCTTGCTTCTCTCCCCTGTCTGGTCACCACTAGGGGGAGTGTCAGGGCTACCGTAAGAAAAGTCCATGCTCTTTAGTGTGTCTGTGTTCATGCTCTCTGGATCATAGCCTTTGTTCATCATCCTCTGGCTCATTGGTAAAATGGTTGGGATTTTGATTTCTTCAACATCCTAGCAACCAGAATACGTGATTTTAGATAAGTCATTAAAAATGCAGATTCTACAAATGTACATGTATGTCAATTGATGAACAACAGTGTCTTTGTACAAATTAAGAATTTTAAATCAGTGCTAAGTATGATCAACTGAAATTAAGTTTTGTGTCATAAAAAGGACATCTGTTTGGACTGTATAGTGTGTAAAAAAGTTGGTATGAAATTAAGGGACTTTAATTTCAGTCAGAAAAGACGTCCAGTAAGTTACAATAAATGGACAGTGAAAACAATAAAAGATTACTCAGATGTTATCTCTGTATGAGCTTGAAGCTTACTTTTGTATTAAGGGCTCGGTAGGGGGAACAAATCTTGCCAAACTTGTGTATATCCTTGAAGTTGACATCTTTACTGAGTCTGATTCTGCGATCTATCCGTGATTCTTTGATGGTCTGCAACTGTTGAGCAACCTTAGCACCAAGGAATGTCTGTAATTGCAATTCAAATCCATAAATGAACATCAATGAGAATTTTGTCATCATGAGTTTCCAGCTATCTAGGTCCGATATCTACTGTTTGCAATGAAAATTGGAGCTTTCATTCTGCATATTTATCTCAATATAACACATAGTTTAGAAAAATAATGTACATTTACTAAACAAAGAAGGCCTTTCATTTCTTTTAAAAAAAAAAAAATTGAAACATCTATGCATCGTATCTCATCAAAATACAGTAACTTTAACATCGTGAAATCAACAGGACCTAGAAACAGTGGTTAGGACATCCAACTCACTTCCACATATCCATGGTAATTGTGATATAGATGTGATAGGTACTTGTACTAAAGTTTGACTGTACACTGTATTGACAAATTTTGGCTTACACTAGTTCCAGACATAAACAACAGTGTACCTGAGATCTTTCAACTTTTGGAGGGCCTGTAGCAAAGGACTGGGATCTAATACCCAAACTGAAATCTGAGTCTATTGTATCCTCTCCCTCGCCATTTAAACCCTCCTCCTCCTCCTCACCCTGTAAAAATCAAGCTAACCAATCACACACTACCATCACCATCCAAAAATATATACCAGTATGTATCATACACAAAGTAGCCCACAACCATACATTTGAAAGGTTCATACTGGTACAGTGTATTGAAATGATGTATAAATCAATGTGAAAGTGCAATACATATCTATTTTTTATCTCATTACCAGTCAAGTTTCAAAACAATGTCTAATATATTTCCATCACCAAGAGTATACAAAACAACAAAATATTCTGATAATTGTTAAGACATGTACACGTACATACCTGCAGTCTCTTCCCCTTTTCCCTGCTGGGTTTTTCCATTTCCCCATTCTCTGTGGTTTCCCGGGAGATTCCGTTGACCACTGGTCCAGAGACCTCCTTTCCTGGCTCACTGTTGCCTGAGGTTTTCACACTGGACATGGAATCAGATTTGCTGTGGTTTCTGCTCTTCCTGCCGTCTGCTGCAAAATGACGAGTGCAAAAAGTTAATTGATTCATCAATCTATAACTATGCAATTCATTTATTAAATGTTGTTCATTTTGTACTATGTACAATTATTGTAAATTTATGTAACTCTATCAAAGCCATTTATCTATTTCAACTGATTAGAGAAACAAATGGCATCCTTGATGATAAATCAATCTCTTTGTATATTTTCACCATAATAGCTACCTTAAAGGTTTCTATAGGAAATATTCCATAAAACAATTATACAAGTAAGTATTTGGTAAAGTTATCAAAATTCAGATTGTATTTCACTAGGAAAAAGACTATCAATGTCATCGATTAATATTTTGATACCATAACATATTGAACAGACTAATCTTTGCCTACTGTTGAACCAAGGCAACATTTGCTTTGGGCTCTGCAGAGTTTGGCAGAAAAAACAGCATTTGGCTAATGCATGTATCAAAGCAAACATCCCATAGAGAAAAAAACTATTTTTCATTGTGTGCAAAAATTTCAAGCCATGACACTTTAACAACAAGTCAACACACCGCTAATTTATCAACAGAAATCCAATTTACCTCCCAGCTTTGATAAAACGCATTCTTCTTTATATTTTTTCTTTATTACTTTTTATGGCACGTGCAATAAATTTTGCCCGCTATCACTTTAATTGTAATTACACATGCCAATCAATAATTCCAATATATGAACAACAATGCAAATACCAATCTTGGCATATTATGCAACCGGAGTGGGCCTAAAGAGAGACTGCTTCAATATTTACCTTTCATCGCATAACAATAGCAAGGATTGTGGGAAAGTGTTTTATTGCCCAGGTTATCTCCCTTTCAATATGATTTATTTTCACTCTCCCGCATATGTAAAATGTGAAATACCTGAGGAGGTAGCAGACTTTGTGGACCAAGGAGTCTTTGGATGAGCCCAAGTTAATTTGTTCTTCAAGTTCCATGATTTTTTCTGTGAGAAAAAAAAATGAAATGATTAAAGAAAACATTGAATTATATATATGTCTCCAACTCCCCATGCATCTGTGTAACTTTTCATATTGCTCTCTGTAATCAACTTTGACAAAGAGCAAATTATTCAAATTTTATCTTTTTTTGAATACATGTATTTATGTAACATTTTATGGTTTTGTTTACGTAAGGAACACAGACAAAATTTTAACATAAAGTTGTAAGTTTTATAGCTTTGAACCCAAATAAATTCTACATGACTTGTGTTTCACTAGCTATTCAGGTAAGGGGTGAGATCAAAAGATCAATTTGGATGAAAAACTAAAATCATATAGCTTAGAGGAGGGGGTAAAAAGTCACAGAGGTTTATGTTATCTGACATCATTAATTAAATTTTTAATGGAACATTGCATTATTGGCGATCAAAATTCTTCTTTTGATTAATAAATATGAGAAATGTGGGTTACATTTATAGTGTAATAAATACAAGGTACTTGATAATCCAAATGGATCAACATTCACAACATCCAGTTTTGAGGGGTGTATGAGTGAGTCTTCATAAACATTATGTGAATTTAACTAAGTTGTTCGTTACACAATGAACTTTTGCTCTGCCCCTAAATAAACTCACTTGGCCAAATGTTCCCACATAGTGTCCCTCTGTGGACCAGAGTCTGGCTGTTTGGTCTGTGGAGGCACTCACAATGTAGTTCCCATCCTCATGCTCTACAAACTCGAGACTCACGATACTTGAGTCATGAGCTCGCCAGCACCTGATCAACTCTGGACTGGTCTTGATTCTCTGTAGAAAAAAATTCCATCAAATTCTGAATACATTTATAATTTTTATAAGAAGATGTAGTGCATTAATCTTGATCATTATGAACTATTAAGAATCCTGGTCATGGATCATCCATTCAACTGTTCAACAATGGCAGTTTTTTAAAGTACCTAAACCTATTCTTTTATTCTGACTTTTCAATTTGACACAATGCAAACTTAAGAATTCCTTCCCAGATCATGTCAGTCCTGATAGGCTTTACTGAATTTAGTCTGTGAATATTCATTCATTACAACAAGGCAGTGTTCGTAGGTTAATATCTAGTAAGCGTCTATTCAGGAGGTCATAGACATTCAGAACTAGACATTACATTAAGGTATTGTATTGTATCTAGAATTTCATGACACTATATATAAAAGATTCTGCTTCAGGTAACTTTGAGGATTTTTATTTATAGATCTTACCCTCTCCTCGGCATGCCTGCAGTAGCCACTGATGTCCCAGACCTTGATGTTACCAGTAGTGTCCCCTGAATACAGAGTATCATTGGAAGGATCCGTACACAGCCCTAGCACTGACTCATCCTTGTTGTCAGGAGCATAAAAATAACCTGTAATGGAGAAAATTCACAGGATAAATATCAGAGATCTCATAAAAATGCAATAGGCACATGTATACTTAAAATACTGTTACAATGAATTTGCTTATTGCAATTACGCTTATAGCAAAGTCAGTCTCATTCTCCCAATCCCCCCCCCCCCCCTCCAAAAAAAAATCTTTTTTTTAAACTTGTCAAATATATAATTAACAATTAATTAATCTACAGAATGAATCAAAATCACTTGTCTCTAGGGCTTCAATATAACAAGGTTTATTTGTGTGCAGAAAAAATCATCATTTATGAATCCAGTCACTGAAAATTTATTTTTTCAAGTTTCAGACAGACAAGAATGACTAAGTGACTCACCAACTTCATGTTTAGCACCAAACAAAGCCCACCAATGGAGGTAGCCTGCCTCACTGGAAATCAGCATAGCAGCATCGGAGGTTTTGGAGGTGAGGCGGGAGGGAAGGAACAGAAGTTTGTCTACTGGAGAGGGTTGTCTGAAAAAGACAACATCAAAGACTAAATTGCCATGGGTAAGTCTGACTTAATATGGGACTGAGTTAAAGAAATCCTTGTAAAGGGATGGATGTGTTTTCAATAGTGACTTTTTGGAGGGTCCAAAGTACATGGGTAAAGAATGTGTGAAGAGGGTTCATGGTTGTATTCTAGATATTTTAAGAGCAAGGAACATAATATGCTTGAAACTTATACTAAATACATGTAGGTTACACTTCCAACGGCCATCAATGCTTTTTAATCATACACCAAAGGAGCTTTCAGTCAATTCAAAAATTTGATAGATATGTCCTTACCCTCTAGGGACTCTATGAGATTTTCTGTGCCGGGAGTTGGGACGAGGAATTCTGAGGGGAGACAGGGGGTGATCATCAGCACTCATCTGGGACTCGGTGGTGGTACTGTTCTTACTCAGTACACTCATCTCCTTCATGGCTTCAATCTTCTTTAATCTTTAATGAGAAACATAGATAATAACAGAATTATTAAACTTCCTTAAAGTACTAAATTTTGAAAATAATTCTATGTTTCAAAGGCCTGAATCTTGTATCCCATTCCTTACATGTCTGCCTGCTGTCCTTTGCGTAGCCTCATGAACATTTTCTCTGTCTCTGTGTCCCACACAGCAATCTCTCCGTCATACCCCCCTGTGGCCAGGTAGTTGGGAGGGGCATAGTCCATGGACAGAATGTCATCCTGATGAATTTGTCCTCCCTTCCACCCTAGATTTGCAGGAATATACATATTCTGGAGAGAAAAAGATTTTAAACATTATTCAAACTTCAGTGTCACAATTAATAAACTTGGTGTTAAAAGGTATGCATGAGGGAATTTACACTAAATAATCTATAAGACAGGGGTTTTTTTTTTACACATTCATTAACAATCTAATTTACATAATCAATGGTACATATTGATTGTAAAACAGATACATTGCATAAACAACATAAAATTTGGACTTGCATTAATCCATATACAGTGTTGGATATATTTCAAGCAGACTGGATGTTAGTAATTTAATATTCCATTGAAGACTTACATCTGGATCTGAGTCATCATACTCGGCTATCTTCCGGCTCCATCCCACTGAGATGATGATCTTCCTGTCTGCACAAGGGAAGATCCCTGTAACCTCCGCCTCAGACACAGATTCCAACTTGTGGAGATTGTGGCCATTCTGGAAGTTCCATACCTGAAACAAGAGTGAACCTTCAAGTGTTTTGTCCCTCACAATGAATAAAACATAAGAAACTTCTAACAGTCATTCTGAATGATATTTCCATTTTTACAGTAAACTTTCAAGAGTCAAGGGTAACAAATAAACTTGTGATCCTTTCAGTACCTTGATTGTTCCATTCCTTGCTCCAGTAAGCAGTCTTCTGTAGCTATCATCAAAGGCCATACAGGTGATCTCTTCGTCACCGTGAGCATTGGAGAACACAATGGCCTTGTTTCCACTCTCTAACTCCCAGACTGCAACATTGGAGGAGTCACATCCTGTTACCACCTAAATGAGAGAAGGATTCCAGAAATCAAAACTATGAAATTGAAATATTTTTTGATGAGAAACATTTACATGCAGTATAAGGAAAAAAAACTTTGGAATATCTGAGTCACAAAACTTTCTACTTCCTTCCATTGTACACATCTCTACTGAAGATTTTTGAGAGGCTAGCTGGCATGAAAAATTGCAATTTCTATACCAATTTGCTACAGCCATACTGTAGCAAAACTAAAGATCTACCTGTTTAAATGTTTTGTTGTAAATTGCCCCACAAAGCTGGGAATCATGGGTAACTGCATCCAGGTTTTTGGGCTGTGAGGTGTGTCCAAGTTTGAGCATGCCTATGTAATCATTACAGGTCACCAGCAATGCATTGTGGGGAGCTGGCTGCATGTGCATGGGGAAGGTGCCGTGTTCAGGCATTCTGCCATGGATACTACTGGGAAACTTGAGCACCACTGTTTGAAGACAAGAGTGTTCCTTGATGTCCCACACTTTAATCACCTGTTGGACCAAATATACTTGTTAATTACTTTGTGCTGGACTAACAATGTAGTAGTTCTGATATATAAACAATGAAACACAGCAAAATTACTTACAGCATCTTTGGAATAACTGAAAACTTGAACCAGTCCCTCATGAATTTTGACCCCTATGACTCCTGTGGCATGACCCTGGAGCACTGCCATTGGTTTTGCTGGAACGTATGGATTCCAGATCCGAACCACGTGATCCAGACTGCCTGTCACCAGGATGTTCAAATTCTTGTTATGATCAAAAGACTCGATGCCCTTTTAAAAATGCAAATATCTTTTGTTAATCTGATATTCAGGGATGTTCAACACCGGTACCGTTTGGCTCTATTACCAATACTAGTACATTTACCAGCTTAAGTAGTTTACTAGTACCAGCTTTGATATTAATTAAATCAGATCAATCTACCAATTAATTACAGCTCAGATTTTATACTAAAATATACCCATATACACAAAAGGTTTATAAGTAATAATCAATATCCCTATCATGACTTCTCAAAACTGTTAAGCTTATATCTAATGAATATCTTAAAAAAAAAGAGGCCCTATTTGCAATTACACATCAGATATCACTCGGATCCAAATCTTTATTTCTCTGGCTACCTTGTCAATGTTGAAGACATAGGATTTCTTGAAGTCCTTCCTGTCAGCAGGGGAGATAACCAGTGACTGTTGGGCACTGCTGGTGGAGGAGATGATGTAGTCATTGTCGGGGAGGTACATGACCTGTTTGACAATGTCAGGGAGAACCTGCAGGGTGGGGTCCCCATGGGAAATTTTCTCGTGGGACACAAACTGGGATTGCTGTCCTTTTTCTATCTCCTGTTACAAATATTTTCACATCAGTTTCTTTTTTCTTTCTTTTTTTAAAGGTGCTAGTATTCAATGTTTTAAAAGCTCTCTTCATTCCAGCAAACATTATTTCTAACTTTTACTGGCATTGAGTGCAAATCTGCCTTTATGTTAGGTAATGTGATTATTGATATTCAAAAAAGTTGCAGAATTTTAATCAGCCCAATAAATGAACACTTATAATTTCATTTGTTCCAATAGCTACACCCATTCTTTACATGTTAATGACAAAAGTGGACCAAAAACATTTAACTACAGAAATAATTTAGGGCTTAGAACTTATATCTGAAAATATATCTAGAGGCCTACATAAATCTATACTTACACTCCAAAAAATTTTCTGGACCCCTTCATCATTCTTGAATGGTGTTTCAAATAGCTGAGAAACTGGCTTTTTAAAAGTCATTGTGTGAATATATCCAGTATCAACCCCAAATATAAGTTTGGACGGGTTACTAGGGTTCTGGAAAATTAAAGCAAAATCAAATGAATATGTTATGTAAATTGAATTGTACAGACATGATACGTCATAGTCCTTATTTTGACAAATACAGTGTACATTCTATTAGATGGACTTAATCCTAAATTTACCAAATGAATAGAAACATTACGATGGTAATACAAAAAAAATATCTGTCAATTAATTCTAAATTCCATCATCTTGAAAACTTTTGCATGTTTTTTCCCAATTTTGATAAATGAGCCTAAATTGAATCCCAAATCTGGGTTACCTACTTTAAAAATAGTTGAAATATGTATGTATTTTACACTTCAGCTAAACAAATATTGGAAGAGTTTTTCAAGTACCTGGTGCTTAAAAGCTTTGGTTATCTAGCTGATTTCATAAATCTCCAACATTTTCATATTGAGTTAGCAATATGTATTCAAGAATTTGTTGAGTTAGCAATATGTATTCAAGAATTTAGTACCGATATACAGCTTATTTTCTGGAAAAACCTACATGCTTTATTTGTGTATATTCCATATTCCTAATTTAGACTTTTAATAACCTGTCTGAAAATAGTTTTACTGAATTTTTACAAACCAGATATGGTTTAGATATGAAAGCCTGATTTATGGATATATCTCCCTATACATTTATTACCTTTGTATCGTACCAGTAGTCGAAACAGTAGGGGACATCTGACATAGCTGAAAAGACAACAAAGCTGTATACACCTTTGAAGTGATGGGTGATGAATTTAACACACAATTTAGTAGCTTGACAAGTAAACCACACTGCCAATAAATCTAGGCGTATTTAGCTAAAATCATTCAACAGATTAAAAACTGCTTTATTCTCCAACAAGGACCCTAAATTTCTGCATGGCAGTTTATAAATCAGTCTGATAGGTTGATGTGTCTTTAAAAAGTTCATTTGAGGATATGCATATTGAGATGGAAATTCTCACCAAACAGTTGAAACTCCTCGAAATGTTGATTCGTGGAACAGTCGTAGAACCGAATATCTCGACTTGTGGAGCCGATCACAAGTTTATTACAGTTGGGCAAGAATATGGCATCTGTTACCCAGGTTTTGAAGCGTCTCTTTTGACCGGACGAGTCGCTCTCATCATTAGTAATGGAGTAATATTTCTCTACATAGTTTAGACTGGGCTGCCACACATTTACTACTCCCTCCTGTAATATTGATAAAAAAAATTCTTGTTTTTTATAAGGGGTTAATTACTTTCAATTAAGAAATGCATTTAACATTTTTCTTTTATATTCCAAAATTTTCTGATTTAGTAATAAAGTTAACTGAGAATGAATTTAACTCAAAATAAAAGAAATCAGAGGAAAATAGTCATTAAGCATTATGGGTATAACAATTAATATTAAAATAAGCGTACTTTACTAATGGTGATGTATCGTACTGTCCCTGTTGTGGCTACCATCTTTGTTGTTTGTTCTTGCTGGAAAAAACCCAAATATCTCTATTGCAAATATATACCTGAAGAGTCTGAAGCATCCACCAAATATTAAAATATAGTACTTTTTATATTTGACATCTTGTTATTAATAAATTATTTTTTCAATGTTCTGGCTGTTAGTATCATATTATTTTGAACTTCGATGTGTGAATTTTTTAAATACTTTGTTTAATGAGCTTTTGGTCAACATTGGAGTCACAAAAACATGGTTAATTGACTGGTATACACAGATGTTAGTCATTTAGCCATTTTCTGTACAGGAACTATTTTGCAGCACATGCCCTACCCTATTGTGCACAATGTGTCTGAGTTTGGGTTCCACTAGGAAAGGGATTTCTCTCTTAGTTCTCATGTAGTCGTTTTCTCTGTACAACAGAAGCATGTAGGTACAGAACTCATTCCAATCCACATAGCCATCTAGAGAGGTGTCAAGCTGGAAAAAATAGCCCAAAAATCATGTATAAAGCCACCTGCACTTAAAGTGAAATTTAAAATGCCTCGAAGAACATAAGTAGGCTGCAAGATGCAAACTTAAATGATGTTTAGTCAATATTTGAGGTTGCAGTTCAACTTGAGAAATAATTTGTTATTTTAATGCACAAATTGCTTTCTTTTATTGCATACCAAATCCCTAAATATTGGTAATGTGTTGCAACATTTATTAAATTCTTTTCGAGGCAACCATTTATCTTCGGGAGATTATTTCAAAATCCCTAAAGGTGAGTTTCTGATACACCCAGGTGCAATTTGGTGGCACCTGCATGTACCTGCTCACTCACAAATACTTGAACCGATATTTTTTACCATTACCAGTAAAGCTTACCTTGAACAAACAGAGAATTTTTATTTGATAATAAATTCTTCAAGAGAACTCTGAAAATACACTTTTACTCCATGCAAACTCCTACACACACTCAAGGGAGATTATTGGGTGGAGTTTAGGGGTTTAGGTTTAACATTTAAGTGCTAGATTGTTATACAATGCATCTGAATTAGCCTTATTACAATACATTTATTTTTGCACATTTCCTTACATGAATCAACTGAAGAGCAAAAGTTTATTCTGTGTGAATGTTTTCAAGAGGTCATATTTATGCCTCACAAAGATCATCATCACACAAGCTTTAATGGTCTTAATGTTGCAATATTACAAACATTAAACACTTTCATATTTTTAATTCTAATCGATTTTACTTTCTCAAATGTTAATATAACAAATAAATTACATCAAAAAGATTACAGTCAGGTATATGAACTTTGTTGGTACCTGATCAAAGTGTTTGGTTCCTTTATCAAACATTATAATAAAACTTACCTTTGTGAATAATTTTTCCAGGTATTCTTCATACTCATTAGTTTTAAGCACCTGAGCCACAGTGGCCTTGAACTCCTCCAGGTTCATGGCCCCTGGCGTCCTCTTCTCGACCTTGGCCGGGAAGTAGGCCGACCCCGCCTGCTTGATGATGTCATCAGGTCTGTGTTCCTGGAAAGCTTTCATCAACAGATGGAGGTGATGAAGTTTGATCTGTTCCTCCAGCCTCTGGGTCTTGTCCTTGTCGCTGAAGCTACAACAGAGTTCAAAGGTTTCAATGCGATGTTGACAGCTTATTATACTACTGGTAAATAACATGAAGCTGCGTTGCCCTGCATGAAAGCCTAATGATTTTGATACATTAGTGCATTCTGATGTATGATCAAATTAAAGATTGTATAATTGTATATGTATATATACCGGTACTACTCAAATGATATTTTGCTTTTCTGTTCTGTGTTGCATATATTATCATAGACATGCAAAAACCACAAAACTTTAAAGTTTATAGAAATTCCTTACATCCTTTGTAGAATTTCAAGCAAATGAAACAGAAAAAGAAGATGCATCTAATCAAGGACTTTTACTAATGTATATGCCTGATAATTAACAGTCATTAACCCAACATTTACAGACACAGCTTGTTTATGACAATTAATTAAAGGTGAATATGTATAAATATTCAATAAAATAACAACACCATGAATAGAGAGAATCATATATTTACTCTCTTAGATGGAAATTTGAATCTTATTTAATAAATTGTTTTTGAAAAAAAATATTTTTTCATGAAATTTTCTGCTGATTTGTAAACATACGTAACGCGAGTTCTTATAGCAATTCTTCCAATTTAGTGATAACGGAACAAAGGCTTGATATCACCTGCTCAGGTGCTCTGGATTATGCTGTCCTGACAGATGTCAGATTAAAGTGAAAGAAATACACAAGAAACCATCTTTAACACTCTCCAAACTCAGTGTGCAAATTTTGTTTTAATTTTAAACCATTTTAAATATATAGAGAATTAATTTGGTTAACTAACAGCTGTATCTTATACATATTTTTTCAAATGATGCTCAGGGTGTTAAAATTTTTTTTTTGAAAAGGTCTCAAGAGGGCAAACATTTTTTTATATAGGGACCTGGAAATTGAAATTCATTTCTCCTTATACCAACATTTCAAAAAATGTTGTTTTAGTTAAATAAATACTTGAGCAAGACTGCATGTATTTGAATCGGAGCTTAATGGAAACAATTTAAGTATCCATGAAAGTGAATAGATTTTAAGATTTGCACAATTTCAAATAACAGTTTAATCATGTCATAATTATGTTTGAGTGGAACACAAACTAAAAGCTGTCAGTATATTCATATTTTAAAACAAATTAACTTTGTGGAAGAAAAGGCAATTTTAGAAATACTAATATCAACATATGAGAAATTGTTAAACGGCACATTTGTAAACGAAGTATTACTTGCATGTTGAATGTTATGTATGTAAAACTCTAATAATTCACAGAGTATTACCCTGAAATATTTTAATGCACCCTTCAATTGTTAAAAATAACTCACTAATTGAAAATGTTGCATTATTGAGCAATGCTTATTACTTCTTGAAAATTGCAAACATGGAGTACTGGTTCATATTATATAAATAGTGCCTGTTTGGGAGGGTACCAGTTGAAGTTGGTACCCCGAGAAGACCATTGTCAACCGACGCGAAGCGGAGGTTGACAATGGTTTTCGAGGGGTGTCAATTTCAACTGGTACCCTCCCAAACAGGCACTATTTATTTTATTATACTGAATGTCTTAATTCTATAGCAAATTTTAATGCTTTTATATAGTAAAGACGTTAGTTCTACGGCGAACCGTGCGCGCATAATTTACGCGCATGTAACAATTTGTTCTATCGGCCCGTTGCCAAGTGTGTTGCTAACGCGGAGGGTATTAGAACGAATTGTCAACTGCGTCTAAACCAATCAGATTTCAGTATTTAACATGAAAGTATAATAATTTAATATGTATAACATTTCAATCAAAATACATGACCCTATTCTGTAAAATTCACAATAAAGGTTAAATTTGCACAATATAGATCATATATTAAATATATTCTATACATGTCAGGTATTCCTACTATATATATCCAGAAAGATTGACACATTTTTGCACATGGCTTTTGCTGACACGAACTATTTTGTTTGATTCATGTTTATCTATTTCCGATATTAAATAATCATCCACTTAAAGCCTTGAACAGGTAGATAAACTCTGAAACTGACCAATACTAATATTGTTTGTCATACACAAGTGCATTAGGGAGGATACAAAATTCAGCCATTAGACTAGATTAGCCCGATTTGATTCCCTGTGTTTGTAATGTCAATGGTGGCCACAAAGCCATATAAATTGTCTCGAGTGCCCTGTATATATTCATGTTTATACTGTTTCAATTCTTGATCTTACAGCAAACAAAACTCTTCATGTGCTAAAATGCCAGTTTGACACTAACAACGATATTTTCTGTTTGATATTTCTGGCCAGATTCCTTAGCCTACTTCATTTTAGGAAGTCTGTTCATCAAGACAGCTGTTATCATGCTTAGAATTTCATACAATATATACACATTACATTATTCTAATTGTGTCAAAGATAATTGTATTGGTTTTCAGGGCACACAATTACACCCCACTCTTGAGACAAACCACAAGAGCTATGGAAATCTAAAAAGCTGCACACTTCATATCCTCTCATGATTTGAAGCACAAGTCCTGAAAAATCATTACCATCAAAAGTAAACGTTACAGAGAGTATAAAAGGCCTACATTTTGAAATTCAATTGGGTATATAAAACTTCACACATAGCATAAGTCCATGCAAGCATATTTGTAATCAAACAATTATAATCTCCTCTTTTTAACCAATCACCATTGTTATAAAGGTTTCTTGCAGGAGCTGACATACATGTACTTAAATGATATATATGCTAGTTGATTGAACAGCTATAAATATGATATTGTGAGACAAATCAATCTCTGTTAATCTACCCTGGATCCTTGATTCTGATTCTTCTGGTAATTGGGTATGGATGTATGACAAAATTAATGGATACATTATACATATCATCGATTGAACACACTACTTATTGATGAGCAATAGCACAAAAATTCTTCACCATTTAGAATGTTGAAAAAATATATCCATAATGCTTTAATATTAGGTGAATCGAGCATGCAACTATTTGCCATTCAAATTTCCCCCCCAAATTCTTTTAATGACTTTCCCTAGTTATAGGTTAGGTCAATACTCGACTAATTTTCATGTGTTATTCATTCCATAAAGTCTTCAATGCATCAATCAAAGTTATATTTCTTCAATGACAGCAATCCAATGTTAACCAATTTTCCTGCTAATGTGATGAACATTGAAACACACAGTTTCAATTTTGGCACAAAAGCAGCTTCAGAGACAGGGAACAATGCATGCATATAGATTATAGAAGTAGAAAGATACCTGTCCAGGACCTGCGGAATATAATAAAACTATTGATTTTCCTCCAATAGCATGCATAATAAATTTGCCTCAAATTACAAATGAAAATTTACATTTGGTAAAAATAAAGTGCATTGAAAGAACAGGTTATAACAAAATTGTTAATTACAAAATATATTTAAAATACTGCATGTAAGATAATTTATAAGCACAACTGTCATCTATTTTCATTAAAGTGAGGGTGTTGAGATCATTTCAATATTCATGTATAAAACAAATCACTTTGCATTACAAAATTTCTATTGATGGTCTTTTTGAAATATTTTTTATTTAAAATGGCTTAGAATTCAAATAGTCACCTTGTCAAAACCATAAGAAAAATTCTATGATTTCATGTCTAAATACAATTATACTGATAAGGTATTTGACAATCCTATATGCTTTTATATTGTCAGATCAACTTACCTACAGTTCTTTTTCAACATCCTTCAAACTTAAAAGCAAAGGTTTATCAATTAAATCCAATTCAAGTCTCTGCAGTTACCAGGTATTAAACCATTTAGGGTGTCTATAATAATCACTAACTTGAGAGTTTCCCTATCTCCATTATATCAAATGACTTTTTCACAGCATAACATTAAAATTGCTTTAACATTATGGCAATACAAGTAGCGATGGTTGAAGCGATCAGAAGCGCTTTAATAGAACATCCCCCGAAATTGATTATTTGATCCAAAAATTTGTACAACACTTCTGGAGTCAGAACAAAAGTGGTTTTTCTCCAACCTTGTTCAGATTCTTTCAAGTTGAACTGTTATGGAGATATGTTCCATAATTATGGGCTTTTATGAAAATTCACTAGATGCTGTTGTTAATATCCCATTTAAATCAACTATAGCAAATATGTTCACTAGCGGATGGTTGGAAATGATTTTATTCTTCTGTGGAGCATCCAGTAAGAGATCTTATTATATTTGCAGACTAAATCGTTAACTATTACATTTAACAACAACAAAATCAGCAGTAGAGGTTTTTTTTTAAACCTGCAAAAATTTGAGTTTGCATTGAAAAAATTTCAATTAGAAGCTACTTTATAAAACCACCCTAAAATGTCAAACCTTGGGCTCATTTCTCACCCCATTTTTTTTTTTAACATTTTAAATAGTTTGAAAAAGTCATCATTCCTTCAAGTGTACATCTTTCTTCTAACTGTTTGTCAAGCAAATATAATCTGCATTGAAATGTCAACAGAGCTGTCATAATTTGGTCTCTCCTAATTATTTAAGTCAATCAGCCAGTTAATTACCAAGGAGGTACCTCGAAAACGAACTTTTATTGTAATCTTCTGATCATGTCTATCAAAAAACTCTCATCACGATAATAACATTTGCACTTTTTATGCACTGTGTATATTGCTTTGGAAATTAGATGGGAAGCAATCAACTTGTGTATCAATATATTCTGTACCCTTATATATTTACTTTTCTGTAACACATATTATATGAGCCAGAAATAGCTAAAGTATTTGATTCTCCAAGCTTTTGATTTCTGAATCAAAGAAGAACTTTTAGCAATCATGCAATTTCTCTCTTTCTTTGTGGAACTGAAAATTTCAGCACAAAATCTAACTGGACTTTAAATTCATTTTTTTTAAGTAATGTTTTTATTGTTCTGGGAGTAATCAAGCAGACTGTTAGCTTTATGGTTCAAAAGTTAAATCTGTGAACAAAATCTCTAAAATTAATTTCAAAATTTAAGTTGTTGATATTTTCGTTTTCAAAAAGAAGACCCATGTAGCAAAATGTGATTCAAATTTCTTAATCCAACTTCCAAAGAGTAATTTTAGAAAATATTGTATTACTTTTTCATCTGTGTAATTACATTAAAATTGAAAACCCAGTTGCTAAAAACCCCAAGTAAGAATAAGGAGAAATTGTTCTGTCAGACACCTCAATAATGTTCCTTACAGTGTCAATTGTGAAGTTTAAATAGATAACAAAAGCTGTTTCAACAAACCCGATCCATTTTTTGTTGAAATTTGATCATTGATGATCACTCACTAACACATAATCCACCCTGCCCAAAACCAGATGGGCCAGGTCTCTTTGAATACACATTTTAATATTCAGAACACACATTTGGCAAATATGACCCACATATTATACTCCAAATTTATATTGGGAGACCTGATAGCCTTGAAGATCTAAACATATGTCAGAATATTTTACTTTCAAATTAAAGAAAAAACCATGTAATAAAACCTCATGGCTGAAATCATTTCTTGACATTATGAAATCTTGACGTACATACTGTAAAACTCGTTTAGTACGAACACAGATATAGCAAAATCTTGGATATAGCGAAATTCTTTGGAGTACCCGGCAAAATTCTTAACAAATTCTTGTTAAATTTTACAGTTATAATGAACTCGTTTATAACGAATTTACGGATATAGCCAACTAATTTTAAGTCCCTTAGAGGTCAAAAATAATGAAATTTACATCCTTTATATTTACATTTTCCAGTGTCTCTGTCTGTGATATTTACACTACGAATCGATTTTGTACTATACAGCCCAATACACTCAAAAGACGTATTGTTGGGGACGCAAGCGGGTTTGCATAATTAATATAATAATATTTAATTGTACAACTGCTGAAAATTATATAAATGTAAGTAATAAGGAATCATTCTTTGAATATTATGAGATGATACTTTCGGTCGGGGCGTGATCAAATCTATCATAAAGCCCTTTGGGCTTTATTGGATTTGATCATGCCCCGACCGAAATTATAACCTCATAACACTCAAAGAATGATTTCTTATTCCTTAAATAACAAATTGTTTTAAATTGTTAAAAATTGCTATACTAATTGACTTATTGTTTAAATGAATGTATTTTCACATACCGGTATATTTTTCAATTCTCAATTCAAACCTGGGATCTCCATCATTCTGGGATATACCGATTCACCACTTAAAACTAATGCGGTTCATATGATGCTTACACAGAATTGATTGGCTACACTTTTAACCAAAATACATTTTGCAACTCAAATGACCTTAAACATTATTCAAAAAGCTCAAATTTATATAATTAAATACTTTCAGCATAAATTAAATCTTTATAATTATTACAAGCAGAACGTGCATGGATAAAGCACTGATTTTTTCGGTAAATTTAAATGATTTTTTTTTAAACAATTAATACTGGTTTGTCAATTAATAAAATACTTAATAAAATGTAATTCAAAAAATTCCTTGGGGTTTTAGGATTTAGATGCATGGACAGGACAATGAGTGAATGAGTTCGAATCAACAGTCTGGACAGGGATTGTCCCCACAACATGCTGGTCAATATTGATACAAGTACTCAGCCCTGATTGATAGTCAATACTTCAACATTACATAATGATCACCAGGAAAAAATACCTCGCCACTGCCCAATATTACTGAATATTTGACTTGACAATCACCTTAAAGAATGTCAAAATAAAATTCCAAGACAAATCCCCCCCCCCCCCCCCACCAATATGAAGTTTTTCATTTCCAAAAAATCTTTCTTCGGTTTAAGACTCTCAGGTTCTGTCAACATCTAAATGTAGTATTTTACCAAGAAGAGTTAAATTACTAGTCCCTGAATTATTGAAATCAATTGAATGGCTTTAAAAATGAAAGGTTTCTGAACTCAACCAAATTTTCATTCTCATCTTTGTAAAGATTTTCAGGTATCAATGCCATTCTAATCATATAATTCATAGGTTTAGAGCAATTGTCAAGAAGACAACCCTTTAAGATAGGAATTCACACTGAGAAACTTTTTTAAAAATACACTGTATGTGCTCCGCTTAAAGTACATATATATTATACATATTTCAAATATATTAGGACAATCTGTAATGGATAAAACATGTCACTATAAATAATTGCTATCTAAATTTCTTGCAACTGGAAACATGATGAAGGAACATTATTTTTAATGCATTTCTTTCAAATATAAATATAAAATATATTAATTTTCAAACGTTTTTGGTCATCTACAAAACAAAACACATTGTTAAAGGAGTTTCAATACAAAATAACACCCCTCCTCTTAATGTAATTTTATCTGGAGCTGATTTAAAGATACATGTAATATATTGTGAAATGATTAAAAGAAATTGTTCTAATCAAAAAAAATTATAAAACTCACACACTGCTGTCAAATGAAACCGATTTCGATCCCAAATCTGTTGGAGCTGACATTTTCGTTGGAGCTGTCATTTTAATTTCAACTGCCATGCTGTTCAACTAACTTGAAATTCACAGTTTCTCAAGAAATTTAAAAAAAATCTTTTTTAAATTTTGAACAACATCACATCAAACTTTCCATCTGAAGAAATATTACCAACATCCAGATATTTAAAAGACCCAAGGAAAAACCTTCTCCATAGACAAACAAACAGGGCACCCACAAATTTCTCTTTTGAAGAGCCGACACCAGGGGACAAACACTGATTAAAATAACAATTAAACAGTTAAACAGGGTATTGACTATAGTCAATCAGATTGGGTTAATGGATTTTAAAGGGCAAAATTTCCAACTCTAGTTACCACCCAGAGAAAGCTGTTCATTGGAGCTCTATATGCATGCATGGTGTCAGCTTACGGGGCCCAATTTACAACTCTCTAATGCCTAATGCGCAACCAAGAGGGAATCCAATGCTACACAAAGGCTCAATGTTGTTTGAAATTAAAAAAATCTATCTTCGCATGGAAAAAATAAAAAGGACAAAAACAAACTCGTGCCATTTTAAATTAAAACATAATTGAATTATTTGTAGTCAGAAAGCGCGATATTAAAATTCCATACAACGGACAATGATGGATCTGTGGAGAGGTTGTATAGACAATTTAATTTAGAATACCTGTTCTGAATACCTGTATTGAAAGTTATGCAGGGGGTTGTTGATTTTAAATGGAGACTTATGAAAATAATGCAAGGTGTCGCAGACCGAGACTTTCTTTACACTATTGTTGTCAAAACAAACATCTCCATGAGTAGATAAATTGGCTTATCACAGAAAGCTGACTATCAATTAGTAAGACGTATATATTTAACTAATTAATAGTCAACTTTTTGTGATGATTAGTAAAGATTATATGCCTAGCCAATTAATAATCACTTTTTCTTGAAATGCCAATCGTTCTTCACATGTACTAATACAGAGATTTGAAGTGATATTACAAAACAAGTACATGTATCCAGGTCTGCATAATATCCCTTGTATGTGGATCCTGTAAAAGGACCCATTCCCAAATGTCAATTAAAATATCTGAGTGTTCTGTTATGTGTGGTTTATTATGATGAAAACATTAATGATTTAACATGTATTATGCAAATGAAAACCAAGAAAACTGTATAGAATTTTTGTTTTTTGCTAACTTGCATTAAGTCATATTTGTTAAACTATTTTCCAAAAGAGCAATTTTTCAATGAAAAATTCCCAACTGAAAGGGTACAGGACCCTGTACCAAAAAGGGTCAATTAAGCCCTGGTATCAGTATATGTTGATTACAATCTAATTAAAATTAGATGTTAGATCCGCTCGCTTACTCGCTACACAAACATCTAACAACATCCCATGCAGGGTCACGTCAGTGTGACCTTTCAAATATGAATAAACATTTCAGAATTATCCAATCAGATTCGTGTTTCTAAAATCAACTCGGTTGAAGTTTCAAATTGGCGTCCGAAGAAGTGCTTCAGTTATTCAACGTTAAAAAGCTTTAAAAGAACAAGAAGAGATATTGGGGTGCATTTTGGACGACATTTCTGAAGCATTTCCTACAAACGCCCGCGTTACACCCTTCGAGATCGAGATCCGGTCTTTCGGTTACTTTCCGTATACAATCTATCCTTTCTGTGTTCAGTTTTAGTTTATTTTGATAGAACTTGTGAATAATATCAGTCCCATCAGCTGTCTTTTCGTATTGGACAAATGAAAATCCACATATAATACAGGCATCTCCTAAAACACAAGTTTTCCTCGTTGTCATGGGCTGTGCCATTTTTGTTTTTCTTTCGCTTTGAACACCTCGGCATCTACGTATGTCGATAAAAAAAGCAGAGGAGTTCTGTGCCCTCAGCCAAATATTTGGAGTCGTGATTTCATTGGCTAACTGAAAGGTCACACTGACGTGACCCTGCATGGGATGTTGTTAGATGTTTGTGTAGCGAGTAAGCGAGCGGATCTAACATCTAATTTTAATTAGATTGTGTTGATTAACTTTTTGATGCAGGTTAAAATATCTGTATAAAAAGTATATGTTCCAAGACCGGTAAACAAAATATCGACTCCTATAAAGGAGGAATTCCTGAAAAAAAAAAAGATAAATTCCCCCCCTTCACTTTTTTTTTTTGGAGGGGGGGATGGGGGTGGAGGGGATGGTATATAATGCCTTCATCGATCAAACAGGCCCAATAAAATTATTTCACAAAACAGTACACTCATTCAAACAGCTAGATTGGCAGGTGTCAATATGGTAACAAACTAAATGAAGCCTGTTGATGCGTTTGCACTTGATGCAGGCTATTATATTATCTGCAAGCAATACACAAAACTGTTAGGCTCTTTGGGCCTTGGCTGGTTAGGTCCATTATTGATTCTCAATACCAGTTCTGATATAATCTTTTCCTCTCTAGAAATGAGCCTATTGTGATGGTTATCATATAATGCATATTGACATATCATCTTTCTCATATTCCTAAATGAGCATCCATTTTGCATATGACACATGCAGAGATGACTGAGATCAACAAAAATTTAAATGAAAACTTGAAATAAGTGAAGAACATTACTGGTTTAAAACAATATTTTGTTGTTTAAATAGTTATTTATAATAAATACATATTTGCAAGCCAGTTTCAATATTGGATGTCTTGAAAATCTACCAATATGTGGCATCATGTATATTCACTATATTTCTGGATCATATCAAATCTACAGATTTGCAGTTTGAATAATTAAGTTATCAAATTTAGCAAATCAGTTTGTCAATGTTCATTTATGAAAGGATACAAGGAAACCCACAAATATTGCTTCTTCACAACAAATATAATGATTCACAGTATGCTATATATGGTGCTGATCCAATGATAACATTTCAGATGAGAAAAATAAAACCTTCAATTGATATCTAATTATAAAGAAATTTGCCCTGGGTTTAAATAACAAAGATTTTCAAGCAATTGGTCCAGCAATATCTAACATGGGTACCCTACACCCTAACCTCGAAAATCAATTGGGATCATATGATGTCATGGTCAACATGACTTTTACAACATGACTCTTGAGAGGAGGGGTTCTCAAGACAAATCTTATACAGCATCTCGCGACCAATAAACATAAACAAAATCAACAAATTTATCTAGCAGTGCAATTTCTTTGTTTTAAAATCCATTTTAAAGTTATGTCTACTAGTTTTAAGAACATATGTTCAGTGTTGGGAGTGTGTGTGTGTGTGTGTGGTTGGGGGGGGGGGGGGGGGGGGGGGTGGGGAGGGGGGGGGGGGGGCGGGGGGAGGGGGGGGGGGGGGGAGCTGAATAGATCCCTAACAGGACTAAAAGACAGTAGTCAGCCTATGTCCCCAAATGGGACGCAATGGATTAAGTCAGACAGAACTAGGAAGTACTTGTAATACTTTTATATTCTGGATGACTTAATATGTCAAGCTTATCATTGGCCTTATACATTTTATTTTTGCATTGAACCTGTCTGGGTATCATACAATCAATCTTAAGGACCCTCCATACCCTCAGTCCACTCAAGGTTCCATAAATATTATCACAACAGTATAAGTGGCCATAAATATCAGCCTGGCATCAAGTGGAGAAGTCATCTAGACTATGCATGCATGGTACGTAATGACTACCAAACACTTCTCCAATGGACTACTGGTCCAACTGATTTACTGCTGCAGTTTGTAGAGGCTTCAAGCAGGAAGGAATTATTTAATCTGCCAAATTCTGGTTGTGCAACATGTTCTTTCTCAAAACTACAGATTTCTAAGACTTGAAAAGTGTTTTTAATCCACATCCTATATGTCTACAATATATACTAGTAAATATATTATAGAGAAGATCCACCAAGAATATATTTTTTTTCTTCAAAACTGAACAGTCCAAATTCCAAGAGTACCATGCATCACATTTGAATGTTAAAGTAAAGGAGATTTACCAATCTCTGGACTTTTACATGACTGACAAATTGTCATTGAATAAATTTTAAATGATGCCATGTCTAATTTCATCCATAGATATCACAGTATGACAACAGCAAAAATGTTTTGAAGGATTAAAGGTATCACCAATATCAATGAAGATTAAAGCAAAACTCACTGCAACACAGATATGCCACTTGCACTAGTACTGCATGCAATTTGTTCAGTAAATTCATCATTGCATGCATGCAAGTATATAATGCAATTGTCATGTAAAGAACTAACATTACTTTATGTATTTTGTTCAACTTTCTTCAAATGTTTACAAAATTAATCTATCAACTAAAAATCCCAGCTAAACCTTAATGGCAAAATTTAAATGAAAAGAAAAAAAAATTCATCAAAACAAGTCATTTTTAAGCTTAATATACACATGTAAAAATTATAACATATTTTACCTGTTGTCGGCCATGCTGTATTATCCCTACAGGGTTATATAAATATGATCTGTTTGCAGAACAATTATCACTAGATGCCTCGCACACTCTCAAAAACCTGTGCGATCTAGTCCCCGAGCTTATATATATTTCTCTCGTCGATCAATTACTTAAAACCTCAAGCATTCTCATACTGAAAAGTCCATCTCATCAGAGCAAGAGGAAAAATTAAAACCCAACAAAAACTCATTTTTTTTAGTTCCACTCAACATGAGACATCCCAAGGCAGTCTTCCTACTGATATCCAAACTAAATATTGTTCTGGGTGACACATTATTTTTATACAATTGCTGGCCTGGGTTGAACTCAACTGAAAATAGTTCCTTTGGATCTACTGCAAATAGCACTCTCGCGATATGCATCCACAAACATTTCACACACTGCCACAAACTGTTTGACAGATTCCAATGACAAGAACTCTATTCAGAGATAGAGTTCTCTGCTAATTCATGAAAAATACTATTCATACAAGTATTATATGATAAAATTGATCTCCAAATCCATTAACCTGTTTTGATATTCAAAGCACTCAAAAGCTATTTATTGAACTGATCTGCAAATGCTACATTTGAATTCCCCCCTTTTCATGTTTACTCAATGAAAACTATAACTACAAAGCCTGGCAAAAATTTGCACCTTTTGAATGGGCATCCTGCTTTTGATGTCAAAAGCATTAAATCACATTAAATATGTCTTAACATTTCTAATGAATGTAAATGTTTAATTTTCACCTCTGCCTCAACAATTCGTTGCATTTTTATGGCTGTTTTGGTAAACCTTAATCTTTTTTCATGTTCAGCTTTCACTGGCAATTCTTATTCCTTTACATCCAATAAATCCTTTCATCAATGTATGAAAATTTTAACATTAAACCATGAAAAGGGGAGGGCCTTTAAAATTGTTCCGATGAACAAAAAATGTTTGAAAACTGCCTCTATAAAGATATAGATATATCTTTATAAATCTTTTTATTCAAAGAACAATTTGAAAAGCACCTGCAAGATTAAATGGCAAGAATAAGGGCAATAACTCTTACAATTATAACTATTTTAAAGATCTTACCTGCTCTCCTCATCTGAATCGGAATTATGTTTCCGTTCCTTTTCCTTTAAAATCTTAGCATACAGTTCAAATGGAATCATATTGCTAATTTCCTCCATCAAATCTTCCTCATCCATCTCTTCTTCTATCCAAGATTCGACATCCGAGAACTCTTCATCATCTGAGTCGTAGATCAATTCTGCAGGTAGTTCATCATTGAACCCTGGAGCAGAGTGCAGCTCACGTAATCCGTTAAATGACCTGAACTCTTGAGGGGGTGGGAGGGACAGCGGGGAGCTTATCATCCTCTCACTGGAGTTGTCCCTCAGCAGACTGCTATAAACAGGCTGGGAGGTGGTCCGATTTGGAACTATTCTAGGCAGTTTATCCATGGTTAGAGAATATTTCAAGTCCTTGATGTTAGAGTATTAGAAAGATGGGGTTTTTATTTGCATCAAAGTTCAGCCTTGTTTAGCCAACTCTTAACAATTGTTGCATTGAGGATAATCCAGCATCACACATTATAAAAAAAATGTTCTTTTCCTTTTGGTTCTGCTTCAAAATTTCAAACTTCTTCTGCTGTTTGTCAAAAATTCCCACTTGATCAAATTTCTGATAACAGATTTCACTCTTGACAGAAACTACCAAACTTTAAATAAGAAGCCTCTTCAAAAATATAAGAAGAAAGAAAAATTCAGACAAACTTTTACAGTTCAATTTGATAATGTGTGAGTTTCCAATCAATAATTGATTTAATTAAACATTCTGAAGTGTGCCCAACTTCCTTATTTAATGCTATTAAATTTGCACAGACTAATGATCTACCGGTACAAGAACAATTATCACAAAGAAGCGAATTCAAATAAAATGCATTTTAATACTTCTATAATTGTATTGATTCGTTTCCTTGTTAAAAGTTTAAGTCAACTAAGTACTTGCCGACTACAATGTAGTAAATGATCACAATTGTAAAAACTCTCCGTATCTTACCAAATCTTGAGAGAATTTAAATGGAAGAAATTCAATGCACAAATGTAATCAATCTCCAATAATCTGTGTGAAAAAAAAAAAAAAAGAGAGGAAACTTCCAATTCAAGTCTAGCCCACAAGTCACAAAGTACAGATTCTCGCACACCAGGTTTAGCAAAACTAGTTCACATCCAAAATCCGTTAGGTCAGGGAATAATTGAAAAGAGGTGTTTGAAAGTATCCTTTTTTTTTAAAGAAAAAATCCACCAAATGATTTATCGTTCACCAGATAAAACAGCGCACACACAAAAAAAAGTCGAAAAGGAACTTCAAACATCGACTGTGAAATATATCCCCAAAGTTCTTTCCGCAAGCAAAAAGTCCAAAAAGTCAGGCACAGGGCATTTTCACCCAATCAATCCAAGAACACAGATAAGTGAGAACTCCACCGAAACCCGGGTGTTTGACAGTAAATCCCTTTTTATCTGGCCCTGACTTTGGGAGACAGTCATTATTCTTCGTTTGTCAATATATCCGCGATTCTTAAATATAAAGTCATTGTTTCCCTGATAATGTCAAGTGTAGTGAGAAAACTATGAGACTCCATGAAGGAGTCCTCTTAGGTGGAACGACAAACTCTTTATTAGAAATTTTTTTTTTCTTTCTTCCCAATATGAAAAATGTCAGTTTATTTATCCGTTCGTTCAGTACATATGTAAAGAGAGTACATAGATCCTTTTCAAATCCATTAGCTATTGTTCTGCCCTATACATCAGTTCAATTATGTCAAATCTTATTAAAAGTCATTTGAATTCAAAAATTGAACTGGGTAAATATGTATAGCATAGTGGCCTAATGTTTCCTTAAGAGTTCATTAAAAAGTTAGTCTACTGGAGAATTCTAAAGAGAAACATGTACAAATCATTTTTCTTTGGAAATTTAATTTTGTAATTCTTTATCCAAACATTGGATAAAAGGGTCACATTATGAAAAACATTATGAGAAGACAATTTACTTCTTGGTGACAATTAGCCACATACTATACAACAAGTGAGGTATAAAATCATTAAATTTGGAAGCTAGATTTTAAACTCACAAAATACATATTTGCAATCATGCCCGGCAACCAATTTTTGGTATCAACAGAATTGACATTCCAGAAGAATCTATATAATGAGGATTTTAATAACCAAAGTGTAATCTTACCACATTCAAGGCTTTATACTTTAAAAATTTAATTTCACTCTATAATAGGAATTTTAAAAAATTGAACTCTTACAGTATCAAAAATATCATGAAGTTTTAATAACAGATAATGCAATTGATTGGCAGGAGTAAAGTAGATTAAATCTAAATAATCCTGTCCTGCCAATTAACATTGTCTGTTCCTCAGCAATTTTCGATAACCCTTAAATCTGGGAATTATTTGTTTGTGGTACATCATAGAATTTGGTTTTTATGTTAGAACAATAGTGTTTCTATTACCTGATGGTAATTATCCGATAGACTTGTTTGTCTTTGTAGTAAAACAAAGAAAATCAATTCTATACATGTTTGAAGTTGACTCATACATGAGTTCAACCTTCCATTCCGCTGTTCTAAACTTTTACAGAAATCTCCACTTTTTCTGTATTCTTTGTTTACAACTCAATTTGGCATACCCACTTTAACTTTAGTTTGTTAAAAAAAAACCCCTGCTATTAAAGTAAAATTTCTTTTGATTTTAATTCATTCATATAAAGTATGAAGACAACATCTTTTAGGAATTACAGTAAAAGTTTGGAATTTTGTTGGATGAGGAGCATATTTCCATACACTCAATCATCTAAAACATTAAATATCTCCAATACCAAATAATGTGCTTTGATGGTAAATCAGTACATAACTCTCCATTCCTAAATATTCAATTATATCAAGAATATCAAGTTCATGTGTTAATCATGGTTTCATAACATTAATTAAGAGTCACCTGATTTATTTGTCAGAATTCTCCTCTCTGTTCATCTCTTTTCATTAAAATGTCATCCAAAAGGATAATTTTTGGTAATGTCACCCTTAAATAAATTCTATTAAAACTTTAAATTATCAAGTTTTTAATATTTGCTACATATCCAACAATATAAGGCAAAGGGGTTATTCTTTCCACAGAGCACCTGCATATCAAGAAAGATAACTCTATTTTCAATTACTACTTACTTTTCAATGTTTTCAGGGTTGTTGAAACTCTTTCTCCGCTTTCTTTCACTTGCCTGTTTGAGCTGAAAAGATAAAGGGGATCATGTACAATATAGAAACCAATGAAAATATGAAAGGTAATGAAGTTTTCATAATATAGTCATATCTTAAGGGTAACCATAGATATTGCAGTTTGGCAAATTCCTTCATAGATTCAGTTTTCAATCAAACTTTTCTATTAATATATCAGTTTTAAATGCATATCAAATAATTTAAAATTTCAAAGTCCCATCATAATAAATCTAAGCTGAAAATAAAGGCATATTTGTACATAATTGAAAGGAATTCCACTGACCATCCAATAAATTGTTACAGTTGAAAAACAAAAGAGCTCATATTGGAAATATGACACAGCTCAAATTAGGAATAAGGATTTTCTCACACTATAGTTTTATTTATTGTGCACCACATCGGATCATCCAGTGGGATAAATTCAGTGGGATTAATTTGCACATTCCACTCATCAATCATCCAATGGTAAATTTGACAAGTTTTTCGACAGGTAAGTCTTTCCAAAAGAAGCTCATCTTAACTAAATGTATATTAATATATGTACAGCACACTCTCTACACATGTCACTCTATGGGTGAAGTTTAGGCCGACTAGGCCAAAGGGAGAGAAAATATGATGTAGACAAAGGTTTTACCCCCATAAATTTCAACCTTGACCTTTGATTCAGAGAATTGGTTCAAGGTCATTGCATAACCTCTACCTATGGTCACTCCATTGGTGATGTTTAAGCTTGGTTGGATTAAAGGGAGAGAAGATATACTATAGGCATTGATTTTACACACAGATTTTTTACCCTGACCCTTGATCCAGAAAATTGGTTAAAGGTCAATGCACACTTTTTACCCACATGCACTCTATGAGTGAAGTTTGCAGAGCCCAACTTGGACAAAGGGAGGGAGAAAAAATATGATCTGGACAAGGATTTTGTAAAGGTTAGTAGTTAACAAATATTAGCCTCATTACAAGAATGAAACAATGATATCCTTAAGATGTCTGCAAAAGAGTAAACTAGTGCAAGTGTTATTCTTGGGTTGAAATATGAATAACGGAGCTGCTCGCCATGACCTAAGAGTCTTCATTCAAAGTCATTGCTCACGCATTTACTCTCTTCAAAATAGTTTAAATAAGTTGTTAGATACATTCATATCATAGCTATACATTGTATATAGATAAGCACATAAAAATAATACACACGTATACCCATGCAGTATAACCATATCACTTAAAGCTAAGTCTTTCATGAACATTATAAACCAGACTAAATGCTATTAACACTAAAAATTCTATTACGTTTAATTTCTAGATATTGATTAGCTGACCATGCAAACTTAAACAATTCAAACTCCTTTTAACCAAATGCATGTATTCGAAACCTCAATCGCCAATTTCATATTCATGTCAAAAAGTAAAGTTGTTCTTGACAAGCACCTTTGAACATGATAGCTGGAAACCAAGGTAAATATTCCACCATCTTATTTATATGACATCTTGTCTTTTTAAACAAATAGAGGAGCCAATTCTCTGAGCCATTCCAAATGCATTTGACACCTTTAGAACACATAAACCACAGGCTGAAGGACTACAGGTGTCGCTAGTTCAATATTTTACGTTGATCATGCATGCACCCTATTCATATTCTTGTGCCCTGGCTCCATTGATTGAAAAACAGGTTCAACTATCTGACAGTTTCTAATGAAAGTCTTTCAAAAAGTCATTTGTCTTTAAATTTTTCTTGATTTCAAGACCTCTTCATTTATTATAAGACTATTATTAAAGTCAAGCATGAAAAAGGGGAACAACTCTAGCTTAAATATGTAAAATCATTGGATTATATTTACTACCTATTCCTATATGAATACAGACTCTAAAATTTGTGAGTAGAATGTGTTACCTCTTGCCATTCCTAATCATGTAGCAAAACTTTCCTGTGGGAGTTTAATATATTTGCAGAAAAAAATACAAATCACAAAATGTGTCATAAATTGTACACAGGATTGTCTGTTTGATGTACCAGTAAACATGATTCAGAATATTCACCGAAGCAAGCATTTCAATGATTACAGTATTTCAGATTACCATTACCAATATACTGAATCAATTTATATATTATGATATAAAAGATGTATATATGATCCAAACCCCAAAACTTTTTCAATTTGATTTAGATCTGAGGAAAAAATTAAGTTCGTCCTATGAATCATAGTATGTATTAACCATAAATATTTCAACATATTCTGTCACAAGACTGATAGATCTAAGGCTCTTTTTTTATTTGGTATCATTCTGTGAAACATAAACAAAACCCTCCCCCTAGAATGTTCAACTAAGCAACACTCAAGTGCTGGTGCTTGTAGCAGCCGGTTGCTGTCTCTCTCTTGTTGCTAAGACAGCAAACAGTTGAAAGGAAGACCAGTTGTAGACAACGATTTATGATCTTGTCACAAGAGCTTTCAAGTCCTAATGATCTCCTGCTTTGAATTATTTCCTTTGGGTATGGTTGATGGAATTAACAAATCTGGTCTCTTAGCAAAATAACTTCAAAAGTACAGTTTACATGTTTGTAAATCCGTCATCCGCCAGTCCTTAAATTTTTCCAATTCTAGCAACCACAGAAAAGAAACAATTTGTTAACATTTATAGATGCATGTGTGTGCTGAATTAAACTCTTTTCTTCAGTTTCATTTATATATGATCACAATTCAATTTGGTTCAAGGTTATAGTTTTTGTTCTCAATACAGTGATTGAGGTTCTTAATAAATTTAATTAATTACCTCATTTACATCAAAATGCAATAACATATTACTAAGATTGGTTTTGTTTTGTTTGTTGTTGTTGGGTTTTTTTTTTTTGGGGGGGGGGGGGGGGGTTGGGAGAGAAAGGAAGAAATAGTAAATATAACACGTGCATTCATGTCTGTGGAAAAGTAACATAGAGGAGTTGATACAAGTAAGATATATTAGGTCCCATTCCCATAGCTAGTTTCTGACAACAATACCAAAAATCTAAATTTAAATAGCAGATTTATAATTAATTATTAAAGGGACATGGTGACGCACAAACACATGATTCAGCAAATATCGAATTTTTACACAATTTCCACATATTTAATATATCATATGAAAAGATGAACTTTTGAAAAATTACGGTGTTCCAAAGTAAATAAATCAAATTAAAAAGAGAAAAATAGAATTACACGTTGGGCCAACACAAAAATATTGAGTTTTCCTTCCGCTTCATAGCCACACAAGCGCAGGGGAATGTAAATACTGCAGCGTGGCATACATCATGAGCCAGAAACCTCTCATTGAAACATGATGTCTTCAAGAACTATATATTTATTAAGATGCTTTCTCTATAAATGCATATTTTTTACCACAGACATCGAATAGCTTCAAATTCAAATTCTTTTTTCAGTGTGTCACTCCCATTGTAACTATATTTAGACAGAAATCACAATCACGTGACACTAAACCAATGTCCAAAACAACTCGGTTTGTTTACATGTGCAATTTCCGGATGAGTTTTAATGACCTGTAAATTGATAGGTAATGACTTATGATGCATGAAACCTTCCGTATGATGAAATTTCGAGTAGCTCTTTTTATTTCCGTTGTCATAATCAAAAAGTAAAACATCTATTTTGAGTCACCGTGCCACTTTAAACAAACCTTTCACTTTAACATATTAAATATCAAAGTTATTTGAATATAAATCATACAGATCTTTTTATCAATTATTTTGTATAACATAAATTCACCATACATGTATATAATATGATACATGCAATCAAATTCATGACAATCCCTTTAAATCGCCTTTAGTTTGTTTCCACCTCATTGCCTGGCATAAAGCGCAGTACAAATAAATGGAACCACCTCTGAATTCATTGAGATGCAGAGAGAAGTTTGACATTCACCACTCGCCGGCCCCCTATTGACTAGGAAACACAATCTCTGATACATGAAACCCAGTGCAGGGATGGAAACTTCAAGTGTAAGCCAACAGAAAAAGAAGGAAAGAGAATTTTAAAACTCTATAGTCAAATAAACCTTGTTTGGAGATGTGACATCTTACAAGGGGAAATACCATTAAGAGTCACAGCAGATTCCTCGAGTAATCGAAAGATTTAATCTCCGATGGACATTTCATTATCCTTAATCAATCAAAGGTGCGATGTCAAAATCCAGGTTTTTCTCTTGTTTGACACCACTTCATTGCAAGTAGTTTGTACTTTAAGGAGTTGGATTTCATTCTCATTCTGAAATTCTTGATCTTAAACACTTAATACAAGAATCAATCACCTAATTGCTAGACAATTTGTTGCCAAAATGACAAATTCAATATTTCCAATCTTCACTTAAAAAGTTGAATTTTTTGCTAAGAGAATAATTTTTAGTTTATAAAGCCTTCTTTCATTTTCAATTCTTTCATATGATATTTGAATTTTTTAATTTCTTCATTTTTAAACAAAACCATGCAACCAATCTTATTTATAAATTTGTTGTAAAATGAAGAGTATTAATCTTTTATTAGTACATGTGAACCAAAAAAAAACACATTTGGAAAGGGGGGGATTAAAGTCTCACTTTCAAAGTTTAATCAGTTTTTTAAGTCTAATCAATAAACAGGTTGATTAATGATATTTCACAGCTAGCACACAGCTTGCAACATTGACATTTTACTTCAAAGGGTGAAGGATATTTTTACCTTATAGACCTGCAATTACCTAATAATGTGTCTAGTTTCTCTTAAAACAGCTCACAAAGTAGATTATCCTAAAAAGTAAATGTTTTGAACTCCATAATATCACCTTCCAGATTCTCTTTGTTCCAACTTCAAAGTCTGAAGTACTAAGGTTATTAACAAAATAACACCTAGCAGTAGGAAGTGTCATTACAAATTAATGCAGCACTAAACTATTGAAGTTGAATCTTTCAAAAGAATAGATATAATTAACACTTCATCACCATAAACCTAACGATTGTGATTTAAGGTTTGAGGGTGAGAACCTAGTAAGTTGTCAGAACTTGTGTTCAAACCCACTGTATATATATGTGATAACTAATATCACATAATGGCAGATTATGTATTTAAATGTATTTCTACAATGCCTATAAACCATGTGGTTTTGAGCTAATAAACTATACTATACTAGCCAAAAAAAAATATTATATATACAATAAAATATGTTCAAACCAAACTAAGGTTTAATTATTGTCCCTCAATCTGTACACTGTAAAATTTTGCTAAGTGATAATGATTTTCTAAACCTTAATGTGATTCAGAAACAAAATTTGATAGAAAATATCAATGCCTTAAAAATACAATTTGTCATTTATTGTATTACATGTATAAAGAGTTATCTATCTTTTTATCAGGTCATTGAACCTTAAAATGAAGACCCCCCACCCCCTGCATAAAATTTCCCTTCTTTTTTATATTGTTGAATTTAGCAAAAGAATGACAAACAATTTATCTAATTTGTTTTCCTCTAAAATTACTACATGTAGTATTTTATATATAAAAATACATGAATTTATTGTATGTATAAATTACAAATGACCAGTCTTGATAATTTTCATTTTTATGAAAAATATCAAAACCTTCACTTCTTCTTTAACTTTTTAAAATTCATTAGCAATATTAATGAATGCTTTACATTAACCATTTATATATAAAATCTCCTGAGAATCAATTCAAGGAATTACTTGTAAACATTCTGCAAGTTACTTCTGCAATACTTGTAATTTTAATGATAATTTCCCTACATCCTAATAATGAAATGAAAAATTATCTACACTCTGGTGAATCAGTTAAATGATTGAAATGACAATAAAATGATAATAATAAATATTAACTCTGCATTTCAGAAATATTTACCCTTTGCCTGGCATGTAAAATTGTACCCGTGCCAATGTGGGTCTGAGAGCGTTTATTTCTCCATCCGTGGATATTAACATCCTCATTGGGATTATCATCTGGATGGGATGAAATCCCAGCAACAGTAATAGGTCTCATAGCACTCATAGCCAAAAAATCCTTTTAAAATCCGGATTCATCCACAAAACAACTAACAAATCTTCATTTCTGTGTTTAAAAATAAAAAGTCTTAAAGAGAAAGTAATCTTCCTTGTGCATCCATAAAAACTTCAAGAGTCAATTTAAAAGGGGGTGTGTTTAAAGCCCCCTCTTTAATGTTAAGGTCTTTGGTACCTGTGCACCATCAGAATGGGCACACAAATGGCTTGTAGATAAATGGGAAAAGAAAAATGGGGGCAAAACAATGAAAGTCTGTAGAACCATTCTGTAAATCTTTAGGTAAAGCCATGCACTTACAATTAAAAGGGTATTTTCTGAGAGCTTATACCCTAATACATATAGAGTATCCTATCAAAAGTGCAAATCAAAATCATTCAATAGCTACTCCACAAGACTCCCAGATAAGAAACGTCAACCCTATACAGTATGTTATGTGATAAAATAGCAAGAAAAAATACACAGCATTTCAAATCAGGGGAAATCTAATAAATTAATATGAACTCGTGGGGCTTGCTTAAGGACCTGGATTAGTTCTGCTGTTTTCTTTTTTAATTAAAAAACTGGTATCGAGGGGTAGCGCAGGTAGAACCAGAAACAGCAGGTGCCATGACTGGACCTTGCCAGGTTACTGTGGCTTTATTCAAACTGAGCTGTCAATAAGCTGATTGTGCTAGTCCAATAATACATGACATGCTGGGATGAAAAAATGCCCGTCTTCTATGATAATCTTGTAGTAGTTTTGTTCGGTGCCATTAAAGCCTGCTCTCATATGGATGAATTTCGTCATTTGCTCTGTTTCTCTTGTGTCAATTATTTTTGGTTAAAGATCCTCTTGTTACGCAATTATTTTCTTCCACATTTTGATACAAAATACCACACTGTCAGAAGACGAAGAAAAAATGTTGAGGTAACTAAATTAAAAGCTCTTGGTGACAATGAAGGGATTTGAGGTAACTTTTTAAAAAACATATTTTAGATTCTCTTTTTGAAAAGACAAACTATCAGCTGACAAATTTACCCTATTAATCACTTTGATCATCAACATCATTTTAAAGACTTTCAAGCTAATGAGCATACCCTATACAGAGTGGAGAGTGTAAAACTCTACTGCAGTTGCCGGGTACGAGGCATTTACTAATGTTAACTGGTACCCTCACCCAGAAACCTCAGTTTTTGACGTGCCATCCAGGTATCACTTGAATAGGTTGTATATATTTATTCAGAATGATAAATGGAACATAAAAAGGTGCTAAATTGGTGAATTTGCGAGCGGTAAGTATTGACCAAGACCACCACATCATGCTTGTAAATCAAACACACTTCTGGAAAATGCTTTTAAGGCAAAACTTACGATCACTAGAAAAATAATAAATCAGGAATGGACTGTCCTTATTACCTAATGCAAAGTTATGTGATATTGCATTGACAAAAAAAGGCCCAATAAATATTGATTTTTAATATAAATGACACCTGGATCAACAGTCATAAAATAAATAAGGGCTATTGTATATGTATAATATAAATATAAGATCTAAAATGGAGACTTGGTGGATGTCGCTGTGTATATACATCCAATTTGCTAATAATAATTTGACAGGTGCATGGACCTTTGTACTTTAAATATAATTATTCATCTGTTAAACTCTTATCTTTAAAATATAGCAAAGATATTTGATCATTTTCAGAGTTTATTCATTAAATGTACAAAGGAAAAGCACATTACTACCATATATTTAGATATATGTCAAATATTTATACTAGTTAAGTATTAACCACAAAGTTAAGATGTTCATAATAAATTGAAAGTTTTATGATTTGATTTTTTTTAAAGTTAAATTTAAAAGAAACCTTGCTAGCAGATGGTTAATTGCTTTATTTGTTTATTTTTAACCATAATATTTTTTAATTACACAGACTGTTTTGAACTCAATGTGATCAATTTAAATTGCTCAAAAACACAGCACCATTTAATTTATAATACCAACTATGTTGGAATTAACGCACAATCTAAAGTTTGATTTATGGTTTACACTGTAAATTACAGCATAAGTATATAATGATTCAATCTATTAATTCAAACTGAACGTTTGAAGCAGATCATTGAAAACTACGAATTCTAGATTAATTCAAATTTAACCCAAAACTTGTAAGAGTTTACTGTGCGTCTTTTTATGATGATATCATGCTATCTGAAAAGCAAGATAACTTAGGATTTAAATCTTGTTTTTGAACTGTTATTCAGAATTTTCATGTGAATTAAGTCTTAGTTTTCCCTCTTTACATCAAAAGACTTTCCTTTTATAGTCCAAATACATGCATTGTTAATTTTTGAACTGAAAAAAAAAATGAATCAAGTCATACCCAATTAGCTGTCAGCGTTAAATAGTTATCCTTAAACATGATGCATTCAACACAACACACTTAAATGAGACCAACAATTTATCTTTGATTTGTCAGTCAAGGCATCCATTTGTAAGAAAAATCTAATTCTGAATTGAAATCCAATACATTTTATGACCTGTAAAATTTGGCCAAACTAAATAAATGTCTGTGAAATTAAAGATAACAGAAACCTTTCTATGTAAAGATAAAAAAAAAATATATAAATTTGAATGTCAACCAAACTTGTGTCAATATCTAGGAAATAAAAATATTGCCATTGTGTTTTTAATATGAGATTTATCTCAAACAGTGAAACGGAGACACTGTTAATAATGAACATTTGTAACACATGTCCATCTGGACAGTCTGATACAAAATTAAAAAGATAAGACACGATAAATTGATGATTGTTTAGAACCAGGATATCGACAAAATTAGAAAACACATCGCCTGATTAAAAATAATTCTACTGAAATAGCTTTACTTGAATTATAGTTGTCAATATTTGGTACAATTTATAGGATTATCCTATTTAAATGATATTTCTATATATTGATTTCATATGAAATCTGATTTTCTTATGTTAAGATATGTAACCACATATATAGAGTCTAGATCAATCGCAAACCTACAACTGATCAGATAGCTTTGAGCTGCAGACATAAGTTTTGCAATTAACCTCAATCTCATAAACTAGCATTATAGCATACACTGGACCCCTAATGAATAGTAACTGGTATACCGGTAATCATTACTGTTTGGGTAATGATCTTCTAATCCCAGAAATCATTAATCCATCTATTTATTCTTTGTTTATCAAAATAAAGCCTATAAAATAGGAACTAAACGTTTTCCGGATAGTCAATATTTGACTTAGCTCTTAATTTGACATTCAAATCCCATCTATTCTTTCAAAAAAGAGCAAAATATTGACTTATTTCCAGTCTTTAAGAAATATCCCGACCTAGGTCAACATAAATGAATGTTCTTTTGAACATTTATAGTCAGCAATGTAAAGTGACCACATTTAGTAATTGACTTTATAATTACCATTAATCACTCCCTAAAATATTTTAGACTTTTAACCATTCATTGGATGCGTCTATTACCTGTTTACTTAGCTTATTAGTAATAATACACAGGGTCACAGCACACAAATTAAAGAGCCAACAGTACATTTTTCTGTTTCAGTAAGCTCAACTGGGGCTTGTATTATTTAGGGAACCTGAATTTTATTTAATATGTTCAAAGTCCTAATTTTTTTTTATTATGGTGTATATATATAATGGCTATGATCGACAGCTATTGATCAGGAAGTCATTAGTTCAAAACCTTTTTGGTTTTGTTTTGTACCAGGTAATTATTATTATAATTTTTTCTTTCTTCCTTTTTTTTTTTTTTTTAACTACAATTTTTACCTTTAAAAGAAATTTCAAAAAGCACCAATGATTATGATAAGAAAAATAAAAATTTGAAACTCTTTAAACTGTGAGTATATTTCAAAATATGCTTTACACTCCTCTAGATATTCATACGTACCTCAAAATTGTCCAAAGCCTTCTAAATATTGTTTTAATGACATAACATTTGTCCATTATCACCGACCATAAAATCTTTTTCTATCACACAACATAACCAAAGATATAAGTACTGTATATACATACTGCACCAATGGTCTGAGCCACAGGAATGATGAGCTGGGCCGCTCTCCTCCAGGACTGGATGGCACGATTTTTCCGAGCCTTCCTTCCGAACATTCTTCTTGGAATGCTCCGCTTAGGTGGAGCGGATGCCGGCGATATGGCAGGCACATTTGATCTAACCACTTCATCTTCATCCGGTGCGCTATTATTATCGTCGGAATCTGCTTGAAGCCTGTAAAGTTATTTATAGATCAATTTAAAAGGCCTTGCTCCTACCTTGGTGTGAAAAGAAATAGTTGTGATCCGAGTCCTTTATGAAGACTTTATAATTCTAATTTAATTGGATACATCATTGAGACAGGGAGAAAATCTATTCCTGTGACCATAAATAGAAGTACTTACTCAGACATTGCTTTCCAGTTTTAAAATGAAGTAACCTCTAGAAAACTTCATTCATTCACAGAAAATGATGGAGAATCAGAAAAATTGCAAGAAGATTCCATGTTAGCATTGAATATAGGCTCAATCACTGATCACACACAAAATGTCCCTGAATGTATCAATAATTCAGAGACTAATGGCAACAATTCACCCAGCCAATAAAATCCCGAAAGCTTTAATGCTCTTCCTTAAAGATCCCAATCAAAAGCTCCCCAATAGGAGCTACCCATGCAGTCTCCATTACACATATAACTTACACTGATATTACACAAGTCCCTCAGAGTGAAATCAATTGTCACAAACGGTTTAATTGGTCATGACTTTTAAGGTAAATCTAATTTCTTTTTTAAATTCCACTTTCAACTGAAAACACATTCTCACATGTTTAAATACATGTAATAAAAATGATTCTAAAAAATTTGTGTTAAAAGTGGTAGGTATAGATTAAAATTGTTTCCCAATTATCACAAAAAGAGTAGACTTCAGAGCTGTACCAGTAAACAGTAGAGTCTAAAATTTAAAATATTGTTTGTTCGTTTCTTCAAGTTTTCCTTTGAGGGCTGAAAAGCAAACAGCTTCCGTTGAAAAAGTCTTGATACACAACAGTACACTGCTGATACACGTATTTGTTTTTCAGTTTAGATATGAATGTTTTAATTGTTCACTTATCTTACTTGCGAACTTAAAATATTAGCTTCCCCAACATTTATCTGACAAGGATTATTTGACATTCTGATAATCGCTGACCATTCTGAAATGCCAATTAAGCACCCCTTCAGATAAAAATAGCTCTATTTGAAAACAGTCTGAATCTCATTTACATTGACCCTGTTACTTAGTTTAAAAATATTTACTTTAATTTCACTTAATGTTCAACTTTAAACTTTATGTAAATCCTAATCATGCAAGTAAATCTACTTTTTCCAGTTGTTACTTTTTTCTTTATGGCGTAGAAGTATATCCATGAATTCCAAATTTATACATTTTATCAAAGTTTTGATTTCTTTAATTAACATCTACAACCTTACTTTAATTAATCAATTTATTTAATTATCTAAAAATAAAACATGTAATGCCCAAATAGTTATCAATCAAGGAGATCAGGACACTTAAATCTGAGGTATTAAACCGCAATATCGGGAATATATCATGTGGCAGTTCCATATTTTATTTCAATAGAAGGGCATCCAGGGAACTTAATCATAACATCGAAATTTTTAAAATAATCAAGGAGGCTGGATGGTCAACAAATTAACCACCAGATCTGCCTTAAACTTTTTAATATGATATTTTGGGCCATAAACTATTCTTTACTGAGGGAAAAACCCAAACATTTTATCTTTAAAATTTGAACATTTTTCTATATCTTTATACAGAGCCATGACCGCCCAGCCCTCTTAAGAAGATGTTTTTTGTCCTGTATGTCCTACATAAATCAATCAAGTAGATTTGCTTGTCAAACAATATGTTTATAGGTACACGTAACAATACAATACCTTAGTCTAACTGATCCAAAGCATTTTGTCTTGCGCTTATATTCCTGTGCAATGAGTGCAATGAATACTTTAATTAAAAGTCATTACCTATTAATAAATGGATGAAAATTAATTAAATTTTTTTTACTGACACCTACAATAAATTTTTCTATTACACTTTATTTCGTCAAAATTGAAAAGTCTTCAGACCCCGCCATCACCAACTTACCTCAAGTCAATACTCAGCGTCAAGTCTGAGTTTTGATCTTAATGCACTTTTTTTTAAGGAGCAAGTTGAGTGATTTAAAAATTTTGGTGACAGCAGGGCCTCATCTTCGCTTGCCAAGGGCTTTCGGTCCACTCCGCTTCCCACAAAATGGGGAGCTGAGTGGACCAAAAACCCTTGACTAGCAAAGATGGCAGGGCCTGGGCATACATAAAAAATTGGTTTAAATTGTTATAATTCTCATGATGTATTCCACAGAAAAGAGGCTTAGTAGTCTGTGAATATACATGCAAGTATTAGTAAACCAAAGAGGTTAATTTCAACTAAATCAAAACATTTTCTACTTTACAATTAAGTTCCAATTTTCTTTCAAAACATATATTAAATATTTTTTTGTGACAGAGCAATAAATAATTTCATATCATACACCTTTAAATTTCTCATTAATGATCTCCAATTCTCAGCAATGTTCGATAACTCTAAATTACCAGGATTTCTTTTATCCGTACCATAAATCTGACGTTTATACAGACAATTTTAATTAGTATTCTAGTGTTAGTATTACCATCAGTTACACAACTACATCTTGGCATAGTGGATTCACGGAGATTTTCTTATCAATGACATGATGGTAAAGAGTTCGAGCCACCTTTGCATTTCAAACTCGTTTATTCCATTATATCCATCATAGGCAAATTTGCAATAACTTTGTAAAATGCATGGATACCATCTAAAAATTTCATATAATTTATTTCATTTCAGTTAACATAACACTTTTATGATGAAAAAAATACTTCGAGGCTGAGGATCGGAGAACCTTAACTGAATTGTAGATACAGATTTAAAGTGAAGGATAATGCATGCAATACCTGACCTGTAAAAGGCATTGAAAATTTGCACAAAAAGGAATGTACACAAATCTGGATTACCCATAATGTAGCTAAATTATAATCCTCCAAATTATGATTCCTCCTTGAAAATCTGAATTAAAAAAAAACAATTAATGCCAAAACAACAAGTACAAAAATCTTTTCATATAAATATTGACAACAAACATTTCTCCATTTTTATTCTGCCATTTTTACTTTTTTTATATATAAATTATCCATATTTGTGCGCCATAAATTGCAACTTTTAAAAACACGTACGGAACTGTAGCTCCCATGTTGTCCATCCGAATTTTTTTCCGACCGGTAGCTACAGACCTGCAGCTATGACATCACTAAAATGGGCATATTTCTGCAATTTTGCAATGAAAAAAAAGTCTGCTAAAGTACTATTTTCATATATGTTTTTGTTTATCTAATTATACACATCATGGTAACAAATGGAACTTGCAATGTTTTCCCCAGAACATTTTTAATTCATTGGGGGGAATTTGTCTGATAGTAAAGTGGCGCGGCATAACACAGGCCCGGTCAAGGCATACTTACTGCGTGTTATAGTTGATGCATTCTCATGAAATATACAACAAAAAAGTAACAATATTCATTTTACTTCTTATTCATATTTATGCAGAAATTTTGGTTTTTTTCCTTTTGCAAAACTAATAGCACTTTTTTCAAAATCAAATTCATCAACTGGCTGTCCTTTACAAGAAATGCTCTCAAGACAGTTCAACAATTTCAGCCCCATTAATATTCTGTTTTTAAGTGGTGTTTTGAGTCTTTTCAAGCAAGAAAAACACCTCTCAGTCTGCTGTTGAAACAGGCAAAACAAGTCCAATGGCAGCAAACTTTGCCATGCAAGGAAACAGATAGCCAAACTTTACAATTTTATGAAGGACTTGTCTGAATCCCATTCCCTTGTATTCCTTGTAGAAAAGTTCCTTTAGCCTCTCCCACTCAGAACAAACATCCTCCTTTGTACATGCCAATGGAAGCAAATTTGTCAAGTGTCAACCAGTGTCTGCAAGAACAGGATTACACTGTATTGCAAAATAAACAGGTAGTTCCAAGATGGAAAATAGTTGTGACTTTAAAGATGTTCAAAACTACTTTCTACATAGAATTGATAGAAAAAATAGACATAAAATTTTAAAACATGATTAATTTTTAGATATCCCGAATGTAAATAATAAATCATTTAACTGTGGTCAGGTTGAAACCTTACTCTTTTTGTAGAAGTAATCAAATTTTAATAATCAAAATATTTCATTCCCTGCAGGTTTGTTTGATGAATCCAGTCATGCTCTGATGGATCATTACCCCCAAAAATCTGGACCCAATAGAAAGAGGGCCTCTAAGACTGGGTTGTCTGGAAATCTGTCATGAAGGTTTTCAATGACATTCTGGATGTAGGGAAGGTATACCTGGTCATGAAATAAGGTTAAGTTTTCAGGACCTCCCTTGACATCATATCCTTTAAGCTCCTCCAGTACTTCATATACTGCCCATAACTTGCCAAGAGTCTGGTCAGGGTCAAATGGGTTGCAGCAACCAGTGTGTCGATCAACAATGGCGAAGTCAACATTCTGCAAGTTAACATTATTTCGTCTGAATTTCGTTATTCAACAGAGTTTAAGTTTCATGTTACAGTACACTCTGTATATTATATTCAAGTTAAAATACCTAAATATTCATCTGTTTACAAGTTCGTACCTGGAAAGACTTTGAAAGTCTAGATAGATGGGGTAGAACATCTAACATCATGTAGATGCCAGCATGTAGAACAACATCTATGATGTAGAAATAGTACAAATGAGAGCAGCACGCTTCATTACTGGGAATTATAGAACAACCGGCCGTGTAACAAAGATGCTCGAAGATCTACAATGGCCAACCCAACAATAGCACAGATGTAAAGCAAAGGTCACCTACTTTACCGTATTGTGCATCATCTTTTTGAGATACCATCACAAACTTACCTTGTACCCAGGGGAGCTAATTAATTCAACAGCATCAGGTTCCTGCTCCCTTACTAAGGATTCAGGGTCACCAACTTAGGGCGGATCCAGGATTTAAAGTTAGAGGGGGTGCCAGTTGTAGGCAGGGGGTCTGGGGGGTGCCTTGATGCCCTGGTGGAAGCCCAGGTGTCAGGAGAAAACGTACCCAGGAGAAAACGTACCCAATTTTTAGGGTACGTTTTCTCCAGGAAAAAACGTACCCGGAAAAAACGTACCTGGGTACATTTTCTCCAAGAGAAAACGTACCCATTGAAAATCATAGATATACTACTTAATAGTTTTTAATACTTTTAAATACTATTTTACATAATAAATACACAGAAATGTATGAATTTTATAGATATATGAATTTAATACTTTATATTTTTAAAGGGTTTGGACATATTAAATATTTTTCAAATGCTACTTTAATGCATATTTCGTGAATGCTACTTTAATGCATATTTCAATGCATAAATATTTAAAGATTTATTCATTTTATAAATAATACCTTTATAATAATTGTAGCAACTTTTATTTTAGTACAAATTAATGACCTGTCATAAAGTGTAATCAATCTACTTCTTCTACGTTTTCCATTTACCGTTAGCCTTACCTAAATGAGTATCTCTATGCGAGATCCCCCTATCGACTTCTTGAGATACTCATCATTTAATTAGTTCTCCAAATTAGATTGCAATAAAAACTAATTTTTTAACGGTTTCGTTTATGGTGAATTAATTGCCGACTAATTAAACTGCTCAGGCGATGTTCGTGTAATATGTGTATGTAACAAATTATCGTCTAATTAAACCAAATTATTGTCTTCAAAATTTATGTACGTGACTGTGTATTTAAAGGCCGAACATTTTACGAACGCCCCTTTTTTTACCTGTACAAACTTCAAAATGATGCCGCTTGTCAATCAAGTTTGAAACAATAGCACCCAGTTTGATTGACGTGATCGTCCGAGCGTGATCTGGCCAGGTCCGCGGATTTCTGTTTACTAGCAATTAACACCGTTATCTTTGATATATTCCGTCATGTATTAAAAGGGGGAATTAAAAATTGA
>WFKH01007768.1:41098932-41119013 GCA_016163765.1 Magallana hongkongensis
GAGAGAGAGAGAGAGAGAGAGAGAGAGAGAGAGAGAGAGAGAGAGAGAGATTATTGTTAATTGTTGTAAGGTTGCTGTAATGGTGCATGTTGTGAATTAACAGCCAATAGAACATGTTTTCAATTTGGTTTGTTTGTTTGGTTCTGTTTTTCTTGCCAAAAATGTTTCCCAACATTTATATGCTTTTTGTCATCCTATAGCATCATGTTTTATAAATGATGGAAAAAAGCTAGCGAATGAATTTTCCAGTTTCTCTAAAAAAAAAAAAGATTTTGCGAAGTGCTGAAAGCATGGAATGCTTTGTTTATGTATATTATATAAGAATGAATGTGTCTGTTTTTGTGATGTATGATTGATTTAATATTGGAAATACTATGTATGGTTTAATTGTGTAAAGTGAATATTGTGTACAAACTAATTGTAATATATATATATATATATTGTTACAGTATTTATTTATTGAAGAGATTGTCATATACACAGATATTAAGTTTATTTTTAACTGGTAAGAACTAATTGTTAGGTCAACTATTTGGAAATTAATGTTTGTTTTGATCAAGCAATTTTTGAAGCAGACAATATATTGTTTTATTCTTTGAGATACATGTAATCCCCTTCCAATTTTTTTTATCAGACAATTCTTAATTTCAAATATTACATAGTCTTTTAAAACACAAGATTTGTTGTTGAGGTTTAGTTAAGACTAAGTGGTCCTCTTACATTCTGAAGTCTTCTTCTCGCAATCCAATGAGACGTTATCAGCAGTAAACAGTTATAATGAAATTTGATCCAGAATTTATGGTCAAAAAATGTTTCACAAGAAATTTATGTCTGACATCATAAATTTGAAGAAAAAAAACCCACTTGTTCAAGATGAATAATAGAGGCAAATTGCAGTTGTGTTAATATCTGGTAATTTTTTGTTCAAAATGTTTTCGAATTAAAGCAAGTTAATTATGTCAATTTTTGGCATATTTTATTTTGTTGCAAGTTGAATTACAGCAAGTTTTTTTTTCCCCTGAATGTTAATGAAATACTGAAATTAACTTTTCATACTTTTAATATTTTTTTATGATATAGTATAAAAGATGAATGTTTACTGGTAAATTTTATAAAAAGGGTCAATTAGGATAATAATTAACTGATTGATTAAATGGTGTAGAAAAATAGCAGAGAAAATTCCTGAGAAGTACTGTTGTATTTAAGGCTTCAGTATGAATGCGAAAAAAGAAGAAAATCTGTGAGTGAAGATGTCTCTCCTTTAATTTGATATTGATGATAAATCTACTGTGATAACAGAATGCAAACTGCTTATATTTATCAGGGGGGAATGGAAAAGGAAAATACCTAAAGGCCCTCTGCTACCTCAGATATTGAAGATAGAAGTATTACTTGACTTGTTCTGTCATATCATCTTTATTTTCACACAGATGTCTTAGTTTAAAACAAGAAATATTCCAGCTGAATTTCTCCATTTATCAAGGCTGTATTGTTTTGAATTTTTGTGATTTTAGAATGGATGTGCAGCAGTTTGAAAAATAGTTACTCTTTTTCGTTTGTGCATGTTTTTGTTTGTAGAAGTTGAGAGCTTGTTGCTTGTATTTGGTGTCTTTACCAAGCAGGGACCTTGTTTATTTTTCAGGGGATGTTTTGATCCTGTCTTTTTTGCTGTGATATGCTGTTCATTTGCTTTGTGATGTTTTAATCCCTCACTCGTCATTACCAAAAAACTTCCTCTCTAACCCTATGAAAAAGCAAAATTAATGAATTTACACATCTTTTGGACTGAATTTCATCCTGTATTAAGTTATCTGTATTCCATTGCATTTCCTCCAAAAAGGGATCAATATTAAGGAAAGGGTAGAATTTTCTCCCCTTATTGCCTGTAAGCCAATTTGAATAACCATACTAATGTATTGGGTTTTATCCATGACTTAAGATATTTTTGTTACTGTAAAAATGGGTACTATATTCGTATACAGTTTAACATTGTTATGCGTGTATCTGCTCATTGGCTTATTGATGCCCTAGGTAAAATGTTTATAGTGAATGTGCAACCTTTTTCCTTATTGAAGCAATTTTTACAATGCTGAGACATTATACGAAAAATTTGTGCATGGGAGAACGCATTTATGAAGGACCTATTTTGGAGACTAAATCAGCAGGAGCCTTCATTTTTGTTTAACGTCTTAAATATGATCACATATTGTATCGTTATTGGCAAGAGTTTAATATAGGAGAGATAAAAAAAATATACATTTTATTACATGTAATAATGTAACATTCTGCTGTACTCATGAAATGGACATAACATTTAAAATTTTTCCATTTCTGGAAATGATCATTTTTGGTACTTTTTATATTAATCCATAATGGTTGTAGGAGCTTGGTTTAAAGATATCGAAAGCAGTTATTAAAATCAACTGGTTACATGTCGTACTACTCTTAGAAACTGGAGAATCTCTTGAAATACTTGCATGATTTGATTATAACTTTACATGCAATTGTTTTCTTATCAATGGAAATAACTTTGTTACTTAATTTAACAAGAGGCAAATGTATTAATAACTACATTACATTTCTATTTTTTTTTATGGGTGATTATTTCACTTTTGGTTACATTTAAAGTCGGAAGATCAGTGTAAATGGGATACATGTACTTAATATGTATTCAATTTGGTAATATTTGTGTGTGATAATTTGATGAATGTTTTAAAACAATTTAATCAGCTGGCTGATAGGTGGTTTTTTTCTGATTGTAAAAAAGAAAAAGTAAACCAAATTAGAAATTGTATGTGAAAGAAAGAACAAGAAATGAGGTTTTGATTCAGGACTATATCCAATAGTGTTCAATACAAAATGTGCCAGATATAAAAACTTGACTTTCTTTCTTCTTCTTGTATTATCTTGTTGAAAAAACAACATAGAGCAGTCTTTGCAGTATTCTGATGTCGTTAATAAGCATGGTGTCACATCAAAATTTGTGCCAAACTTATCGCATATGTAGACCAGTTAAACTGTGTATTGTGAAATATCTTGAATAAAGTGTTGAACTTAAAACTCTGTAATTTTATGTTAAATATTTTATGATTGAACATTACATGTACTTCTATTGCCAATGAACTATCAAATTGTTTATGTGTATTTTCACCAGTTTGCAAATATCTATCCGTATATACCGGTATATGAACCTTATGATACGATCTGGTCAAGTCTCCATGTTTTTAGCTTACCGAGACGAAGTCGAGGGGAGCTTATTCTTTACCCCTGGCCTTTCAGTTTTTGGAGCAGGTCCTGTATTTTAAGTTATTACTTGTCCTATCTTCACCAAACTTGCATGGATGGTGCATCTGGACCTACTTATGGACTTAAGACTTGGATGTTGAATCTAGGCCATGAATTTCAAATACTGGAGGAGGTTAAAGTTTTTGGAGCAGGTGCCATTTGATGACCATATCTAAGTTACTACTTGTCCTATCTTCACCATACTTGCATGGATGTTGCGTCTTATAATAATTATGCACTTGACAAGCTTGAATTCTAAATCTGAGCCATAGGTTTCGGATGCTGGAGGAGGTTAATGTTTTTGGAGCAGGTTAAAGTTTTTGGAGCAGGTGCCCTTTGATGGCCAATTCTAAGTTATTATTGGTCCTATCTTCACCAGACTTGCATGGATGTTGAGTTTTATGATACTTATGCACTTGATAGATCTGAGCCATATATTTAAGATGCATGTTTATGTAAACTCTTCAAAAAAGAAACGCATGAAGTTATTTTTGTAGATACTAATGTAAACAAGAAAAAAGAGTTATAAGATAATTTATATTAAATAAATTAATTTAACATCACAAAGTTTTAAAGGGACTTAGACACGATTTGAGCTCAAAATTTTCAAATGTTATTTTTCCATTTTTAATGTTTAGAATGGTTAATATGGGTATTTTTAATGCTTTGTCAAAATTTGAAAGTCAAATATTGAGTTATAAGCAAGATACAGAGTCTGAAATTCTTTGTTTTGTAAACAAAGCTTGAGCTTTGTTATTGTTTACATATGTGTTTTATTGGTATAAGTTTCAATCAAATGTTGCTTCCTTCTGTTGATAATATTATTTATGAACACATTGAATCAGTTTATCTTGTTTGCCACGAGTCATTTTCTCAAAGAAATGATAATTCCATACTTTACATTATTTGTAAACAAATATAAGACTCGAGCTTTGTTTACATAACAATGAATTCTTACCTCTGTATCTCTCTTATAACTTGACTTCTAACATTCAAATTTTGGTCAATCATTCAAAATGCGCAAGTAAACCATTTAAAAAAAAAATAGAAAATAAAATTTTGATCTAAAATCGTGTCTAAGTCCCTTTAAATGATAATTTTTAATAAGAGTTTCCTGCACATCAAAAGTTCAAGGTCACAAATGTTCAATATCTTGTATGCCCACCGTTGGCATCAATAACGGCCTGGCAGCGTCTCCCTATTGATGACGTCAAGTTTCTAATCAGTTGCTGGGGAATGTTGGTCCACTCTGCTTGTAAAGCTTGCACAAGTTGTTGCAGCAACTGGGGTGCAGGTTGCCGCTGTATGACGCGTTTGTCTAGTTCATCCCAAAGATGCTCTATTGGGTTCAGATGTGGCGATTTGGAGGGCCAAGGAAGAAGAGTAATGTTGTTTGTAAGAAAGTTGTAGTAAGTCTTGCTGTATGCGGTCTGGCATTGTCATGTTGAAAAATTCTGCCATTGTTCTGCATTATTGGAGCAATGTGTTGTTGCAGTATTTCGTCACAGTACCGCTGAGCCGTCAAATTGCCGTTTACGTGTACCAGATCTGTTCTTCCGGTATGGGATATTGCAGCCCACATCATGACACTTCCGCCTCCAAATCTGTCGACTTCCTGGACGCAATTAGCCACAAAACGCTCATGTCGTCGTCTGTATACCCTTGCTCGACTATCTGCAGGGTGCAACAAGAACCTTGATTCGTCACTGAACCAAAGGGTATTCCAGCGCTGCTGTGGCCAGACTCAATGCGTGCGAGACCACTGAAGCCTGTTTTGACAATGTTGCCGATTCAAAACAACAGCTCTTACAGGACGTCTTGCTCGGATACCAGCATCTCGTAGTCGGTTTCTGACCGTTTGATCAAAGATCCTTTGCCCTCCAGGAATGGATGAAGCATTTGAGGTTGCTGTTCTGAATCGTTCACGCAAATGCTGTAACCTGATGTAGAGGTCTTGAGCAGCAGTGGTGACCCTTGGTCGGCCTGACCTTGGAAGGTCACGGGTTGACCCATGCTGTCGAAACCTATTCCAAAGTTGAGAAATGGTACTCTGGTTTACATTAAAGACTCTCGCTACAGCTGTCTGAGATTCACCTGCTTCTAATCTACCAATAGCATTGTTGCGCTGGGCTTCATTTAGATGGGCATAATGTGCGAGTCTACGGTCTAAAGAAAGAACCGACTTTCACATCGAACACCCCTGATTTTTAAATGCCCAGAGACGCGGTTAAGCATGAAAAGCATGCGTTGTCGATTTCAATTTGCTTTTCGTGAAAAGCGAGTGACTACAAATTTGACCAAAATTGAGGACAGTCCTTTTAAATGACCTTTAATCAAAACAGCCAGTTTGAATTCAAAACAGTCTTTTATTATCAATTTTCGGAAAAATACAGTTTAAACTGCACAGTGTTTAAAAATTATTTTTCAAGAAAAAAATAATGCTATGCGGTTTTATCAAGAGTATAGTATTAACTTATTCAAACTTGCATGGTTGATTTAACTATGTAAACGAATCACAGAGGTAGCTTCAGATACGGAGAGTGATCTTGGTTATCTAGATGCTTAGGCAAGTTTATGCCTTATTGAAATAAATATTCTTCACTTTGCAAATCATACAGCACATGTACCAGTATGTGATATGAAACTTATTTCTATTTGCATTTGATATGTAAATTCAAAGCTCAGTGTAGTTTAGCCAAGGCAACAGTAGAAGATTTTAGAACAACTCAAACTGTGTTGAGGTCTTTGAGCTGGTTACAAAATGAAGTAAATTCCGTTCTTACCTAGTCAGACTTAAACAGTTAATATAACTATAGATGTGTAAATAGAGGTAGCTTCAGATACAGACTTGATATCGATTATCTTGATGCTGGAGCAGCTGTACGTTTTTTGAGTAGTTTGATGCAGGTTTGAATGATGAAGAAAATGGTGTCCAGACCAACTTTCACGGTTCTTGTAACTTTGGATTTGAAACAATAGGCTAGCTTAAGATACAGAGCCTGATCTCCATTATCAAGGATGCTAAGAAAACCTTGTCCTACCTCACTCAAACTTGATTGATGTGATTGTTGATATATGATATATCCTATGATTCCTATGATATTGAATCATACGATATATTTTATCATTTGAAATGATATTGTACCATATGATGCAATACAATATGGTAAAATATGATATGATACTGTATCATACGATATTATATGATATTGTATTAACTGATATTGTGTCAGTTCATAAATATTGTGTCATATGATCTTGTATCATATGATATTGAATCATGTTTTTGTATCACAATATTGCATAATATGATATGATACAATGTTGTATCATATTGTATCGTATCATATGACAATATCATATAATGTGATATTATGATAAAACACATATGATACAATATCATATGACATGATACTATATTGAGTCATATTACATAAAACTACTGTATCATATCATAAAAAAATCTTATCATAAAACAATATCATATCATATAATACAAAATCATATCATATGATAAATATCAAATTACGTGATACAACATCGTATCATATTACATAAAATAATATTGAATCGTATTGAATGGTATATTTTTGTATCATATAGTACAATATCTTATCATATGATACATATCATATCAAATAATGCGTTTTCATATCTGATAAAACAATATCGAATCATATTTACAATATCGTATTACAAAATACAATATTGTATCACTTAATACAATATCGTATTATAACACATAATACAATATCGTATCACATGATACAATATCATGTAATATGGTACAATATTATATTTTGAAACAATGTCACATCATATGATACAATATCATATTATAGAGAACACAGTAGCATGCTATTATACAATATTATATTGTTTCATATGCTATTTTATCATGACAGAATATTATATTGTGTCAAATGATACAATATATTAAATTTACATAAAATGTAATTCAATATTATACGATAGTATGTCATACCACACTACAATAAACTATATTTTAATAAAGATCATTAATTATGATTTTCATATAATATGGTAAAGCTGGTCTCATAAAGGTGATGCCTCATCTCGGTGAGCTCTGTAATCTTTGATTACGTATGTTTAATTTTTAGTTCACCTGAGCCGAAGGCTCAAGTGAGCTTTTCTAATCAAAATTTGTTCGTTGTCTGTTGTTGGCGTCGTTGTCTTTGACGATGTCGTCGTTGTAAACTTTTCACATTTTCATCTTTTTCTCCAAAACCACTGAGCCAATATCAACCAAACTTGGCACAGAATACTATATGGTGAAGGGAAATCAAGTTTGTTCAAGTGAAGGGCCACGCTCCTTTTAAGGGGACATAATTTTGTTGGTATTTTTCAAAATTCTTCTCAAAATACATTTGGTCAGAAAAGCTGTTACTTGGGTGGAAGCATCCTCAGGTAGTGTAGATTCAAGATTGTTCAAATCACCATCACCTGGGGTAGCGCGGTGCCACAATGGAGAGGGGTTGCATTTTGACATAGGAATATATAGCAAAATCATTAAAATCTTCATCACTAAAACCAATTGGCCAGAAAACTGTAACTTGTGTGGAAGTATCCTCGGGTAGTGTAGACTCAAGTTTGTTCAAATTATAATCTCCGGGTGTAGGGTCGAGGGACGGGGGGGGGGGGGGGGGGGGGGGGGGGTTAAATAGGAATAGGAAAAAATCTTCTCACAAATACTGAATCACGAAAAGGCCTTACGGAGCTTGATATTTAACATAAAAATATGTGGATAAAAGTCGGAACAATTGTTTATACTTTTTAGCAGAATCTACTGTACTAAATTATCAAGATATTTTGAATTTGATATACTGTAATGCTGATTTGATCAGAGTTATGGCTAGTGTTGCTCAGGTGAGCGATGTGGCCCCGGGGCCTCTTGTTAATTTTTCTTTTTAATAGGTCAATTTTTATAACGTACTCATACAAAGCTTCATTTTATCATAACGTCATAAAAGCACAATACATAAAAATCTGTGGATAAAAGTCGGAACAATTGTTTATAAATTGTCGAGATATTTTGAATTTGATACTGTAATGCTGATTTGATCAGAGTTATGGCTAGTGTTGCTCAGGAGAGCGATGTGGCCCCTGGGCCTCTTGTTAATTTTTCTTTTTTGTTTTTGTTTTTTTGTTTTTTTCCAAATTTTATAACGTACTCCTCAAAGCTTCATTTTATCATAAATCATGAAAGTAAAATGGCAACGCCCATCTACCAAACAACGGAAAAATTGTTTTAAAAATTTGAAAAATCTTTGAAAAATCTTAATATTTTTTATCTGTATTTTGTTTATTTTGTTCGATTTTCAAAATGGTATCGAACACAATTTACACACGGAATTTTACAGGAATGCGCAAAAGCATGTGCAATAAAATCTGAAGTCGGCTACCTCAAAATGACATCTAGTCTAGCCAATCTAACAAAATCATTGTTTTATCCAATGACATCGCGTCATTCTAATTCGAGGGAAAAAATTGTGTGGAAGCTAAAATTGAGAGCAAAAATCTTCGGAAAAACCTTGATGCATTTGGTTTCAACCTTCCAACAGAGTGCTGTAAAATTCTTGCATTCATTATCCATGTTTAAGAAACTTTAATCGGGAGTACAGTGCAAAATCATAATGCACTGTACTGTACAAGAATCTATTTTAATCTTTAAAACGTAATTATAAGAAACGAATTTCATTTTCTGCAGAGTAATGTGTTTATGAGCTACAATGCTTTATATCGGAAGGGTGAACCTGGTGTGTAGCGTCGTACTTTCATACTCTCATGAATCTAGAACAAATAAAGTCCTTTTCTTAAGTATATGGTATTCAGTTATGTACTTGATTTAGCTGCAGCTATTTAAATTTCCACCAAAAACGATATGCAGAATTCACAGCCAAATATACTATGTTACAGCTAGTATTATGCATCTTCGCTAGCCAAAAGTTTTCATATTTACTAAAACCATAATTCCCAGTAATTAGAAATGAGCTTACAATATGTTAGAGAGCCTGTTGCGAATCTGTACGTCGTGTTCGAATCCCGCTGGGGCTTTTAGAATTTTTACCTTTCCAAAAATAAAAATTGTAAAATTAAAAAAAATCTATATCGGTGAAAGTGTTTTGATAATAATGTACTTTTTATTCACTTTAATATCGACAGATGTCCAATAACACCTTAAAACGATACGAAAGAATATTTGATTTCTCGGTATTATTATTTTTCATTTTCTTCTCCGACTTATACGATATGCATTTGTTTATCAATAGCCAATGCACGTACCTGCCTAATTCGGCCATTTTCTTTAGGTAACTTATAGCATTCGAGGCAAGACCACAGAAGCATAATCCATTCAAATGCTTCAAGTTGGTTTCATTGATATTTAGAAGTGGACTTGCACCAAAGGTTTTTTACCTTTACTTCTACAATATCATCAGTTGTCATATGCAGCATCTAAAGCTTGCCTGATATTATCTCCAGATACATCATGTATGCATGCAAGTTCCTTCAGATAGAACATCTTTTAAAATTACTGAAACATATTACTACCAATCTTATTAAGCATCATTTTACTTTAGTGCCGTATATATCCCTCACTTGGAGAAATGAAGACAAACGATTTTCAATTGCAGTTAAACTTTTAATTTTTGGCTTACGTGTATTGTTTATAGTATGAATTTCACCACGCAAATCAAAAATGTGCTTTCATTCTGTAAACACGACAGGTAAAGGTTTTCAAATTAAACTGCACAATATTTTATGCTAAAATCTTGACCATTAACTGTTTTAAACTGCTTATTTTAGGTATGAATGGGTCTTGAATCCATCCTAAAAGTACTTTTATTTAAAGAATAAGTCTTAATTGATTTTTATTATTAAGTTAATAAAATTGAGTCTAGACCCATAATGGGTCAAAAATTCGTGGTTTTACCAAAAACGTTTCACTTCATTAATAATTTCAGAGACTTATATAACATATTTTATACGTCCCTGATGATTTTAAACAGTTAAAGTTATTCACCGTTCCTATAATGTGTTAACGTAGCTCAGTGCGATAGGCCGAGGCTTGTACTCAATCTCTGTCGGTTGAGAGGGTACCGGTGTTCGAATCAAAGCCTTCGTTTTCTGTTAAATCCTGTGCTTTTAAGAGGGTTGTATGGTTGTGGCCAATTTAGGCTATATTCATCTCCTTTAGATGACTAGCTCGATCGATCTGTATAAAGATATAGGAAAATGTTCAAATTTTAAAGCTAAAATGTTTGGATTTTTTCTTTACTATATAGTAGTTTATGGCCAAATATTCTATAATTAAAAGTTTAAGGCAGATCTGATATGGTATCAATTTGTTGACCACTCAGCTTCCTTAAGTAAAACATTTTTTTAATTCTTTTATTGAATAACTTCAAGAAAAAAATATTTTTAAAACTTATATAATGTTAATGTTCTGTACAAATAATGTCGCATAAAAATAGCGCTAGAACAGAAATGAGATTATTCTGTAATGTTTACAAAATAAACTAATTAAACAAAAAAAAATACCAAGTATAAATGTACTATACAATTAGAGCCTTTTGATAAGTCAATAAATGGTTTTATGAGACCCGATGAGAGAACATCGACCGAGGAAGAATATTTTTCGGCGCGGTGAATATTGTACTTCGAGAGTACCTAAATCAACGTACTGACCTAAAAACCGCAATAATTGTATATCATATTTACTTTTTCATTTTTTTTTTTTTTTGATTTTTAGAATCAGTCAATCAGACAGCTAGGAATTGATCAATCATATAATAATTGATAATATTTGAATTATGATCTCTTTTAAAATTATATATGATGTCGCTTATAAATACATGCATAAAAAATGACCGCCACCTCCATATACTGGTATATCTTTTCATTTTAGTGGTAGAGAACCCATTTTTATTGATATTTAGTACAGTTTCCAGCCATTAAAGGATGATCGCCAGTCTGGGTTACTGTAGAGATTTCCGATGTGACTATTTGTAGGGTGAGTACGAACAAACACAACATCGCCCTGGGTCACCTCGCCAACCACAATACCAGTAGGACTTCTGGTATTAGAAGTACCCTCCGCGCTTGTAAACATAGCCCCAACTACATTAGCGTTCACAACAAGCTGAGAATGTATGTATCCTCCCGTATTACAGTAGAGATTCCACGTAAACACGTAAACACCGTGTTGTGGCGCGGTGAATGCTCCTGTATGTTTGTTATAATGGTTGCCGATATTTGTTACAATGGTGTCAAAGTGAATGGTGAAATCCGTAGATATGTGCGTTTCATAGACAGACACGTGCGTACTGTGTGTAGTTTGGTTCGGTTTGATAAGCATTCATGAACTTAACCCAGGTTCGTTTAAATGATAAGAACACTATATGGAAGAACACCAATTTTTGTATTTTTGTTGCGAAATTGCCGGTGTAACGAAGAATATTAACCCGATTTGAAAATTGATTGTTGTAACTTTGAATACTGACACCAAAGGTGTTGGAATAAGACTCCAGTGCATTGAAAATTGAGCCGCGTCGTGCCATTTTCCCGGAAAAAATGACTATATATAGCAGTACTATCCCCCCCCCCCCCGGATAATGGCTGTATAGTAGATTAACCTCCACGGAAAGCTGGTTATAAAGTGGTATTTCCCCTTTTTCATAGCCAGGTAACCCCCCGGAAAGTCTACTATATAGTAGTTGATTTTCATCCTTTCTTCCATTCCGGTCATGTTTATGGCGGACTATTCGTGTCAATATTTCGCGATATCTGAAATAACTTTGATTACTAGTACTCATAATAAAGGGTAATAAATGCTTAGCCTCTTACATAATATACTTGGCAAAGGACTATATATGATATGGGCCTAAAATGGCCCCCTAAAAAATTATCATTTTTCTGTAATTCTTTGTTTTCTTTGTACACATATACATGTAAAGTTATTGATCCAAATGCCCACAATTTAGAAATATGATATCACAAAGTTAACCTTTTCCCGCCATTTTTACTTTTTTAGCCAGCTTGTTTTTAAACAGTTTTTCTTTCAGAGAACATTGAGCGCATGCTTGAACAAACAAAATATTTTCATCAGAGGTGTGTGTGTCTATTCAAGACTAATAAGGGACAAAAAAAATTTCCTTGTTCAAAGTGTCGCTCTATATTTCCCATTCGAAAAAAGATAAGAAAAATGTCAATTTTTGAATGATTTTGATTAAATTATCAAAATTGCGTAACTTCTGACGTAATAAACAGGGAGTGCAAACAATTTAAATAACATAGTATATACGTCCCTGATAATTTTACACAGTTAAAGTTATTCACCGTTCCATAATGTGTCAACGTAGCTCAGTGTGATAGGCCGAGGCTTGTACTCAATCCCTGTCGGTTGAGAGGGTACCGGTGTTCGAATCAAAGCCTTTGTTTTCTTTTTAATTTCTGTGCTTTTAAGAAGGCTGGAGGGTCGTGGCCATTTTTAGGCTTTATTTGCTTCTTTATTATGAGCTAAGATGAAGAGCTCTGTATAAAGATATAGGATATGCTCTTTTTAAGCTAAATGTTGGGTTTTTTCTTTACTATATAATAGTTTATGGCCAAAAATATCATTTTTAAAAGTTTAAGGCAGATCTGATATGGTATTTATTTGTTGACCACTCAGCTTCCTTAAGTAAAACATTTTTTATTCTTTTATTAGATTATTTGGAAAATTTTTACTTAAAACCCTCCAAATAACGGCCAAAATTACATAATGTTCATGTTCTCTGCACATAATGTCGCATGAAAATAGCACTAGTACAGATATGAGATTATTCTGTAATGTTTAGAAAATAAACTAATTAAACAAAGAAAATAAGTACACAGTATAAATGTATATCTGTTAATACGTCAGAGAATGCAGTTCTATATTTTACATGTTGTAGTGCACACTTTCAAATATAAAGTTTTTTAAATATATACATGTACATATTACGTATGTACCAATCGTAGCATTTTGTAAATTCCCGATTTTTTTTTTTAGTCCAATGTAGAAAAATAAAATGTTATAATGACCTCCTAGGCAACGTGCTGGTCAATAATATACAATTATTGCTGTTTTTGAGGACAATACGATGATTTAGCTACCCTCGAAGTACAATATTCACCTCGCCGATGATTTAGCTACCCGAGAAGTACAATATTCACCGAGCCGAAGGCGAGGTGAATATTGTACTACGAGAGTAGCTAAATCATCGTATTGATCGAAAAAAACCCCCAGCAATAATTATTTTATTATATGATCCATCGACGAATTGATATAGATATATCAAATTGAGTGTAATCAAGCAAAGATTTTAGTTTAAAGCCATAGCCGAACAAATTGAGAAACGCGATATTTCATTGGATCTATTTTTAGTCCAATGTTAGAGAAAATCGAATGTTATATTGACCTCCTAGGTCACGTGCAGGTGAATAGTATACAGTTCAACTCTTTCTGCACTAAACATCGACTATTTCTGTTCCGCCGATTTCGGACGAAAATTAATTAGCTGTGACGTAGCGGTCAAACAATTTCAAAGTTGGACCGGTAGACCGGTCAACATCGAAATTGTCAGACCGGTTGAAATAACATTCGTTTTATTGGACTTTTTATTAGTAAGAATTGTATTGTAGAACATTTAAAAGGGTATAGCAAAACGTTCTATTTTTTTTCTAGGTTGTTGGATATGAGCCAGTCAGAGAGCTATGGATTAATCAATCATATAATAATTGATAATATTTAAATTATGATCTCTTTTGAGTTTTGATATGTTGTCGCCTATCAATACATGCATCTGAAATGACCGATACCTCCATATAATGCAATACCATCATTTCATTTTAGTTGTAGAGAATCCATTTTATTGATATTTAGTACAGTTTCCAGCCATAAAAGGATGATCGCCAGTCTGGAAACTGTAGAGTTTTCCGGAGCAACTAGATGTAGGGTACGTACGAACAAACACAACATCGCCCTGGTTCACCTCGACAACCACTATACCTGTATGGCTTCTGAGGGTAGAAGCACCCTGCGCGCTTGTATACATAACACCAACTACATTAGAGTTCACAACAAGCTGAGAATGCATGTGTCCTTCCGTGTCACAGTAGAGATTCCACGTAAACACGTAAACACCGTGTTGTGGCGCGGTGAATGCGCCTGTATGTTTGTTATAATGGTTGCCGATATTTGTTACAATGGTGTCAAAGTGAATGGTGAAATCCATATATATGTCCGTTACTATAGACAAGTATGCAGAAAATGCAGCACCATCTGAGAATGGGGTGGATGTTGACTGGATCCCTGAAAAACATCAATGGTTCAGAACCAGTGATGTCCTACAGTGAGGTAAATTAAGCTCCTACATATACTGTTCTAAATGTTATCTCAGATAAAATGAAATATTGTCGACTACAAGTATATAATGGTATTTAATTTATAATTTACCTCTCATGAGACGTTTTTCTTTCGATGCACTCGGTTTATTCTCTAACTGACTAGTTTTGCGTTTTACCATTGCCGTTTTGCGTTGTATCTTCATCTCATTTCCGTGAGATGTTGATGGTCCGGACGTCGTGTTTTCTTTCCGTGAGTCGTGTGTTTTCAGATTACCAAGTAAAGTACTCAAATATTTTTATCGAACCCGTTTGCTGTTGTCAATCTGGATTTCAGAAATCAGTTTGATGATTCTAAATCTGCAATCCTAGCTTCAAATTTCTCAATCCGGCGGCTAGAGGTAAGAACAATTTCTTCTAAAGATTTCAGTCTACTTTTCAGGTTGCTGTTTTAGTCATGAATAACTCTGAACATCGCGTCATCTTTGGTGCTGTCCGTTTGATGGTTTTCGAATTTCTCGCTTAGGTTTGCCAATAGTTTCTCTAGGTTATCAAGCCTCTCTCTGCAAGTTTCGTCTGACGACAAGCCATGGACACCCAGAACAAATTGTATGAGGACGACTACAATAGCTATTGTCTTTAGTTTCACCATTTTTCTTTGCACTAGTTGCGTACTGTGTGAGGCTTGGTTCCTTTTGATAAGCATTCATGAACTTAACATAGGTTCGTTTAAATGATAAGAACACTATGAAGAACACCAATTTTTGCATTTTTGTTGGAAATTGCCGGTGTAACGAAGAATATTAACCCGGTTTGAAAATTGATTGTTGTAACTTTGAATACTGACACCAAATGTGTTGAAATAAGACTCCAGTCCATTAAAAATTGAGCAGCGTCGTACTATTTTCCCGGAAAAATGATTATATAAAGCAGTACTATTTTTCCCCGGAAAATGGCTGTGTAGTAAATTAACCTCCACGGAAAGCTGGCTATAAAGTGGTATTCCCCCCTTTTTATAGCCAGGTTATCCCCACAAAAAGTCTACTAGTAGGTTTCCCCCTTTCTTCCATTCCGTTTATGTTTATGGCGTACTTTTCATGTCAATATTTCGCAATATCTTAAATAACTTTGATTACTCATAATAAAGGGTAAGAAATACTTAGCCTCTCACATAATATACTATTTTTGGTGTCAATCTTATGATGAAAGGAGGGGGTTAGATAGTACAATATTCCTTTCCCCTTTCATCTTCTATATGCCATTCATTTGAGGTATAAACTGTACAAATTGATGATTTTCAAAACTTTATCCCTACTTCTGGATATCTTTCAACCGGGTGCAATTATAGGATGAGAAACTGCAGAAATTTTGACTTTGATAGATAGGGTTTCTAAGCGAGGGTAAGGAGTACTATCGATAATGTAATAAAAACGAATTCAAAACTTAGTTTTCAAATATTTACATATTTATAAATAAAAATTAAACGCATTTAGAGATGATATAATTGCAACCAAATTAGATATGAAACGCAATGTTAACTAATGTATAAATAATTCTAAGAAAATGAAGTGGCTTTTATAAATTACAAACAGACTACGGTTGGTTTCGTTGCTGGAAAATGCATGGTTAGTAATGAGTGGAAACTCCTTAAAATGTGAAATGGTGCCTGATTCAACCTTATGTTTGTCTTAATTCACTGTATTTATTCCGCTTTTCAATTTGCAACGCGATTTGAAAAACAAATAGTGTAAAATTTTTCAGCATTTCAGAATTGTGTTTTGTAATATAAAACTAAAAATGACGGTAATTAAGAAGTTTATTTTTTAAACACCAATTCATTTTCTTGATTTGAAGTGTGTAATTAACCTAAGTGACAGGGGTGTTAACTTGTGTTGTTTAAGGACACATGTGAATCATTATCGACTCAGGTGCAGATAGTTGTCTGAATCAGACAATTGCTTAATAGTTTCTTCACTAATAATGAATTTTTTTTAATTTGCAATTTATAATTTTTCACAGACATTCATACACACGCATACAATCTCAACAGGAATATACAATAAATAGCTTGAGAAATATAGTTGATACAACCAGCGTAAAGAAAAGAAAGTATACAAGTCTACTCTTGAAAAATATTTTTCCACAAAGTCCATCTTTTGTCAAATATTTTCATTTCAGAATTTTTATCAGATATACATTTTTCAATTTCATATTTCAATTTTAAGTAACATAATAAATCAGATAAACATGGAAGTTTGTTTTGTTTAGTACAGTAAAAAATGAATAGTTTTCCATAAAAAATAAGGAAATTCACAACCATGTTTGTGTCTAGAAGAGGACAATCTCCAAAAATAACATTTGATATATTGAAACCAATTCTTTCTGAGGTAGTATTATTTATGTGAGTACTAAACTGATTCCACATAGCTAATGAATGGGAACAACTAATAAAAATATGCTCAACAGTTTCAGTAGAATTCCCACAGAATGTGCAATCATCGTTATCAGTAGCTTTTATCTTCTTCAGATAACTTTTAACTGGGAGAATTCTGTGTAAAATCCTATACTGGAACCATTGAGCAGCAAAATTTGTGGTCAAATTAAACCATAGTTTGAACACATCTTTAGTGGGGTTTTTCTAAATAACCATTAAGTGACATTTCAGAGTTCCATCTGACAATAGAAGCTGGAGTTTTGTTTTTAGTGTTAATTTTCTTTATAAATAATATTGGTACATTTTTTATAAAAGAACAATGGCTTATAATACAATGGTATAACTGGACCAATAGTATAACAATACAGTTCTTTAGTGAAACTAGAAAGTCTTAAAACTTTGCAATGGCACTTATAATGCTATATTATGTTGCATTGTACATACTTGATTAATGTTGTTTTCAAACATCTCTTTTAGTAGAAAAGTTCCATTATCATCTAAGAAATCATTAACAGTTTTTACACCCTTTTCATACGAGTATTTTAAAAACAAACTTTTCTTACCAACCGTTATCTTAGAATTGTACCATACAGGAGATGAAGTAATCTTGAAAGAATTTTGTATGGTAACATTTTATTATATGGTAAGAAATATCATAATGCTACAGGTACATGTATTCATTATTCAGTGCAAAAAACCAGTCGACTTCTTCCTTGGTGTTAAATTTTCATTCAAAGAATTTAATGATTAAGGTATCAAAATATATGATGGTAATTATGAAATGTACCAGTTATTTATAGTATTCTAATATAAATTATCATAAAATCCTTTGCCATCTTCTTTAAAATTTTCTGCACATATTCTCATGTTTAACATCAAAATTTTTTTTTCTTCGAGAAGAACATTTTGATTTTTTTTCGTTTTATTCCTATGTAAAAATTCATCCCCCCTCCAATTGTGGGCTCACCCTACTCCTAGGAATCATGATTTTGAACAAACTTTAGTCTACGCTACCTAAGGATGCTTCCACACAAGTTTCAGCTTTTTTGGCCAAATGATTTTTGAGCAAATTTTTAAAGAATGCCAACAATTTTTTAATAATTATAAATAAGGGCCGTGCTCTGAATGTGACCTATAGTGATCAGTTTGTCCTTACATTCATCCATCCAACCATATGTCCATCTTAGATCACTTTTCCAGAGCATATCTTCTCTCTCTTTGGTCAATGGGTGTGCAGTGACCTTGAATGATGTTCAAGGTGAAGGTCATATCAGATTACCCTAAACAAAATATTTCTAAGCATATACACCCTCCCTAAGCTCTGTCTGGCTTATACTTCTCATAAACATAACTTTTTATGTAAAAAGTGTGCAGTGACCTTGAACCAATTTCAAGGTCAAATGTTAAAATCATAGCAGATGTTTAGTTCTTTATTACTCCCCCTTCCCCCACCCGAAAGAGGGTGTTACCCTTCATTCTAAAAAATTTGACCCCCTTAAACTTTTCCAATGATGGTAGGTAATTTGCAGGATGATTTTTGCAGTTTGGTAAGAATTGGCTCAGTGGTTCTGGAAAAAACTAAAAATGTGGAAAGTTCATAGAAGGACGGACAGACAGAGACGGACGCCCTACAAACAGCTTTTAGTTCAGGTAGTTCAGGTAAGCTAAAAACATAAGTTTGATAAAATATGCTTTTTTTCATCAAAATTTGGTAATCATTACATAATGAAATAAGATACAAAGACATAAACTGTCTATAATACATAGAATTGAACGAAATTGTTTCTAATGTTTCCATGGTAACGGTTGTCTATATTTCTTACCTAGATTCAATAATTTGTAAACCAATATTACAAACACTCTCAATTAATTGCATAAGTAAAATTTCACATATTTTCTTCTTAAAAGGACATTTTTTTTTTCATTTTAAGGACATATTTATGAATCATAGTAAGGGTTTTAAAAAGTTTGAAAGCTGTAAAATATACACTTTTGTTTCCATGGAAACAACGATTTTGAGGAAACTTCCCCATCATGTTTTGATTGTTTCTGATAACAGAAGACCCAGTCATTTCAGGATTGGTGTCGGTTTGCATCAACCTGTCCGCAAGAATATACAGGGCATCACTAAAATGCATCATTTCTAGGTTTTTTACAAAGTCGTTAACTAAGTACTTTTAAGCCCTTGGTACAATAAAGAAAAATAAATACTTTGATTTGCTAAATGTATTATTCAATAGTTAAGATGTGATGCTTTGAGAGTTTAATGAAGATTTTTCACAAACAAATCTAATTGAAATAAATATTTAGGCAGAAAAAGAGTGTTCTTCAGTAAAAATCAAGACAATTTTGTGCTAAGAATGATAGGTATGTGTATCTATGGTAACGGAGTTGCCTAGCAACCAACTTTTGGTGTTTTTATGATAGGTATTATTTATGATAATATGCATCATATTAAAATTTGAGAAAAATCGGTGACTATGCGTTCCAAACCTCCTATACAAGTGTTTAAATGCTTACAGAGAATGCCTCTTAATTTAATGAAGAATATTTTTTGTATCTGTTCTTTAGAAATATTAGAATGAGCAACTTCCTTTCTAAATGAATAGTCTGTATAAAGCATATAACAATTAATGATAAGGTCTCAAATTATCACGTAAGTCGAATGCTATAATTAAATTCAGTGCAATTCCGCGGCTAAAATTATAGTGCTAGAAACTCCCTTGGGAAAACTCTTTTTTGAGATCGAATAAATGTGACTTAACGATTATTTTTCAGAAGTACATATCAAATTAATTTTGTAAGCTTGAACGTTTAATTTAATCTTACAATAATAAATATACTCAAAACGCGTGATGACGTTTTCTTGTGCTCATACGCCGTGATAAGATTTGACATGTGATATTGAAAATTGAACGTTGGAGATTTCCAATGCAAACATAAGGGGAAATAAACACCGAATGTAAATATATATTTT
>WFKH01007768.1:41128889-41143140 GCA_016163765.1 Magallana hongkongensis
GGGGGGGGGGGGATATTTGCAAACAAAAAAATCATAATGTATATTGACAACAATGCTTTAGTATCCATAGTTAATAGGCAAACATCAAAATCAAAAAGGGTTATGGTATTATTAAGGCAATTGGTTCTCTTACTTCTTAGAAATGACATCATGTTTAAAGCACAACACATATTAGGGAAGAAAAATAATATAGCTGATTCTTTATCTCGTAAACAGTTTCATCACTTCCGACAGCTAGCACCGGGGGCAGACTTGAAACCAGAGACAATTCCAGACGAATTTCTAGCAATGATGTCAGAGATGAAGTAAACAACTTATTACAACTAGCAACAGCACAAAATACACAAGAGACATACAGACAAAGGTTAACATGTTTTGAGGAATTTCGTGATTATATTAGCCTTGAAAGGCTTTGGCCCCCTCCTTTAGAACCAATTATACAGTTTGTTGGTTACATGTCAGCAAGAGGGTTGGGAGAATCTACAGCAAAGACCTACTTGTCTGGAATCTCATACTATCTCAGGCTGCATGATTACACAGATGTGACTCAAAATTTTATAGTTAAAAAATTATTAGAAGGTTGTAGAAGAAAGTCCAAAGATATCAGATTACCAATAACGTTAAACATTTTGAAGAACATATTGAAATCATTGCCAATTGTCTGCAATGATATTTATGAAGCAAAACTTTTTGCAGCTGCTTATAGTTTAGCTTTTTTCGGATATTTTAGGGTAGGTGAGATAACTGAGGGGAAGAAACAAGCAGTAGGTCATGCAGTCCAGTTTAAAAACCTGGAGTTGTCATTAGATAAATCTGTAATGAAATTATATCTGGAACACTCCAAAGCTGATCAAAAGGGAAAGGGGGAAAGGGTTATTATTCAGAATGTTCAATCATTAACTACCATAAAGCCGGTTGATATTATGGCAGAATTGTTAAAAGTCAGACCCATTAGACAAGGAAACTTATTTTGCCACTTTGGGGGACAGCCGCTTACTCTTTTTCAGTTTACATCTGTGTTAAGCAAAGTATTGAAAACAATTGGCATTGAAAGCACTAAGTACAAGTCACATTATTTTCGAATAGGTGCGGCTACCAATGCAGCCAAATTGGGCTTGTCAGATGATGAAATCTGTAAAGCTGGTAGGTGGAAATCTAACTCCTACAAATCATATATCAGATTTTAACAATGTAGTGGTCTTAATCACAGTCACATTTACAAAACATATTTTTTCAGAAATTGAAGCTTGGTTTGTGGGTTCTTCTATAGTGAAAAGAGCATTTGTTGCAGCCAGAGATAGGCCAGATGGAGTGTCCTTGGGTCTTCAGAGGTTAGGGATAAATATGTGGTGGCAAGGAAAAGGGGGTATGATCTGGACAGTCATGTTTAAAAAAAATAAAACTTTGTTGAAAGTTAATGACAAACCCCAGTATTTGATATTGCATTGTGCTGCTAATGACATTGGCAAAACAAAGTTGAAAGAGTTAATTGAGAATGTCAAAACCACTTTAGGGAAAATTCAGCTACTTTTGCCTGATACAAAAATTATATGGTCACAATTTTTACCTAGAAGGAAATGGAGATACTCTGAAGATGTCAACGCCATGAACAAATCTTTGAAAAGGTTAAACAGCTCTATTGCAGCTGAGCTTGTTAGAAATGGAGGTGGCTACATTAAGTACCCAGATATTAAACCCAATGATGAGTTGTTGTTTGGAAGGGATGATGTTCACTTGTCTGAAAAAGGAACTGAAATATTTCTAACTACAATTTGTGCAGCTATTGAACAATTTAGTAAACTGGGATACTTGTTTATCCCAAACTCTACTAGTTTTGTTCCACGTTTATTGTTCATGTGGTGATGTGGCAAGGTCTAGGCTTAAGGAACTATCCGCTTCCCCCACGTGGTGGCGGTGTCTGAATACATGCAGTGCATGCATTCACTTCTGCCATGTGGATGAATGCGCGTGTTGTTCCTGATCTACTTGTGCACAATTGATGTGCAGTTGGAATTATTTGATAATGACAATTTGAAGTTGAACAATTTTTGTCTCGGGTTGCCGTTTACCGGAATCTGAGTTTTCCAAGTTGGTGTTTTGCATTTATATTATTGCAATTGTTGAAGTTGTAATATTTGTTTTTGAGCCATTTGCTAATTTTTATGTTGCAAATATTTTCTTTGCCGTTAACCGGAAAGAATAAATTTGCACAGTTGGTTGTTTATTTGAAAATTGTTGAATGTTTTAGACAATGATGTGTTTTTGACCATACCCATTTGGTGTCAATGCACTAATGACATTTCCATTGTAAAATTATGATGTAATTTACAAATAGTTTATTTACACAAATTTTACTCATTGTCTTGAAGCCAAGACCAAACAATGCCACTGAGGGGGGTGGATTACAATACATGAAAATTTAATAAATGAGTTGTGAATCTGATTTGGTGTTTTATCTTTAATTTAGAGTACATTATGGCATGTTGGAAAATATGGATTGGTTTTGTGAGGGCTGACCATGTTGGGTGTTAGCATGCTTCAGGTCTACAATAATAACTTGATTATATATGTTATATGGAGAGAGAGAGAGAGAGAGAGAGAGAGAGAGAGAGAGAGAGAGAGAGAGAGAGAGAAATTTTTTTACAGGCATTTGCATACTCAATATATTTATAAATGGTAAGGTAAACACGTGTTGTTGTTTATTTTCGGTGAATTGGTATATTAATGAGTATACGGGGTTAAGTGTACTCATGCGGAACAGGTAGTTTACCTGTGTCCAGGTATTAGGAAATTAAAGTCATTCGAGGTTTCGCTGCTTTACGTGCAACAGCCCCCCTCCCCTCCCTTTACATTCACTGTATACATGTATTTAAATTGATTTAATATTTATTTTTTATATTGTAGTACTTTCTCTTATTATTATTCTTATATAGGAACCAGTTCCTACATATGTGTTTGAGTTTTTAAGGTGGAATAACACATCATCACAAAATGGCTGACCTCTGATCGAAACGACATTTCGTTTTCTTTAAAGGATTTTATCGACGGCAACATGTATAACTTAATTTACTCCGTAGCCGAGTGGATAAAGTGTCGGGCTTGTACATCCCGAGTTCGGTTCGAATCCCGCAGGGGTTTTTGTTGTTACTTACTGAATTGAATTTTTTAGATATTCATTTTTTATCCCCATACTGCAAATTTTTCGCTTATTTGACATATGTACAGTTTATTTATCATTATATCGTTCATAATAAAATAATTTACTGTTAATTTGAGTGACTTTTCCAGGTGTGTTATTCCGCCTTAATTTATAAAATTATTTATGTTCGTTTGTACTGGTGAATAAGAACATAAGATTAAATATTCGACAATGACTCAATTACAGGCATTTGCATGCTGGACTTTAATCATTTTTTGAAACCTTCCTAATGCGTAAAATCCAGTGACAACTATTTATAGTCTTGTACGTACTTTTGTAATTTTTTACTGACATTTCTTAAGATGACCCACCGAGAAAGAGTGAAGAGTGTTCTGCTCAGCAATATTCAATGTTTAGAGTAACTTTCTCTCTCTCTCTCTCTCTTTCTCTCTCTCTCTCTCTCTCTCTCTCTCTCTCTCTCTCTCTCTTTCTCTCTCTGATTTTCTGGGTTTTTTCTTTTGCAAAACTAATAGCACTTTTTTCAAAATCAAATTCTTCAATTCTCGACCTGTGTAAGCACGCTCTGTTTGAGAACAAGAATCATTCACTCTGTGTTACTCGAGACAAGTGCCACGTAGAAAAATAATGCCGAGCAAAAACTGCTGCGTTTGCTATTCAAAAACAACTCTGGGAAATGGGGCCATTGTGGGAGAAGTATTGCAATGTAGGTGTAGTACATTCTTCGGGAAAAAAACCCCGTGTGCATTGGCGACATTATATGTCAAATATGCAGGAGAAAGGTTTATAGAATAGACAAAAATGGGGTTGGGTTAGTTAGGGTTTCCCGGAATAAGGTACGTACCCTCAAACAGCGGATGTAGCTGTAAATACTGAAAGGAGTTTAGTTGAACGTACGGTGAATGATGAAAATGTTCAAACCTCACGTAAAAATCCCTCTACATCTGCAACTATCGCTCTTCCCGTTATGTCTGTTGGAAAAACTAAGGCGACGTGCATCATTTGCCGCAAAGAGTCCAAAGGTTTGCGTATTATTCCACGTTCAGCATGTGCAGACATTTTCATACAGCAATGTGTGCTTGTTCCAGATGGGATCAAGTGTTGTATTTCTCATTTGAAAGATAACCACTTGCGAGCGGGGCAATAATTTTTTAAGTATATATATGTACCTTTTTTCAGCCATTTTTTAAAAACATACATGTATATTACTGATACAGAGTATCAAATAGGATTTTAAAAAGAGTAACTACCTTCATCAATTTAAATTTAATTTCAATTGTTTAAACAAAAGCATTGCACAACTTAGGGTTCATAAACATTAAATTGTGTTAATAAGTTTAATTCTTTGAAGCAAATATCGATACTAGAAGTCGGAAAATGAATAAATATGAAATAAAAATATGACAATGAGCTAATGGCTATAAATTAAACAAAAATAAAGAAAATTAATGTTTGTCGGGGATAGAAAGTCATTGAAGAAACTAGATGATATCCCGCGTAAGCGTGGGAATCAACACCTTACACATTAATATGATACAATGCTTAATATTTTGAACCATATTTTTGTTCATTTTTGTATATACTGTGTCCGAATTTTTTCTTGATTGCTTTCTAAACATATTCATTAAAATTGAAATTAAAAAAAACCCAACTGCATCGCTTGACATTTAAAGGAGCGGGCAGAGTTGAAAAATCTAATCTAAAAGGAAGAACATGTATATGATTCCATGAGTAAATCATACACAAACTCATTTAGGATTGTTTAATGGTGTACTTCATTCTTTAACATAAAACCGCTTCAACATTGCGACAGCGAAATAGTACACACAGGTTTTTTTTAATTGTCTCCTTTGAAATTGACATGGTAATTAATTGTAACATTTGATGAGTTGTTGATTGTCAAAACTGGTAAAGTTGAAGCAAAAGACTGAAACCTACTCTGAGAGGTTCTAGACATTTCCACGTGTTCTGTTATCAAAGTTGAGTCATTTTTGCCCTGTAAATTGCTAATGCTAACATTTTGTACAGAGTTATCAACTTTTGACATTTCATAATCAAAATCCAAACTACTCAAAACACTATTAAATTCATCGTCCAACAAATCAGTCAAAACATGGTCATACTGAGAATTCGATAACACCTTCAGTTCCACTTCCGACACATCAAAACAGGTAGTGCTCGAATTTTCAGCTGATTGGTCTTCTTCCTTTACCTCTTTCACGGAGAGTTTTTGATATTGTATCCGACATCCTGCGTTTAATCTCAGGCTCAGTCTGACCAGAGTAGGTTTTAAGACTGGACTCTGCTCGGTGCCCCGTGATGCTCATAATGTGTCGACCTGCAAACAAACCTGTTGAGTCCAGAGTGTGTACCAGTGTTGTCCTAAGGGAATGATTAGTGTATCTATGCGATAAGCCTGCTTTTTCAGATATCCTTGACATCATGTTTCCTAGAGTATTGTGTCCCAGAGGTTTGCTATCGTACCAAATATGTGAATTTACATTAAATGTTCTTTTTGGTCTTTGAAAAAATCTATCACAATTTGGATTTAAATGCCTTTTGTACTTCATGAACGATTTCACTGGACAGAGATCATTATCTGTAAAATAACATGTAAATTTTGAGAATTTTTAGAAAAAATTGAATATATTTTATGTATAATGTATTAGGAGTACTACCATAATAAATCATAAATATGGCCTAAATGTATATAAATGACCAAATTCTGATACTTAATTAACATATTCATTTATAGGTTCTTATATCTAGAAAAATGTTATCGTTAAATAGCTTACAAACCTGGCACTGCGTACATCCTTCCGGCTTCCAGCTGATGGTTTTTCGTGAGTTCGTCCTTGTCTATGTATATGTAAAGGTGCTTCTCGGCATCATGCCTAGCGCTGAAATCTGAGATCCTCAACTGTTGTAAATTTTCACGACCTCGACGGTCAAAATAAAGCACAACATATACAAAAACTTTCTCCTGGAGTTTTACGTGGTTTTCTATATCAAAATATTGGTACATCAGTTTTAAGTCATTCTTTTCAATAGGTGGGTGATGTGAAATTCCTCCCTTCCCGTTTCGTTTTAACTCTTCGGTTGCAGCCGTAAAAGCGAGTTGAGATTTTTTAAAATCTTTCCCATGGATAATATCTATTGCGGCTGGATTTTGTGAATTTACGCATAAATGTCTATTAAGTCCATGCCTAATGGAAAATAATGTGCTTCTTTTGTAAAACTCACCACTGATCGTTCTTGCTTCTGCGTAAAACTTGCACAACGCCGAGTCCAGTACGTATGGTTCCATTGATTCAAAATCAGGAGAGAGTCCCTTTTCAATCAAAAAACTTCGCATTGTTTTAACTGCCAATTTTGTCGCCTTTTGAGTATTGTCGGCATCTTTATCGATAAGAAGTCTCTCGAATTGTTTTTCGTCAAGTGATGCAAATCGTGCCATTTTGTTTTCGCCTGCAAATGATCTAACCGAATGCAGTGAGATACATAAAATTTCATTGGATAATAAGAATAAGGATAACCAATCATATCAGTTTGGAAATTACCGATCTATTTTTAGTCCTATGTAGCAAAAATCAATTGTTATATTGACCTCCTAGGTCACGTGCAGGTGAATATAACGTTCTGTTTTTTCTACACTGTTGAATATGAGCCAATCAGAGAGCTAGGAATTAATCAATCATATAATAAAATCCGTTAATTGTTCACAAATTAATGATATGGTTTACAACCAATCTGTTGTGGTATAAAAATGTATGAAATTTAAAAATAAAACGCTAGTTTATTCATATGTATTTGCACATTTTAAACAAAAGTTGTCAGATCCAAAGTATCTGCCCGATGGTTCACTCGGCCTACACTTTCCGCCATGACATTGATTAGTGCAACCGCGTTCCTGGGCACCCCATTCTCGAAAGGTCTTTCCATCAAAATTAAAATCGCATCAAATTGTTCCATTTAATTTATTATTAACTTTTTTGTATTGACCAAAGATGTCTGATCCAAAGTAGATCTGCCCGCGATGCATGATGAACTCGTCCTAACACTTTTCGCCAAGACGTTAATTAGTTAACCCGCGTTCTTGGTTACCCAGTTCTTGAAAGTTCTATCCCATTCTTTCACCAGAGGCGTGTTCAACAACGCGAGCGCTCGCTGTCGCATTCGACAGTGGCAAACAGACAATACATATGCCCTTTCCAAAAAAGGTTCAAGATAACATAGTTAGCAAATGATAGCAATTAAAATCTACAATCTACGTCTGAAATACAAATAATTTTAGACACCAAAGTTTTCTTTTTATACAAAATGATTTATATTGATATTATTACTGTTATAATTGGTCTGGTTAATCATTATATGTGAGTGTCTGAGTGATGAAAAATTTCAAGATGAAATCTTCTGAGAAGCCCTAAGGCTTGGTGACATTTTTGAATTTTCTGTTTATTTCTAAAATAAAGTAGATCTATCTTGTGATTATAATCTTTTATTCTTTCATGCCTGTGTTGAAGAGTATGCAAATTTGCAAATCAGTTATAGGCCTATTATTACCTTCATGAAATTTTTCATCACCCAGACACTCACATTTAAAGATTAACCAGACCAATTATAACAGTTGACATCAATATTAATGATAACTACTGACTTCAACAATATAAATATTGAAGCCTTGCCATTAACCAAATAAAATAATAAAACAAGGACCAGTAAACAGTAAATATCTGCAAATTTACAATGATTTTGACTTGAATATTCTGGATGACATCATGTACACATATGGAGAAAATCTACAAAACTGTAACGTTAGATGACATAACTGGTGCAGCGTTTAGATTAACATAAAGTATTTATATTTGAATTCGAAGAAAGTACATAAATTACCATGATGAATTTGATACGTGTTATTGAAAAAATAAAATACACGGGCCGACTATAAAAACTTACTCTACTCGCCGAATGTCACTGTTCTTCGATGTTGATGCCATGAATAATCTTTTTACTCATATAAGCCAGAAACTCCCTGCCCACTTTGCATTTAATAGCATCAGTAAAAACAACCAGTAAATCAGGCTTGGGTGAAATCAAATCCATGGTTTTATTGAATGAGTAATAAATTAGTACACATAGTAAAATATCACACAGTTCACGTGTACTACATTTTAAAAACCAATGAGTAAAATAAAACCATACTCGTACAAAGCAAGTAAAGTGACCTAAAGGTCATCATGCGTATAACAATATAGCAGTAAACTCCAAGCTGGAGATGTGCATATCCATGGACGAAAACTAAATCTAATTTATACTAATTAAGCTAATCGAAACTAATCAATGTCTAAGAGGAGGGTAGGTGGGAGAAAAATGGCGTGGCCTTGCCCTTCGACTAATTCTAAGAAAGTGAAGAGAGAGAGGGAAGTGGGCGCAAATTTAGAATTCCCTCAAGGCCTCTGATTGGTTGGTGCCATGCCAACATGCCAAGATCCATCGGGACCCCTTTTAAATATAGAAAAAGTGCCCAGGCGACCCGATGGAACTAACAACCCATGGTTACGTAATATTACCGCACAGTATCCCGAGACTAGCGCTGCTGACCAACCCAATAAACAAAGGACCCCCTGAGGCAAATAAACAAAGCCGGGTGGTCTAAAAATAGCAACTACGGTCAGCAACAGGCACTGCAGGCGGTAACAAAGTGGCAGGGTAGTTTTATGACACATGTATAGAACACGCAAATGGAAGAACATTACGTAGACATTAATAATAAATTAAACAAATTTTAATTATCTAATTAATCTAGACAGCAGACGACAACTAGATATGACAGAAAGAACCAATTATTTGTTACCCTGTCCAACATTTTCAAAAACAGAGACAAAAATGGTGCAGTTTGTCACATCTTTACAGTATAAACTCTTTTCTTTGACGTTTTCCCTGAAAACTTCGATTCAAAGTGAAAATACGCTATATATAGGAAGAAATACGAGCGGAGTTAAACATTCCGGTAAAATATTTATAAGTAAATAGTCAAAATTCACATAAATACTAAAATGTATTTTGCAGGATTGTGTTCACTTGAAATCGACGCCATTTTGAATTCGAAGGCGAACTACCTCACAGGTGCGTTCGCGAGCGATCGCGAACGTTTTGGAGAACGCCAGCGAACATTAGCGAGCGCTCGCGTTGTTGAACACGCCTCAGAAGTCGTGCTTTGCAAGCGTTCTATACAACAAAACTAAAATCGCGCCTTCATGAAACGAATTGCCTTATTTTAATTATTTAACGTTTGTCAAATCTTAACTTCTATTATGTACTCTAAGTAAGTTCCAATTAAATATATTCACTCGTTATGTAATCATTCAACATTATTTATTGCAAACATATATTTTGATGCAAACTCTCTCTGACTTGGATCCGCCAAAGCGTGTCCACCACCTTACTCTCATTTTTTTGCTATTTCGGGCTGGTTTATCGAAAATGAAAGTAGGTTTTTGATTAATTTTAGAATAATTACTTATCTGGTAAAATTCAATTATAGCTTACGGACATCATACCACACGTGTTGAAATACTAAAGGTGTTAGCTGTTACTCTGGTGCAGGCATTTTTTAGTTTATTGGCAAAATATCTTAATTTATAAGTATAGATTCACGGAGTACAATGTACATATATAAAGGCCAACGCATTGGCACCGTATTGTTTAGAGGCACATGCACTCCCGATAACTATAATAATAAGATATAATGAATAGTCGTAAACTATGGTACAAGTAACTTACCCCATATAATATTGTTGATTATGTGCAGATACCCGATGGGCGTGATCGGGTATCTGCACATAACCAACAATATTATATGGGGTAACTACTACCTGACGGGTCTTTCGTACGATTAGTTTGAAGATTTGGTTAGTCGTCATGTTCTAAACGGAATGAGATATAAGGAAAATAAATATCCGATTTTAACGTCATTGTTGACACGGTAAAATAACACATTCCTTATTTTTTAAAGGATATTGTGTTAATGTTTTCAATGGAAAAAAGAAAATTGATGCATAAAACGACCTTTGAAATCGCGTTACGCAAGGCTTTCGATAGTTGTTAACACGTCCCTGGTTGTAAATAAACGCATATAAAGTACATGTATAGTATTATAGAAAGTAGACTGAAAATAAAACTTAAAGATAATAAAGTAAAAAAAAGGCGTCCATAACTCATACTGCTCGGACAACGACCGTGAAACTTTTTTTTATCAATCACTATACATTATGAGAACTAGAACCTAAGAGTTTACTGTTTATGGCCTAAAATCAAGAAGTGGAACGGAAATCGACATGCTTTTTTTAAAGAAAGAAACCAATACCGGCCCTATAGGTCAATTCTTTTGTTATTCGCAATAGATCCATTACCCATCTGAAAAGTGATAATCTAGGTATCTCACTCCTGATTACAAAGGTGAATAATAACATCAAATTCAGAATATTGTTCTTCATATAATAATTGATAATATTTGAATTATGATCTCTTTTGAGTTTTGATAATTATGATGTCGCTTATAAGTACATGCACCTGAAATGACCGACATCTCCATATACTGCACCAACTTTTCATTTTAGAGAATCCGTTTTATTAATATTTAGTACAGTTTCCAGCCATTAAAAGATGATCGCCAGTCTGGGTGACTGTAGAGATTTCCGGAGAGACCATTTGTAGGGTGAGTCCGTACAAATACCACATCACCCTGGTTCACCTCGACAACCACAATACCAGTAAGGCTTCTGACACTAGTAGCACCCTCTGAGCTTGTAAACATAGCCCCAACTACATTAGAGTTCACAACAAGTTGAGAATGTATGTATCCGCTACAGTACAGATTCCACGTAAATACGTAAACACCGTGTTGTGGCGCGGTGAATGCTCCTGTATGTTTGTTATAATGGTTGCCGATATTTGTTACAATGGTGTCAAAGTGAATGGTGAAATCCTTAAATAAGTCCGTACTATAGACAGACACGTATGCAGAAAATGCAGCACCATCTGGGAATGGGGTGGAGGTTGACTGGATTCCTGAAATACATCAATGATTCAGAATCAGTACTATCCTACAGTGTGGTAAATTAATCTCCCGATGTTCTCAATGTTATCTCATGTAAAATGAAATATTGTCGAGTACAAGTATATGATGGTAGTTCATATATATTGAGTAATTTACCTGTCATGAAACGTTTTTCTTTCGATGCACTCAATTTTTTCTCTGACTGACTAATTTTGCGTTTAACCATTGCCGTTTGGCGTTGTATCTTCATCTCATTTCCGTGAGTTGTTGATGGTCCGGTAGTCGTGTTTTCTTTCCGTGTGTCATCCGTTTTCAGATATCCAAGTAAAGTACTCGAATATTTCTTATTGACCCTATACATGTAGTTGGTGTTTGCTGTTGTCAATCTGGATTTCAGAAACCAGTTTAACGATTCTAAATCTGCAATCCTAGCTTGAAGTTCCTCCATCCGGCGGCTAGAGGTAAGAACAATTTCTTCTAAAGATTTCAGTCTACTATTCAGGGAGCGATTTTCGTCATGAATAACTTTGAACATCGCGTCATCTTTGGTGCTGTCCGTTTGATGGTTTTCGAATTTCTCATTTAGGTTTGCCACTAGTTTCTCTAGATTATCAAGCCTCTCTCTGCAAGTTTCGTCTGACGACAAGCCATAGACATCCAGAACAAAATGGAAGAGGACGACTACTAGAGCTATTGTCTTTAGTGTCGCCATTTTTCTTTGCACTAGTTGCGTACTGTGTGAGGCTTGGTTCCTTTTGATAAGCATTCATGAACTTAACTTAGGTTCGTTTAAATGATAAGAACACTATGAAGAACACCAATTTTTGTAGCGTGTGTTGTTTAAGGAGACATGTGAATCATTATCGACTCAGGTGCAGATAGTTGTCTGAATCACACAATTGGTTAAAGGTTTCTTCACTAATAATGAAACAATTTTTTTTATTTGCAATTTATAATTTTTCACAGACATTCATACACACACTCATACAATCTCAACAGGAATATACAATAAATAGCTTGAGGAATATAGTTGATACAACCAGCGTACAGAAAAGAAAGTATACAAGTCTACTCTTGAAAAATATTTCTCCACAAAGTCCATCTTTTGTCAAATATTTTCATTTTAGAATTTTTATAAGATATACATTTTTCAATTTCATATTTCACTTTTAAGTAACATAATAAATCAGATAAACATGGAAGTTTGTTTTGTTTAGTACAATAAAAAATGAATAGTTTTTTCATATAAAAATAAGGAAATTCACAACCATGTTTGTGTCTAGAAGAGGACAATCTCCCAAAATAACATTTGATATATGGAAACCAATTCTTTCTGAAGTACTATTATATATGTGAGTACTAAACTGATTCCACATAGCTAATAAATGGGAACAACTAATAAAAATATGCTCAATAGTTTCAGTAGAATTCCAACAGAATGTGCAATCATCGTTATCAGTAGCTTTTATCTTCTTCAGATAACTTTTAACTGGGAAAATTCTGTGTAAAATCCTATGCTGGAACCATTGAGCAACAGAATTTGTGGTCAAATTAAACCATAGTTTAAACACATCTTTAGTAGTTTTTTTTTCTAAATAACCATTAAGTGACATTTCAGAGTTCCATCTGACAATAGAAGCTGGAGTTTTGTCTTTAGTGTTAATATTTTTATAGATAATATTGGTACATTTTTTATAAAAGAACAATGGCTCATAATATAATGGTAAAACTGGACCAATAGTATAACAATACAGTTCTCTAGTGAAACTAGAAAGTCTTAAAAACTTTGCAATGGCACTTATAATGCTATTATATTGCATTGTACATACTTAATTAACGTTGTTTTCAAACATCTCCTTTGGTAGAAAAGTTCCATTATCATCTAAGAAATCATCAACAGTTTTCACACCCTTTTCATACGAGTATTTTAAAAACAAACTTTTCTTACCAACCGTTATCTTAGAATTGTACCATACAGGAGATGAAGTAATCTTGAAAGAATTTTGTATGGTAACATTTTATTATATGGTAAGAAAGATCATGCTACATGTACATGTATTCATTATTCAGTGCAAAAAACCAGTCGACTTGTTCCTTGATGTTTAATTTTCATTCAAAGAATTTAATGATTAAGGTATCAAAATATATGATGGTAATTATTACATGTAACAGTTATTTATAGTATTCTAATATAAAATATCATAAAATCCTTTGTCATCTTCTTGAAAATTTTCTGCATATATTCTCATGTTTAACATCAAAATTTTTTTGTCTTCGAGAAGAACATTTTGTATTTTTTTTTATTCCTATGTAAGAATTCATCCCCCCTCCAATTGTGGGCTCACCCTACTTCTAGGAATCATGATTTGAACAAACTTTAGTCTACGCTACCTAAGGATGCTTCCACACAAGTTTCAGCTTTTTTGGCCAAATGATTTTTGAGCAGATTTTTAAAGGATGCCAACAAATTTTTGATAATTAAAAATAAGGGCCGTGCTCTGAATGTGACCCGTAGTTCAAGGTGAAGGTCATATCAGATTACTCTAAAAAAAATATTTCTAAGCATATACACTCTCCCCTAAGCTTTGACTGGCTTATACTTCTCATAAACATAACTTTTTATGTAAAAAGTGTGCAGTGACCTTGAACCAATTTCAAGGTCGAATGTTAAGATCAGAGCAGATGTTTAGTTCTTTATTACTCCCCCCTGAAAGAGGGTGTTACCCTTCATTCTAACTAATTTGAACCCCCTAAACTTCGGGATGATTTGTGCAGTTTGGTAAGAATTGGCTCAGTGGTTCTGGAGAAAAAGCTAAAAATGTGGAAAGTTCATAGAGGGACGAACAGACAGAGACGGGCGCCCTACAAACAGCTTTTAGTTCAGGTAGTTCAGGTAAGCTAAAAACATAAGTTTGATAAAATATGCTTTTTTCATCAAAATTTGGTAATCATTACATAATGAAATAAGATACAAAGACATAAACTGTGTATAATACATAGAATTGAACGAAATTGTTTCTAATGTTTCCATGGTA
>WFKH01007768.1:41203978-41214158 GCA_016163765.1 Magallana hongkongensis
ACAATTAGTTTGTACACAATATTCACTTTACACAATTAAACCATACACAGTATTTCCAATATTAAATCAATCATACATCACAAAAACAGACACATTCATTCTTATATAATATACATAAACAAAGCATTCCATGCTTTCAGCACTTCGCAAAATCTTTTTTTTTTTTAGAGAAACTGGAAAATTCATTCGCTAGCTTTTTTCCATCATTTATAAAACATGATGCTATAGGATGACAAAAAGCATATAAATGTTGGAAAATATTTTTGGCAAGAAAAACAGAACCAAACAAACAAACCAAATTCTAATGGCTGTTAATTCACAACATGCACCATTACAGCAATCTTACAACAATTAACAATAATCTCTCTCTCTCTCTCCTCTCTCTCTCTCTCTCTCTCATCCTTTAGTCTACAAGTACAAAATTCATACAAGTCACGGGGTTAAAATTAGGAAACTACCTAGCACTGTACTCATAATGCAAACATTACAACATGACGATGAAGTGCTTTAATTAGCAGAACACCATTACTGTACGCACCCTTTTTACCTTTTTTGTTCAGTTAACATGGAGACAACATTAAGTACAGGACAATAATATATTGTGAGAATCATTTCTTAAAGCTGAACACCGCTCGTAAATAGGCATTGTCCGCCATATTTCTCTTTCATCACCGCTATCCCTACAACCCCTATATAAGCCGCAGACCTCTTAACAGTTCAAAGTATTTCGCTGTAGAGGTCTCACCTGTGTGGACGTTCGCATTGCCTCGCCGTTTTACTCGGTCGCGATGAAATTATCAAGTTTTACGCACTTTTTTCAAGCCAGGGGAATACTATCATCAAATAAACTGGTCAATGCATTATTTAAAAACAGAATATGCACATAAAATAAGAATAAAATGCATAAAATCCAAAGACCACGAAATGAATACTACAAGTCGGCCACGAGTTTCAGGTGTGCAATCGGGTGTAACGAAATCGAAGGGTTTATATACCAGGTATCTGTGTGACGGTGCCTATTTACGAGCGGTGTTCAGCTTTAAATCTAAAAAAATGTCTGTGCATGTCCAAATTATGCAGCTTTTGAAAACTAAAACATAAGTTTATAGCTTTAATATTATTTTTCTCCAGTTAGTGTCATGGGCCTTATTGAACCATTGGTTAACCTAACTTTGCATATAAAATTTAAAAGTGAGAAGGAGCAGTAACTTTCCACAGAAAATTGAGTTGAACACGAAAGATAAACTCTTTCTTCTTCAAACCTTTTTGTTCATGAATAAAACAAGAACAGATGACGAATTAGCACACCAGTACTTTTCTGTAAATTTTCAGAAATAACAAATGAAAAAAAAAAGAAGTTAACAAAAAGCCCATTTCACACATAGAGAATAATGACAACATATAGTTTTCCCTGTCTCTAGTAATGAGATCAAACACAGTCTGAGCAAAAAAAAAAAAAAGATTTAGGCATGACAAACAATAAAGTCTGATATATCACTACAAGTCATGCCAAGCACAACCCATATTCCTTAATAATCCAGATCTGTTTTGAATTTATATTATGTCGATTCCATTGATCAGCTGTTCACGTCAATTTCATTGAAATGTAAGTGTTATATGACTAGCAACTGAACTGTTACAGAACAATGATGGATATAAATGTACTAAAATATAACGGATAATCTGTGACTATTATAATACTATTTGGATGCTACTAGAAAGACAAAGTTATGGACTAAAACTAGTCCCCCTGGGGTCACCCCGCCGTCATTGCTGGTACTCCAGAATCTGCTTGTGATAAAACAGTAAGTACCTGCAATGGAAAAAAATCAAAATGTCAGAAATTAGTCTTTCTAATTTGAAATAAATCAAAAGATGATTCAAAGCTAATCATTACAATACAATCATTTTTTCATGTGGGTGCAATTATTTGCCTTTTGTGTCCAAATAGATGTAAGTGGGTTTTTTGGTTTTTTTTAGATCTCTGAATTGATTACCAAACACAAAAATAGAAAACATTTTTTGAAATTCAACATTTTGCCTTTGAGAATGTAAAAATGAGCCAAAAATATAGCAACCTACAGAAAAATCCAGAATACTAATTGTCTGAAATTTTGTGCATTTCAAATACTCATAAGGAAATACATGTATAATTGCAAAGTTGAAATTTTAAAAAGTTTTATCTTCTTTATCAGAGTATAGAGTGATGTAATGAAATATTTTAATTTTATAAAATTTATGCTCAAAATCAATTTATCATCTTTTAACACTCTAAATTTTAAAAACATTCTCTAACTCTTACCCTTCACTTTTAAGAACTTCATTGAGTGTAGCTTTGGTGATCAAGTGGTCATCACATTTGAACCACTGATCCTTGTGTTGGCGAATGAAGCACGTGTAGTGACCGCATTCAATGGTACCCATATGGTTCACAACAGCAAACAATGAATACCTGCAACGAAATACATGTAGACTGAAATATCTATACATGTATCTACATTTCAAAACCTATAATGTATTTGACATCTGACTTAATTGTAGCTGCATAGACTGGATTTTTTAAAAACATTTATTGTTTTTTAGGGGTGGAATTCAAATCATTATGAATTTCAATGTAAGAGAAAACCTGCTTTTAATATCATTGAAGAATTTTATTAGAAAGGGTTTGGGATAAATCAGTACAGAGAAATATGTAATGAAAAGTATACCCACAATGGTCATTTTGAAACTGAATGTATTGTCAAATACTGTGAATGTAATCTTCGACAAGCAGCACATTAAAACATGTACATGTACACTTTTGATTTTTTTTATGGGATCATTTTTTAAATGAATGAAATAAACTGCAGCAGCTATTTAATTTAAGAGAAGATAGCAAATGAGGCTTACTTGTTATCACATGAAAGACCTTTGGCAGATTCCTGTACAATTTGATTCCTGTAGCCATTGGTATTGTTTCTTGAGGAGGACATGAACGGAGTCATGTCCAGTTCCTCAGGGAATGATACAAAAGTTGAGATCTTCTTGTGGAGGCCTGTCGAGTGCTCAAACCTCTGCAAAACACACAACAACTAGATCAAGAGAGGTGCAGTGTCATATAGAGAAGATTTTGACATTGGCAGAGGGACAGAGTACATTTGTTTTGAACAATCTGATTGGCAGTTCAACAATTCATTTTAAGTTAACAAAGGAATTATTCGAAACTATATGTTAATTCATGAAAAATCCAACCCATTTTTAAATGTTTGAAAGCTCAAAAGCTCTTAATTCCTTTAATTTTAACTTTTTTAAGGGGGTGGGATGATAACTATAGTCTGTCCCAAGTTATTGCTTCCATCACTTTTTAATGATTTTCGATTAAAATAAACATACTTGTCAATGAAGTTCAATTGAAATCGATAAAAGGTGAAAAATCCAATATTTCTTTATTGATACATCATCTGTTTATACCCGGAGAATTTCACATCAACAAAAACAAACATTGTGTGGAGATTCAAAATGGGAAATGTTTACATCTTTTCTCCATTCAGAGGTACTCGGAACACCTCGCACAATTTTTTAACATTATCATCCGGGGTACTTAATATTGTTTGCAATGCAAAATCCCTGTAGACTTTCTATTTTTGGTTGTGTATTTAAACCTGAAGCATTAGAGGGGGCGTTTCAGAACAGATAATCTAGTGAATGGATGTAGTTTGGACACGAAGGTATTTATAATTATCAAAATATTGAGCGAAAAGTGTGGAAGCAGAAACTTGGGACAGAGTCTAGTCAAGAACCACTACCTTAATGTGTCATGATGATAGTTGACACAAAATCAGTGCATATAACACAACCATCTACATGTAACTTCTATATAAAGGATGTAAAAATCAAATTAATGAAATATTCATAAATATGATTTTTTTTTAAAAAGACAAACAAGAAGTTCATTGAAATCAGCACATTTCAATGCTGGGACTTCTCAACCCTTAAAATACACAGACCTTGAGGTGAAAACAGGCCACTATAGGCAGCTTCTTCATAGTCAGCTGTTTGGTTGACTCCTGATAACTGTGGCAGGTGCTACATTTAATCTTAGCAGAACTGCCCAAGTGCTCAGGCTTCGTAAATCTACAAAAGTATTTTTAAATAGCTACGTGAATGAAAGCAAACTTAAACCAAACCCTCAAATGGAAAATTAAAAAATAAATGCCGTTTCACAGGAGATTTTTTCATACCAGATTTTTCTCATCCACATTGCCATCTACAGTATATTCATATGCTCATATCACTTAGTGTGTCTATTTCATAAAGTTTAACTAGCAAGTTTCAAATAAATTTCAAAATTTCACTGAGGAATCAATACTCTGAAATCATAGGTCCGATTTTTATGGAATGCCATTTTTTTTTCATAGTTCTGGCAGCACGGAATTTAGTGGATTGGCTTCTTTGAGGATGTAAGTTTGTAATTTAGTGGGAGAATGGTACCCATAAAATCCATTAAAATTGTGCCGCTACAAAATCTAATGATTCCAAAGTATCTCTTATCTTACAACCTTATGTCAATCACCTTACCGTTTTAAGCAATCTAACAATGAGGTAGGTTCATATGTCCCTGGACTGTTTGAAAAACCTGCAAAAATATACAACAGCTTTTGTAATTTGTATACACTGTATACACTGGTTTATACTGAACTATATAATTCTCATTGCAACTGCTTGTAAACACACAACAGACAAAGGTTCACTATGTACAGAAGTTCAACATAAATAATATTGATGAAATTTAGTGTCCATTCATTGAAACAAGACAGCAGTTTAAACTAAAGCTGCCTAAGAGATACAACTTGATAACATGTAATCCCCCCCCCCCCCCCCAAAAAAAAAATGGACTATTTTATATTTTGACACAGATGATTTGCTTACAATAATAATTTCCCTCTTCTACTATACTAGTCAGTAGACAGTAATTTTGAAGGACATAGATTTATACTTATACTGATCGAATACTGTAGATACTTTTTTTTTAATGCGAGTTTTTAATTCCACGATTCAATGGTTTTGCATCAAATTGCGAGAATATAAAATCGTGAACGCCAAATTTTTATCATAGTTTCATTTAGTTTACATCCGTCTGAAAAATAAAAACGAGAGGCACATCTCGCTGATTTTAAATGGATATTTATTCCTGGTGTTTAATTAGGAATCTACAGTAATCAGTGCTTACCTGAACTTGGTGATGAGCTGGAGTTGTTAACATTGAGGAGAGCATTTGGTATGGGTGCTCCTGGTCCCAGGTCTAGAGATATGTCCCATATAGGGTCTATTGTGGTTGACACATTACTGTAAGACAGGTATTTATGCACTTAGTTAAACCACAAATCAACCTACTTTCTACCTTTTTTTTTGTTTTTTTATTTCAATAAATGGTAATGACATTCCACTGGCTTATCAAAATATTATAAATGTGTCATTTATGCATGCTACATTTCATAATACAATTCACATTCCAAATACATGTTTATGTATATTGTGTGTATAATATTTAATTGTTCACTGTATATTCTTTTCCTAATTATAAACTAATTGGTATAATAGATTAAAACCATGTCATATATTCTTGATTTATGTGCATCTTTTTCTTCTAATATTAGTACTAATTTATGTTCTAATTAAAGTACCAATTTTTATTCTACATCAAGTACCCAAAAATGATCTAAATTAAATATCGATTCACATTCTATATCAAGTTCCCTTTTACATTCTAAATTAAATACATATTTACATTCTATATTAAGTTCCCTTTTACATTCTAAATTAAGTACTTATTCACATTCTATATTAAGTCCTCTTTTACATTCTAAATTAAATACATATTCACATTCTATATTAAGTTCCTTTTTACATCCAAAATTAAATACATATTCACATTCTATATTCATATCCTATTTACATTCTAAAATTAGTGGGAATTTACATTGTATACTTTATTACCAATTCCTATTTTTAATTTGAGTTTAAATCAAGACCTGGTACAACTCAGGTGAGAAATTGACCACATCAAAGGTACAGTACAGGTGAGAAATTGACCCCATCAAAGGAAATTGACTACATCAAATTTGGTACCATACAAGTGAGAAATTGACCATTCTAGATTTGGTACAGTACAGGTGAGAAAATGACCACTCTAGGTTTGGAACTGTACATATGAGAACTTGGACCATCCTAGATTTGGTACAGTACATGTGAAAAATTAACCATTTTAAATTTGGTACAGTACTGGTGAGAACTTGACCTACTTGCACTCCTGACAAGTGACATCAGACTGTAGGCCCCCTGTGAAGATTTGGTCAATGATACAGTTACAGTGATGGGGGTTCCCTGATGTCATTCCATTTCTTCCTGAAAAGATAATTCAGGATCATCTATACACTATTAAAAATTGTTTATTGAACTTTAAAAAAATAATGGTAAAATGCATAATTAATACATATTGAGTTTATGTATTTTTTTTTTAAATTTTCAATGAAGGGTGCCTGTCATAAAGATATTCAAAGACCAAAGAATACTGGTACTAATGAACAGAAATCATCATTTTTGTCTAGACAGAAAAGGGTTTAGATATAAATACTGTAATTAAGAAAATTTAAATAGATTACAAATTGTAATGCACTAAACAATGTACATTCAAGTTTAGCCTATTTTGAATAAAAGGCCAAATCTTTCTAACTGCACAAAAGTACCATGAAATTAGAGCTTTCAGCTTGCAGCAGAGAGAGGGTATTTAAACAAAATCCTTGTAAATTAAAAGTATATGAAAGTTAAATCTCAAGAAAACATCTACTAAATCAAAACCTCCTACAATTTTTTTTTCACTCTCAAACTTGTGAATACCACATAAAAACAGTCACTGTGGTTATAATGTGTATAGAACTGATAAGAGAACTTTATGTAGAAAAATGTTGGGATGGATAATTCTTGAGTTGGGTTTTTGTAGGGATGGGGTTGGAGTTTCTTTTTTTGCTGGGATGGGATATGTGTATGCATCTTTGACATGCAGATTTTCATATCAGAGTCAAACTTGTAGATGTGTTGAACTTAAAAATTATTTTTTTAAGTAGTCTTAAATTCAACATTTGCATGTGCATTCTGGTTTATATAAACAGCAAGCAAGTTAGTTTTTATTATGATAAAATCTGATCTCATATACAAAAAAAATTAAGTCTACTTGAAGATCTTCATGCAGTAACATGAATTCAAAGTTTAGGAATTTTAAAAGACAATCACAAATTAGCATCTTATTGAATTTGTGTTATCATCAAAGACAACTATAACATTTAAAATGTACATTTTGTGCAAAGTCTGTGTTTAAAGTTTAAAAAATGGACCTCCACTTGCAAAGTTCATCAATTATAAATTAACAAACTACACACATAGAACAGTATTGCATTTAACAGTAAAATATATTATTTTACATATATCATAAATGAGAATATATTAAATTCAGTCATGAAAAAACAACAGAAATAAACTGTACATAACACAAAAATATATATTAAGTTCATGGACTGGGTAAAATCTGAAACCTTTTGAACATACCCTTTGTGACCATGGGCCAACTCACTTTACTCGAGAGAAAAAAAAAAAAGAAAAAAAGATTTGTGTTGATATAAACATGTAACTGATGGATCACAAGACTCAAAGTTATTTCCTTTATCTATATGGCAATGAAATGGATAAATGTGCCAGCATTTGACACCATATTGCGACAGTGCCTCAGAAAGAAACCATTAGTTTTTTTGGCCTTAGTTAAAGATCTGACAACATTTGGTCTATCAACCAAAATACATGCAGATCCAAAACAATTTGCATAAAGGCATAGAATGATACTGTAAAAGTGATTATTTACGCTGGTGGTAAAGTACGCATTTTCTGGAGTCAAACAATAGGCGTTGGTATTAAATATGCGGATGCGTGATTTACCACATGCAAGTTTTGATTTTTATATCGCGGGGGTATTTTACGCAGTTTTAGGCTTACCGTGTAACTAGTGTACATTTCCCCCACGCGTAAATAACCACTTTTACAGTATTTACATGTATGCAACTGAAAAATTTCAATGAGTTGGTCCATGGTGTCTGTAAGCAAATGTAAATACTTGGTTTCCAACAGAAAGTATAATGGTACATTATTTTACATTACGTAATCTAATACACATAGACAATCAAAGAATCCAAGACTGTTCATGCATTGACAAAACATCTACCGTACATTTACCAAAGACAAATGTAGCCAGAATCACAAAGGTTACATGGTACATGAAATCATGCATGAAGTACATGTACAGGTATTGTGTACATGAGTGATGTATAAATGGGTATATGCATGTTCATACAATCTTGTATTCCCTTTTTTTATTTTCAAAGCAATCATCTTAAATCTCATTTTCATATATTCAGAACTACATGAACTAAGAAGAATCCATTTCAAAAAAGTGTTTCTTTTAACCTAGACTAGGCTCAGACCAGGACTATACATAGGCCACAAAACAAACAAAGAGCTCACTTTTGATCTCAGTCTCACTTTTCCACTATAAATTTCTTTTGTAACAGTGAGATTAAGTTCAACAATGTGCTTGTCTAAGTTTTCTTGGCCCTGGAGCCTGAAGAGAAAAGTAGAAAATGTTGCAGAGACCAGAACAGAAGCAAGACTTTGAAGTAGGGAAGATACAAGCCTGTACAAACCTGTGAAGAACTTGTTGATGGATAAACACTTATTATCGGAGTAACCTTTACAATGTCGATGCAGCACGTCCAGCGCTGCGATCAGGAACTCGTGAGCATCCTGTTGTTCGTATCCTGCCAGGTGCCGAGCATTGGTCCAGACCAAATGTAATAGACGATATGGAATATGGGGAGTTCTATTGCCAGAATAAAACTACAAAAGAAATAATTTTAGAATACATTTTTACCTTTTATTCCTTACACAATGACATTTTATCTACAATAGTGCTGACTTTTCCCAAAGGAAACAAAAATCTGTCAAATCTTTCTCAGATAAACTCTCAATTTCAAAAGACAAATTTTATTTCATGTTCCATATTCTGTGTCAAAGTGAAAGTAAAAGTGAAGTTTTGTTCATGATTCTATGAATTGATATGAATATTTTGTTTATATTTTAATTTAAGCTCCACTTGAGAAATATACCTCCTGGAAAAGTCTTGCCATTTCACAAACAAGACATTGTTGTGCTTCTACTGAGGTCATTTGACAGTTGTGCTTGTCAGCGAGGAAAAAATCACGTAGCACCGGGGTGTGTATCAATGATTGCACAATACAGTTCATAAAACAGGTATTTCCTAAGTTGATTAAACCTCTCAAACCTGAAAATAATAGAAATCAGACCCGTACTTTTTTCCATTGCGACTTACTTTCTAAAACGATGCTCCTAGGGTCAGATATTGAGATGAAATCAAAATTGAATTCATTTTACATTCACTTGGTCTTTCAACAAAATATATAAAACAGAAACATTTGTATCTTTCATCTTTTTATTTTCTATAAACAAAATTAATCATCTCAGCAAATATTCCATGTTCATAGACAATATTATTACTTTTATTCTCAATGATTAAATGAAATGTGACAGTAAAAACGTTGCTTGAACATATATTCTTACCTATAGTTGATTTATTTTCAACTTTTCTTCTCTTGGGGTTCTGCCTTAATATTTCCACTTCAACCTCTGTTGGCTCCCAAGCTATGAAATTGTATGATTTTAATCCTGTTTTGATAAAATAATATCACAATAGAAAGGAAGTATACAAGATGCACTATTATATTAAACAGAAATATGTAAAAATTTAATTTTTCTTACAGTTTTCATAAAATATTTTATTTGAAATCTTTGTGATGGTAATGTCTGATAAATTATGCTAAATAATTGTATAAATGATAGTCAAACCTAATGATTTGGCAGCTTTTTCATTCTGAATTTGAGCAATGCTTTCAAGCTCTTTGTCATAGACATAATCTCCACATTCAAAGCAAAATATTGTTCCATAGGTCATGTCAGCAGCTGTGAATTGAGTAGAATAACACTCAGTTATTTCATATTATGAAAATAATAATGTTTAATATTCATCATATAAGAGAGAGAGAGAGAGAGAGAGAGAGAGAGAGAGAGAGAGAGAGAGAGA
>WFKH01007768.1:41220084-41249721 GCA_016163765.1 Magallana hongkongensis
GGGGGGGGGGGGGGCTCAAATTTCTTACATAAGAATACATGGAGAAAAATCTTTAAAAATCTTCTTCTCAAAAACCAATTGGCCAGACAAGATGTAGCTTGTGTGGAAGCATCTACAGGTAGTGTAGATTCAAGTTTGTTCAAATCATGATCCCCGGGGGTAGAATGAGGCCACAATTTGTGGGAGGGGGGTTGAATTTTTAAATAGGAAATAAATTTGATTATTCTCAAAAACTCAAACGTTATAGTATATGGTATTACATACATGCAAGAATCTTGACATTTGTCGATTCTTAACTGTTTATATTTATATGAATAGTTGATCTTCTTGATTTTGATCTTCTTGAGAACTGCAATGCTCAGTATGTAATATGACTATGAAATCATCCAGTTACAAAAGGGGCTCAATGTTAAGCGTAAGAATATCTGGAGAAAATTTTTAAAATCTTTTTATACAGGATCTATTTTACTTAATTGTTCAGATATTTTGTATATGACTCTATAAAGCTAATTTTATCATGGCTGTCATTGCTCAGGTGAGCGATGTGGCCCACAGGCCTCTTGTTTAGGTAATTCTGCTATGACCTTAACCTTAGACCTAGAAACTTGGTTAAAGGTCACTGCACACCCTTTCCCCAAAGGCACTCTGTAGGTAAAGTATGAGCCAGATTGGGCCAAGGGGAGAGAACATATACCCTGGACAAGTGTTCTCGGATGGACAGACAGACAGACTGATCACTATAGGGCGCCCCCAGAGTGGGACCCTAATTTAAGTCTATATTATATCTTATATTGATGTAACTATTAAGTTTTTTGAAGTAAGACTGTTGGGGTTTTTTTACCGTTGACAACGTTGTACATGTACTGTAGGGATGACGTAAATGTCAAAACTAACCAAAAACAAATGTCCTCGAGAATACAGGCAATGAAAAATGAAATGCAAACAAATGGTGATTAATGAATTTAAGACAACGCAGACAGTAGCTTAGTGGAAAAAATAAAATTATGGCCGACAAATTTGTTCTGAGAAAGATGTTTCACAATGAGCATTTTGAGTAACCATTAATTAAGAAAGCTTTAATATCAAACACAGTCACACCCTATACCAACATTTCTACTTGCAAAATTACAACCAATGTTTAATTTTGGGAAAAATTGGCATACTTTGATTAGAATATTAAGACTTGTATTTCAAAGTTTCTAGGGGCAGTTTCTCGAAACTCAGTTCAGATAATCAGTACAAGCTTAATATTTTGACATTATGTCATCTGTTTAATTTAATATGTATATAGATATGTCGTTGTCATCGGCCAAAGAAATTTCATAACACTTTAACGTTATATCAATATATTAGGATATAATAGACCTTAATTTAACTAATGATAATTTGTTCATCTGCATCACCTATGATTAACTCCATTAACTCTCTCTTTCTTTTTCTGGAGTTAACGCCTATGAAAAGCTTCTACGTAGTTTACTATAATATGGCATTAGGCATTTGTTTATTTGCATTTGTACATTTAAATCCCAATTACATTGGTATCAATCTTATGAACTATGTATTTTATTGAAATTCATTTAAGTAGGACAACTACTGGTAAAAATCTGATATGCAATAAAAAGATTTCTCATTTTCAAACTACAAATTTTGCTCACTGTCATTGTTTTCCAGATGCAGCCTCAAAGCATGCTTTTCAGGCATTCTGTGACACACTGAGGGCAGAGGTTTCCAGTGATAATATACATGTCTGTGTAGTGAGCCCAGGCTACATTCAAACCAACCTATCCCAGAATGCAGTGTGTGGAGACGGATCAACATACAACAGTAAGAAACTTTAAAATAATCGTACATTATACTGTAAACATATTATTTATATAATGTGTAAAATATTTGGCAGAAATTGGGTCTTTTAACAAGTAAGCCTCAATTTGATTTAGCTCATTTCTAAGTGTACCTTTTTAAACCATAAATATATACCGTATGTATTGTATTCACATGTACTAGCCATGTTCTTTTATTAGAACTTTTTTTTGCTGAAACTGCTAAATAGAACACACAACCAATTGTAATATATGTTTACAGTAGAAGCAATTCAGCTGTGTACAGGTAATATTTCTATCTCAAAAATTTGTCTCTATTTATTTATTTATTTCAATAAATCTTTTGTAGAAATGGACAGCACAACAGCTAGTGGAATGAAGCCAAGTTTTGTAGCCCACAAAATATTACAAGCAGTGAAATATAGACAAGATGACATTGTTCTAGCTCCTCTTCTACACAAACTTGTGATATTAATCAGAACTTTTTTCCCTTCTCTATTCTTTTTAACAATGAATCTTAGAGCAAAGTCTGGTAAAAAAGAATTTACAAAATTAAAGAAATCATGATAATATATTGAAATTTATTTATTTTTGAAAAAATGCTTGCTCTTTCCTTTCTTGTCAAACTATTCAATACATTACAAAGTATTATTCAAGGCTCAGGAGTGAAATTTTTACACTTGTTTTATTTATTTTGCAATCATTATATACTAACACAATAAAACAAGAATCATCATGAGTAGTACACACTGTACACTTTGTAAGCACAGAGCAGTATGGCAGAGATTGACACAATGTTTTGCAAATATTTTCGTCGACTGTCGTCTCTTCGAACAAGAATCACTTGTGAAGTCGAAGTCAAGTCTTGTAATGGCAGTCCTTGGACTTTTCTGATATTTGTCTCTAACTGATATTTGCAACACGGATCGCTGGCCCAAGACACTGCATACACTCCAGAGGTGATAAAGCTGGCCGCAGCAAGGGGAAATGAGAACAGATCCTTTTTGAAATATCCAGTAGATAATGAAATGACACCACTCACAACAGAAGCTTTGTGGAGGAAATTTCCCATTTTAATCCAAGAGGCAGTTTCATTTCCTAGTCTATAAGGCTCAATGATTATGTGTTTCACCTGCATTGCTAAAGCTTTTTCCAACTCCATTTCGACATCTTCTTGACTATTAGCATCTGTGTCGTCATGAACAATATAATAGCTTGGGGTGAGGCGCTTTGACATGTCGATGGGTCCAATTAACTGAAAGAGATGGTGAAATGTTTTAAAAAAGAAACTTGCAATGCACGTTATTAAATTCTGTTTATTACTACTGACTAGACCCATTTCATCTGTAAGTGAAATTAGGTTATTAGATTTTATAAAAATTCATGAGAAAATAGTTCTACTTATAAATCCATACAATTCGATAATGAATGAATATCTAAAAATCAAAGTAGAGAGATTCAGAACAGGAGACTAAATGCCAAAACTGACTATAAAGATTTCCATACGATAATCACGATAGTATTCCAATCCATTTATCTATCTTGTATTTATGTTAATTCAGGGTTTTTAAAGATATTAATCAAAAGTAACTCACTATTTTCAAGTACAAGCTTAATTCCAAACTTTTTACCGGTGTTTCTCAACTTTTATCTTTTGAAAATGATGTCATATTTGTTTCTCCTTTTAAAAAAGAGCGTCCTGTCAAGAGAGGCAACTCTAATCAGCTGTTTTACACGTTAAAATATTTAAAAAACAAAACAAAACTCATAAGATAATTTCCTGTACTTCAACATTGATAATTTTACATGAAATTTAATTTGGAATGAAAAATTAATATTTAATTATATTTTTTTCTAAAAAGAAATTATATATTCATCTTAAATGTTGCCATCTTCAACAGTGTTCAAAATATCAAGATTTATAATGTTTCATTTCCTCACACTGACAGTAATGTGACGAACGAAACAATATTGTCCTTGAAATTATAACATAGTGAAAATAGTTTAATATTAGATAAATAAGATAGATAAATTCAGATAAAGATAATTTTTCCAAAAGCATTAGCGAGTTATCCTTCGTTTGTAAGAAAAAGAAAATAAAAAAAAAATCTTTTTAAAATCATTGAACGTATCATATCTTATTTTAAAACACCGGCTCTTATATCTTCCAATAAGTGTTTATTACGAATGCAAAAATAAAAGGTGTTTTGGTAGCATAAATAACTAACTCGTACGACCCTTGACCCCTACATTCACAAAAAAATGCCGATTATTAACGCACCTGTCCCAAAAATTAAGGAGGAACAAATCTTGATTAAACATATAACTGGAATAACGTCGGATAAACACCCACTTATTTAATTAAGAACTTCTGTCGGTATAACGAATCAAATCCATATACTACATTATGTTCTAAATGCAGTACATGTATTATAAGCATCTGGTAGGCTTATATAAATCAAAGTGGGTTAGCGTTCCGCGGTGGTAATATTCTGGTTAATCAGACGTGAAGTTTTGTTGATACGGTAGTAATTATTTCTTAGAGTACAGATAATTGCTTCAGAAGCAGCTTTTTTTTTCATTCATTATAGAGCACATGTACGTGCATGCTTTTTAAAGCATACGGGGTTAGGAGGTTACGTTAATGGGTCGAAAAGAGGTTAAGCAATTAAAGAAAAAATATAATTAATGACAGAGTTGAGAGATAAAAGATTTTTTTCCCTTCCTGGCGGAAACTAAAATTAGAAAGAAAGATTAGGCTGTAGAAGTACTAATAAGAGCCCGCGGCTTTTGATAAATTTTATAAGATTAAAAATCTCGCGAACGTTATCCTGTTATCGATATATTTTTTTTCGTATAATCAGAATAGTTTTTTTCTTTTGTAGTCATGTTCATGGGGGTAAAAATGAACCCTCGCACACACACAAAAAAAGAAATCGATGATCGATTCTAATTTTACGGTTAGATTATTTATCTTAAAAAATGGCATATCGAATAAAACAGTGGTTGTAGCCAGTGCATTTTTGCATCGTGCTATACATAATTCATGTTCTATGGGTAAAACATACGGAATTCAATGTCTTTCATTCGTCTAAATCGATATTGTTCCGACTAATCAAGCGCGAGAACAGCGATTTGCGGAGTATCTTCTCATGTATAAAGTGAGGCGGTGTTTGCTTTTGGCATATTTCGACGCGATATCATGGCATAGTCGGCGGTCGAGGTTGATGACAAAATAATAGTTTATATATAACGAAGGTGGGAAAATAGCATATTCATGAGAAAAGTATAGTCATATGTCTTAGCAATCAAATATTCATTTGCTAGAAATTATCACTTTTGTGTAGCTGCGTGGAGTTCACATGCATAAAAGCGACAGATTGAATAGAAAAGGGGAAATTCTCGCGAATGGCTTTATAAAGACAATTGGATGCTAACTTGGAGCAGTTAAGCGCGTGTGCTGCCGTAACAAAGGATCCGAGTTGATGATGATTTCATATCGATTGGCGTATTTTACCCCACTGGCACAGGAGTGCAGTCGCTCATAACGATGATACGCTGTCTCAAGTCAAAAGATACCAAATATAATGCGAATTGAGTTTTAACCCAACGTGTATCAGCTTGAGACTTAAATCGATATAAATATCGAGTATGGAAGGAAAAAAGAATACGGCTGTGGACGCTGGCATCGGTGTTTTGAAATGTTCTTTGAAACTGCGATAAATAGCCATGTTCTTCAAAGGGTGCGCCAATGGTGATGCACAGTGTCTTCAAATTGCGATTATGAACTTCCCCGATAATTAGTGTCTACTTGTTTTGTGTGTATGTGCTCTTTATCTATCGCCAAATTTTGGATTCTTGGAAGTTCTATAATAATCATATCCCGGATTCATTAACCGGCATTAAGTGAATGGAATATGTCGACAATAAAAAGAGCCTATATGGAGATATCCAACGGAATCCGCGGATTGCGATTTAGGAGCGAGCAGCAATCCCAGCAAAACACCAGTGCTGCCCAGGGACCCCAGGGGGGTCGAGAGACCCAACTGCCCCAAAGGTTCAATGTTAATGGGAATGGGACTATGAATGTCAGAATCGTTCGGTCACCCAAGCCTCTGATTGCCAGAAAAATACGGAGTCTGTTCAGTAAAAGCCAACCAGATACAATTTCGGAACTGTTCGCAGACGAGCGCTTTTTGTCCAAGTTCTTTTTTTATTTTGCTCCGGAGGAACGTGGGACGCTCTGCCAGGTGTGTAGATTATGGAAAAACGTACTATATCACCCCAAATTCTGGGTGGATGTCACCCCAATCATTGTCTGTCGTGAGCTAAGTCGCAACGATGATCAGAGGTGCAAGTTCTACGAAAGTCTACAGCACAGAGGGTTCGACACGGTGTGCCTGTTTGGCGCCACAGACAACGAAGTTTCGGATTTTGTTGCTCATTTTCAAACGTACAAAAAGCAAATAAAAGCTGTAAGTCTTCGCTGCTCAAATGTGACTGATACGGGTATGGAGGTTTTATTCAAGAAGCTGCCTTGTTTATACAAAGTTGAATTATCAGGGTGCAACGAAATCACAGAAACAGGATTGTGGTCCTGCTTGAACCCGAAAATCGTTTCCCTGACAATCAGTGACTGCATTAATGTCGCAGACGACACAGTGGGGGCCATTGCACAGTTACTTCCGTCTTTGTTTGAACTGAATCTGCAGGCCTATCACGTGACGGACGCTTCCTTGGCCTTTTTCAGCGCCAAACAGGGCTACATTCTTTCCATTTTGAGACTACATTCCTGCTGGGAGATCACCAATCACGGCATTGTCAACATTGTACATTCCTTGCCCAATCTGACGGTGCTGAGCATGTCGGGTTGTAGCAAAATCACAGACGATGGGGTGGAACTCATCGCCGAAAACCTCAGAAAACTTCGTTCCTTAGATCTGTCCTGGTGTCCTCGTATTACCGATGCTTCGTTAGAGTACATAGCCTGTGATCTTAGCCAACTGGAAGAACTCATTCTAGACAGGTATAACATACGAGTCCCCCAACCCCATCAAGCTTTCGGGCATTCCTATATATTTATCTATGTCAAAAGGTTACGACTTATAGGTTAATAATCTCAGATGTTCTGGAAAAGATGGTGAATGGCATGGTTAAATGCTCTTTGTCTGGTTCTCTCAAAACTGGTTTACGCAATATATCATGAGGTCACTAACCAATTACTTAGATAGTTCAATTTGTAAAATTTCATAAAGATACATGTACATGCATTAATGTGTTTAAGGTTTACTAAATGGTATGCGTGAAGACTAGCTAAAGCTTAAAGTTTTGTCTCAGAATTTGGTACCGTTTTAAATTGTCTGATGTAATAAAATGCAGTTTAGCATTTATATAATAGAAAGGAAAATAAAATAGCAAGAAAAAGATGATTGTTTTTTAAACGAAAATGCAGTTTCTAAGATTTTAAATATACAAACTTAGTCCATTATAAAATACATGTATACTATTGCGTTTTCTTAATACATGTTCATATAAAGAAATCATAATAACATTTTCACAAACCATAAAAATCCCAAGTTCAAATTGAAGGTAAAGTCGTTAATCTAAATCAATCTAAATGTAGCATTTCGTGCGAAATCTATAACCACATCTCGCTTAAAAAAAGACGAGGAGGAACTTGAAGGAGCGGAGATTCCAGAAAGATTTATGAGATAATTTGTACAGTATATAATCCGAATCGCAAACAAAAATAAACCGGAACATCTCAAATAAATGTCAGAAACCCAATAACATCATGATAACCATTATTATTTTATTTGGTTTCGCGCTTCTGAAAATATCCCTATTGATTGAAAGATCAAATGAACCTATAATGAGATTTTTCCCATACCGCTTTTTGGAGATCGATTAACCGTCATCGACAAAGTTTGCTGCTTTGTTGATTATGAAAGAAGTGAAGCCAAATTCGCTCATCTAGCTCAATAAACATGTTTTCATCGGGTATAACTGAGGTTTACATGTATACAAAGATCGTTGATGAATTGATATATTTTGTGTTTGCAAACCATCCCTCATTGATACCTCAATGGTCCAAAAATAGACTCGCCTGGGTTCCATCAATGAAAGGTCCTTTTCGTGTTCTGATCTGGCTTCATATCGACTATTGGAGATGACTCACCTCACGGCCTGCTTTAAACTTGGCTTCATTTAAATAACATACATCATTGATTTTTTCCCCTTTTGCCTTATTTCTTTCTCTTGGTACCTAAAGACGGAGAAAAAAACGCACCCATACACCTTTCCTCAAAAATAGTTTATATGTTATCTGGATGCCCAAGTTGCATGTACATCGTCTCTTCCAAAAAATGTAGGCATTTTTGGGGGGTTCTGGGTGTTGAAATGAGAACTTGATAAAATACCTAAGTTTTTGTTGTTGTTTTTTTTACCATTCCACCATCGAATCATATCCAAGAGTTCAGAACTTCAAGCTGGAATTTCGTGAATTGCAACGACCTTGTATACTAATAATCAAAGCAGGTGGTACTTAACTTCTGCGGAGGTCTTGTTCGGTCTAAACTATTTTAATCACACCATGCGATAGATATAGGTACGTGCTTCTTAAAATACCCACGGGAGGTGTAAATAGAAGCTATAGGTATGGTAAGCGCCTTTAAATTCGAGGAATTTGTTTCGACAGTCTCTTCTAAGGGGACGAGAAATGCAACATGCTTAAGACCGAGAACTGAAAACCCGTCAAACATGGAAAATATGCGTAAAAAATCTTATTTTCACTCAAGGACCTGGCAAGATTTCGTGTTGTTTGGATGTCTGGAAGGAAGGGCACATTTCAGTCGCAATAAAATGCATGAAGGAGAGTTAAGAAAGTTAGTTTTTAGTACATTTTTGTCGATTGCAATCAAAACAACTCGAACGTTTTTGACGTGGATATAATGCTAAAACCCTTCAAAACTACGTGATCGACACACACTTCCTAATTCTATTTTTTCTGTGACATGCAAATGGAAAACTTTAGTATCTTAAAGATTATTTGAGAGAGAGAGAGAGAGAGAGAGAGAGAGAGAGATATTTATTTCAAGAATTGATTCCTGATTTTTGCAGTAGGAAAATATTTATTTGAAATGTATCACTAGTATATCATAAAGGAAAGCACTGCACTTGCTCTAATCGTTTGAAATACATTATATTTTTCCGAAAAGATGACGCACATTGCTAGATTTTTGTTGTTTTGGGATATAAACAAACGCTTTTTCATATTCCCATGATAGATTTCGGGCATGAATGAAACCGCGGCCATTCTTTTTTTATATTCTTGGTGTAAAAAACCCGGCATAAATCGATCAAAAGCATTATATTTTAAGGCAAGTAGATAAAACTTCTAGGTTACACTTCCGAAGCAATATACATTAAAGAATTTATATTAAAAGGTTTCATCTATTCAATGTGTTTTGAATCAAAAATTTTTATTGTTAGAATGCACAGCTTTTGACGAACAACCCCCCCCCCCCCCCCAAATATTCTCTAAACTTCATAAATTATTAGTCAGTGAAAAACAATAATTTCCAACAGAGGTTTTTTTTTTGTTTTTCAAAGCGAAAAATAACACACAGCTGTCCAAAATGTCAACAGAAAATTACACGAAAAACTCTTATAATGATTCGTTCTAATATATAATGTCGTCTGTTGTATCAACCCACATACATTCTCGGTAAAATTATTAGTTTTCTTTTCCCTGTGTATAATTGAATGACTTTTATCCACTTATCCACTTTGATTTTTCTTGTGGTTATTAGGTGTTCTCGGGTATCGGATATTGGGGTTGGATACCTGTCCACGATGACGTCACTGCGCCGGTTGTTCCTGCGCTGGTGCACTCAGATCAGAGACTTCAGCCTGAAGCATATCTACTCAATGAGAAACCTGCGCGTACTGTCTCTTGCAGGTATGATGTGATATGATGATGATGATGATGATGATGATGATGAGAGAGAGAGAGAGAGAGAGAGAGAGAGAGAGATGTAATAATTTTTTCAAACGTCTTTTTACCAAGAGAAAAGAATATAAAGGTTATTCGTTATTTTTTGTTCTTCCCTGAATCATACATTGAATCTACAGATCTACGTACTGCATATTCTGTCTCAAATTAACACAGTTTTGCAAGACCATCCTTTGCATTTGCAAAAAGGTCAACAATGAAGTGGGGAGGAAAACAATTTATCCCAAATCAAAGTTAATCATTTTGTTTTTGAAAAGAAACAACTGAAGATGATGCATATTTGTGTAGAATGACATAGCTTATTCTTTGCAATGACCTTTTACAAATGTGATAATTGCTGCCACGTTTGCAATAAGTATATCTATATTATCGCATATTACACCATATATATATATATGTATTTCACACATCCGAAGATACAATATCACTCTTAACTTGGACGATCCATTTTAGCAGCAGTTTAGTCACCAAAACTTGAACTGCATCTTGCGAAAAATATAATTATAATTTATCAGATTTTGAACAGAGACAATGGATAAGCATACTAGATTTTCATTTATGTACAATGTATAACTGATTTATAAAGTCATATGGTTGAATACATTTCTGTTACTTAAGCCTATAGGAAAGCGCTGGTGATCGTTCAATGACGCATCGGACACCACCAAATGCTGATCCATGTTTAACACATATTTTGCCCAGGTCATAACCTCAATGCATGTCGTTGGCGTAATGTTACGAATTGGAATCGGCAATTCCGCCATGTCTAACATATAAATGCCAAACTCTAGGGACTAGAGACTCTCTGGAGTCTCTCAGATGTTGTATCTAGAAACCACCTCTTCATGGCGTGCTTATGCAATGAATATACATGTACCTGTGAAGGTACCATATAACATACACGGAAAAATCACACAAAAATTATGGCTGGCATCCAAGAAATATTCGGTAAGCGTTGTTATACAACATGTCAGCTTACATCTATAATGTGACAACGATACATGGTAACGCAATAGGGGATTCAGTATTCAGTTAGAACGTACAGTCATCATTATCAGAAGCGTCTCACTTATTCATTGAGATTGTAGTGATTAATTGGAAAACACATTGATTTTGTTGCTATTCCGGGACAATTATCCTAAAACAACCACAAAATCCAATCCATGAATAACTTGATCTGTCAATAATTAAGTGTTAGAATGGCAAGAAATCGATGTCTATTTAGAATATTATTCACTATTACACTGTAGATATATTTACAGTGGTTCACAAATTAAACGATTAATTTGATGATTTACTTCCTCTGTGAAGTTTTTATTTAACCTATGTGTATTTGGTTAATATTTCATTTTCATATTTCTAGGATGTACACTGGTGTCGGGACAAGGGCTCTGCGGTCTCACTCAGTTGCACAATTTGGACGAACTGGAACTGACGAACTGCCCCAGTGCAACACGAGAAGTGTGTCTCTACCTCCGGGAGAATATGGCCCACTGTCTGGTTGTGGACTGAAATATCCCATTAACAGAACGTGTTCGATCTTATTGGAATCTCCTGGGGGGAAAACCCACTCGTTATCACGTGACCTGTTCAAATTTTCGCAAGATCACATATGACCTCTGGGATTTTCAAGTTTTGTAACAACTTGCTTGCTTTTTATCCATACTCAGGAAATGGACGGACGAGGCGGCCGGATATTACAATCCTACACCTGAGAATACATATCGTCCTTTTGTGACTAAAAACATCGACAACATTTTCTTTTCTTTTTTTTTTTTTTAAACTTCCCCCCCCCCCCCTCCCCCATTACCCTCTTTTTATGCGATTCCTTCAAAATATTTTATAATTAATTCCTCTTTTTGTCTTCTTCCTTTTTGACAAAACTTAATTTATGTTATCACTGGAAATAAAAAAAGGAAAAATATTTTGTGAGTATATTGCACTGCGGGGGTGTCAGATACCGCGTGATGATAAGGGGGTCGTTGTCTTCACCGTATGCTTAGAATCCCCCATTGATGAAAAAAGCATCAGAGTAAGCCTGCGCTAATTTGTTATTGTTCGTATTATCTCACGTCAAAGTTTATAGCACACCTTTAGGAACGGAAAGAATTCTTGGATTGTTGAGTAATATAAATTTGCGATCAGTAAAACGTTTCAGCCACGCAGACAATACGTTGGGGCGTATAAAACAACATGAAGTAATTAATTTTTCGATTGATACTTCGTGTGTGAATTTATTCTATTGTTCCAAATTTTTTTCGAGAATAAATATCTTGAGTAATTCCTCGCGTGTGTGGGGCAATTGTGTTAGCGAGAGAGAGAGAGAGAGAGAGAGAGAGAGAGAGAGCACTATAATTTTTTCTTTTCTTCATCCTATCAATAAATTTGCACTTTGAATGTTGGTGAGCTATTATCTTCATATGTGATGCATAAAAAAAAGCAAATTGCAATACAAAAAAAGCATCGATTTATAATGAAATTGTATATTACATTTCTGGGATACTTGCAGCAATTTAGTTTATTTCACGCCAGTAGTAAATGAAATTTACAAAGTTTATTTAGAAATAAGAAACATTGTCCACAGCACGATATGCTGCTAGTGAATCAGACCAGTAATGATCGTTAACAAAATTATCGATAATTCGTTATACATGTAATTTGATAAATAACAGTCTGAAAAATTACAATAAGATTGAGTTAAAATCACCACGCATAAAGTTTGCCAGAATCCAATGAAAAAAATGTTATTTATATTAGAAGCCAGTAAAAGGATTTTTAAAAATTAAAATTCCATTTCATTTTGTAATGAAATTGCTTTACTTCTCTTTAACTTTCACTGAATTATTCATTTTTCCTCTAAAAATAAATCAAGGTTTTAACCTTTGTAAATTTCTTACATAAAACATGGTTCCTTAGTAAAAACATGGTACTATGACAAACGAATTAAGGAGAAAAATCAAATAACATTACGCCAACGTCCCGAAGGAGAGAAGCAAACCTATTAAGACGGGTACAATTTCCCATTAAACGGCAGTTCATCGACAGTTGGTCAATGACAACCGAAGGCCGACCTTGGTTTCAACATTTACATGTATAATTAATCATTAACGTTAACTTCCGCGATGTGTTCAGAATGGACTACTAGTATATGAGAAATTCAAAACGATACAACTTTCGCATTTACTTAACACCAGACGTGGCAGTGTACAGTATTTATCTTCTTCTTTATGCTGCGACTATAGTAAATCTCATTAAATGCTACAGTGTTCTTTCATTTTCTCCTCTCAAATATTCCAGATGTAAAAGTATTTGCAGTCCCATATGCTCCATAAACCAAACTTTAATGGAAGAAACAAATGTGTTTTCATATACACCATATGCATTATTTTATCTTTATGGTGATGAGTCTTCTCTGGAGTATTAAAAAAAGAAACGTTTTCACTGTTTTATTCCAAAGATCATGGATTAAAATTAAACAAAACAATTTTATATTTGATATATTTCAATTAGTTTAATTTAATAATTTTTAGTAAGCTACTAAAGTTTTTTTGCATACCGTTTTGATTAAACTTAATTAGAAAAAACAGTGTTTTAAGCCTTTCTAAGACTCAATTTTCCCGAAGGATTTATGTTGTAAATTATATCAGAATAGAAATATACCCATTATACCATGCCATTGTTGAATCTGAAATATAACCCAATAACAGTGATTACTTTATTCACTTATTACTTTTTCCCCACCCAAACCTTGAAAAAGAGTGGCCAATTTATATTTTTACCTCAAAACAAAGAAGAGGTTGATGAACTTAATCTATAAATGTGTACATGTATATGGGATTAAAATCAATAATATACTTTAAGGAGTCTCGGGAGAGAATGTTTCAAACATACGATTTCCTTTATTTTTTTTCCCAGTGAAAGGTCAACTTATGAGTAAACTATATGCAGAATATAAAGTAAATTGACCGGATAGTTTATCTGTTTACCGCGCTCAAATTTTGGTCGCATGTCCGTATCATCCCCATTTTAAATAGGATTATATAGGAAACAGGGGGTTATCATTTTCAATTTCAAATGTAAAAAAGTTCAAACATACGATTTTCTTTTAATTTCAGCAATGGAAGGTTAACGAATATGTAAACTTTTTGCCAAATTAAAACGATATTGACCGGATAGTTTTTATGCTATCCGCCCTCATAGTTTGGTCCTATAAACTTGTCTTGCCAGCCATTTTACGTATAGAAACGTATAGAATAAATGAATGTTTACGAACCAAATTTTATTTTATTTGTAATAGATAAAAAATACCCTTCCCCTCACACAGAACATGAAAGGATCGCCTATATGTTTTTCATTTTGCAAACTTTCATTTCAATTGACGCTGCAATAAAAAATGCGCGACGTTTATTTTTGTTAATTGTTACGTCAAAGTCTAAACTGACGTCATCGTAAGACGTTGACTCCGACGCGAATAACGTCGATTTTAAAGAAGCGGCGAAATGATTTTAAAAATACTTTTGAACACTATTCTAAGGTTTCATTTCAGTAAAAATAATTCCTATGATAAGTAATTTTTCTAAAAATAAAAACGTTATTTGATAAACTGTGTATTTGAACTTTTAAAATCTGCATTTGCGTTTTACGACAATAATTTAATTCTGGTTGTAACGCGCTTTCTGACTGGCTAAAAAAATATTTTATATCGTATAAAGAATGTTGCCTACGTCATAGTAAGACTAACGTCAAAAATGTATCAATCCGCCTGACGTTACGTTTTAATTTTGTACAACTTGATGTCATTTTAAAGGTCAAATGACTGTTTTTATCTACAATTATTAGCTAAAAATTAAATTATAAGCAATGAAATCAATATTTATTGGCTTATATAAACTGTCCCGATATGAAACTTGTGACAATAGCTATGTTTTAGTAAAATTCAATGTTATTGGGTTTATCAAATGTTTACCACACAGCCTCAAACACCCTACAAGGGCTATCAAATGTACAAAGTGTTGTAATGGTCAAAACAGGGTCATATTTAGAGAACGCGAGTTAAATATTGCCACCATCGAAGGAATGACGTAAGCATAGTGAGTTTGGAACACCCCATTGAACTTTTCTTGTTTCCATGAATATTTATCATTCTCAATCCCCAACAGGAAAGCAAAACTTTCCAGGTTTTTATAAGAGCGCTGGATGGCCGTGGCCATTTTTAGACTATACTGATCTCCTTGAGAAGAAGAGGTCTGTATAAAGATATAGGAAAATGATGAATTTTCAAGCTAATACCGGCATATAAGGAATTTTTTTTTACTAAAGAATATTTTATAGCTAAAAATATCAGATCTAAAAATTAAAGGTAGATCTGATGGGTAATTAATTGACCACCCAGCCTCCTTAAGGTAAGGAAACGTCAAATGGCTTTCTATGCTAGATAAGTCGTGAAAATCGAATTTTATGTTTGAAAAAAAAAATTAATAATTTGAGTATTTTATTTGGTACTGATTGCTATCAAAGGCCAAAATTACCATATCTCCAAAAACAACTTTTAGTTAACTTGTGTGCATAAGAGAAGCCAATTAACCCATGCACGATAACTGCAGTACTTCTCCTTTGCATGACAAAATGACACAGTTTGGTTAAAAAGGACTTGATGAAGATCTGTAGCTGTCGGTTGACATACCGTAAAGCTACTTTGCTGGCTTTATTCCATATATCTGCACACTTTTGCGAAAAACAAATAAAATATATTAGATCTCGGTGTCGAAACATATTGAAAAAACTATTATTTGTTCTTAAATCAGTTTACGAGCATTTAGTGGAATCGTTATCATCTGAATTTTTATAAACTAAAAATAAAATAATGCGTTCTTTGACATTTTACATTTTTTTTTAATTTCAGTCGAAAAGGAAGGAGTCAGCACATTAGCAAAACGTCAATTTGGATTTTTTTTTTAATAAAGTCTTTCTTTTTATTACAATTATGAGCGGACTAAAACACATGTGGGCTCGATCGTTAATTAAAATGTGGACTTTGAAACTATATATTGTTTCATGTGGCATCTAGATGGTATTAATGTTGTGGTGAAAATATCCTTTAGAGGATAGATGGGTACATATATTGTGTATAGTGAAGCTGGAAACATTTTATAGTTTTTTTTTTACTTTTATAGAAGTAAGAAACGTAAAAGGTGAATTATTTGTAATAAAAAAAAAAAAAAAGCGATTAATTCATTATACAGTAATAAAACAAAAAATCCCGTAAGATATTATAGTATATACTCCGATTTCTATAAGTTCTACGTTTATTTTTCATCAATGTTTGAGCGTTATCGTCATTGTGCACGTGTTGTGAACGTTTTAATTCTAAATAATATAAGTGTTTTCAAACAGGTCCGCTTTGGGTGGTTAAGGGTGTAAAAAGCAAATTTAAGTAGTTTTTTTAAAAACAAAATGAAATACGACTTGCTTGGAATGAAATAAACAGACTCCGTTGCTAAACGAATGTTCAACAATGCAAAAACGAACGATTCGTCAATGCAAACCAAAAAATCATATATTGCCACTATATTCTAAAGATGGAGTGCAATTTAGCCGTAATCGCAATGTTCGGACCTTTCCGGCTAAGCTTGGAAAAAAATGTACATCTCGAATGTATTTACTTCATCAGATGTTAAATCTTAATACAAATTCATTGGAGTCGATGCCTCCAATCAGTTTGAAGTACTGGCTTAGCGTGGATTAAAAATTTCTTCAATAATATATTATAGGTTTTATTGTTGGATATAACGACGATTAGCAATGATCTTAACGTATAATTTAAGATCACACTAATATATTTCAATATTTATGAAAATTTGTTTAGATGAACATCACAAGACACAGATGCCCTGGCATAGGTTTAATGATATTTCAAACGAGTTTTAGCTGCCCAGTTTAACGTGATGTGTTCAATACTGTAAAAGAGAGTATGAAAACCTACTGCGCATTTCAGCCCAGAAAAAAGTATTCGTCATGAAAAAAAACCCGGAATCTCCAACTTGGTAAACGTAGGAAAAGCAATTAAATTTTAACCCAGCTTGAAGCATTTTTGCTCCCACATAGTGATAAATGCGACGTTTCGTAATCGCCTTCGCTCTCTGATGACCACCCCTCTATTCCTCGGTTTGCACACCGATATTGAGCAATTTCCCCAAAGAAACACGCCATAAAAAAGGCTTTAAAAAATCAAAAAATATTTAAGGTTTAATCGTGTTGTGTTATTCTTCAGACAGCTACCATGACACCTCATTAATATCGTTAAATTCGACTGTAAACATCAGGACATTATATATTTTTCTCATAATAAAAAATATCTCCCATACCTAATATTTAGGTAGGGGATATATATATATTTTTTTATAACAAAAATATATAACGTCAGGTGCTTGTGAAGTTAGCTATATATGGCGATGATATACCCACTAGTTCTCTTAATACCCTATAGTGGGTTCTTGAGCGGGATACTTTGGCTAATTGGCTATGATGTATGTTTTGCTGTAATTGTGGAAAATCGATGCATGTTTTGTTCGTATTGTGGAAAATTGAAAACACTTTGTATATCATCAATAAATAAGGATGCAGATTTAAGGTTTGTAGAATGTTCTTTACCATATAAAAACGCAATACTAATTCGATCCGCAAAACTTTAACCAAACATTTCGATTGTTTCTAGATATAAGAGTTCATCGTGAAGGTTTCTTTGGTTGGATTGTATGGAAATTATGGCGAAATTAGATCTGAATTAAACTTAATTTACAAAACTGCTACCGTGACAACCCTTCCATTTCAACTTGACCATCAATGGGGGTAATTTCCTATAATATATTTATGAACCTTCAGTGTACATGTATAATATCATTCCGTAATGTCATTCCGTTCCGATAAAAATACTAGTCATCATTGAGATGGCGACCATCTCAAAGGACCCGCCATAATAATGGATATTTAGAAATATGCCATTTTAGAGAACATTGCTTTAATCTTAACTTCCGACATGGAAATTTAGTGTGTCGTTTAAGACAGATAGGAGGAGAAAAAAGGGTCCAGACAAGGGTTTTACACTATTTCAAGGTCACTGCACACCCTCAATCTACAAGCAATCTTTGAGAGATTTGGCCAAGAGTAGAGAAACACTAGTTATACCACTTTCATTCGCGACGACTTTATTTCGCGACCTCCCAAGTTCGCGGTGACTAATATTCGTAACTAATATAGAGGATATCCGGCAAGGGACATTTGAGTACTGGTTTGCGGCGAGAAATATTCAAAATGATGAGGGTCTTGCGAACTTCGTGAAAATTTTTTCACGCGAATTAAAGTTGGTTTACAGTACTGGTCCAAAAAAAACTGGATTTCATAAGAGATCTGCTTTGACCTTCATTTCTGATATAGAATAAATAATCCAGATTGTGCCAAGCTAGGGAAAAGGATATATGGTTTGGATAAGAATTTTGAAATATGTCTTCTTTGACCTTAACCATTGACAAATTACCTTGGTTCAAGGTCACTGCACATCCTTAACCAAAAGCTCTTATGTGGGTGTCGTGAGGTATATAGCAATAAACATTAGGCAAAAGGGATAGAAAATATGTCGGACGAACAGAAAGACGGAAGGACGGAAGGACGGACTTATCGTTGTAGGGCGCCCGCAGAGCGGAGCCCTAATTAGCACATATTGTAATAGAACGTTTTCGTGGTTAAAATTTCATTTCAGAAATGCAGCGAGATTACACCAAGAGGAAAGTAATTGACTCCACAAATTTCGTAACTTTGTAGTGAACATTAAAATTATAGAAATAACCAGAGTTTTAGATCCTTGTCTAGTCGCTGAAATTTCACAGAATGCAATTACGCTGCGAGTTTTAATCTCCGAGAACGATTTTCCTACTAATTGGCATACTGAGTTGAATAAAACCAATTTCTTTGTTACATAAACTATGCCCTATCTATGAAACACGCATTCCACTGATAATATTTAGATAAGATATTGTACACATTTTTTAGAGGGCGAAAAACTCTTAAACATGCATTCTATAACAATTCTACTCATGCGATGCTGCTCTTGAAAGTTCATATAATACTAGCTAGAAACCATTCAAAAATATTTTTTTAACTTTCATGCGAGAATGTTGTTTACAGTTCCATAACATATCGATCATTTTTATTTATCAAATTGTCTACATCAAATGCTCTGTATCAAATTTGAAATTTCAACCTTGACATATGTTTTATAATATAATTATTAATGGAAGTAAACCTATTTTATAAATATAGGTCAAGGTGCAGACTCAATTTGAGGTATAATGATGCCGCATTAGGAATTGACAATAGTTTTAATCACATCCTGTTAAAGATAGGCTTTCAATGGCGCAGCGGACAAAAACATGTTGCGGACATTTTGTCTCCCAGTATTTGTAAACAAGTCTGGATTGGAACTCAGATTATCAAATTTTCCATTATAAAAAAAGGAGAAATATTTATAAAGGGTGGGTGTGACGAACTCTGCTACTTTGACATGAGCCAAAGATGTATTGTATTGAATCTCACCAAAATATACATGCATACCGAGAAAGACTATTTGACTAGCGTATGGTTAAAATTAAAAATAAATTTTGTAAACTTTGTGTCTTACTGCAAAATAAGAACTACATAAAATCAAAAATATATATGTACCTTCCATGTTCTCTCATATATATAATCGAACCCCCCCCCCCCCCTCCAGTTTACCTCGTTACTAGCTAAATATAATGCTTCTAAGAATTAACTTTCTAATCAATTTTGACCACGATATCCCAAAACCGCGACCAGTTTATCAATTAAGTTCTCGTCGCCCTTCTTATAATGCAGAAAATGAAATGGCGCGAAATAGAATTTCGGGAAGGGTACCAAAGAAATATCGGTATTGTTTCAAGCCACGGTCCTGAGTTAGCATATCTGTCAGAGAACTCTAAAGAAGATAGTACACACTGACCATTATTTGAGATGAAAGAAACCAAACTTCACCATACAACGTACTATTATTGATTGCAGAGATTAATTCATTTATCTACCGTGAAATTGGCTCAGAATCGTTTGCTTTGGGTAAAAAAGAACCCAACAACTTAACGGTAGAAAAATGTTTTCATCGATTACCGATGACACGATGTAAAGGTCGTTTTCAAGGTCAATAGAATTTCCCGCTTCTAATGAATCGGTTAAAACGAATGGAACCATTCCTATTTATCGAAAGTTACTTAACATTATGGGAATGAATGAAAAAATCGTTTCTGATGGGTTAAATGGTAAATGGTTTAAGCTTTTATCTTTTTCTTAAATCGTGTTTAGGTAGTAGAAATAGTAGAAAGATGAATATGTAATTCTTAATTCATGTACTTTGCATTATTGTTTAAATTGCTTTTGTGAGCATGCAACAGATTTTCAAAACTACATGCACAGGAACCAAAAAACCAAAACCCAAACATGAACACATTGGCTGTGATTTCAGTGAAAACAGCTGAAACCAGCTTATTAAGACGCAACCTATAGGGCATAAAACATCAGACAAATTATACATATACATTGTATAATATATACTCCTTTGACGTAGGTGTTCGATATGTCAACAAACCAAGACAGGAAGTGGCATACGATATTTTAAACTCGGAAGGATGCCGCGAATTACGTGGGTGCTTGTAAAGGATCGGTCTGGAAATGAGATTGTCAGGGGAGACAGGGGTCAACTCACGGGGATTCCGGAGGAATTGATTTTTTTTTTTTACATTTGTATTAATTTTTACTTGGATAATTTCAAGGAAAAGGTACAGAGAGCGAGCTCCAACAAACGTTCAAAAGTTTTGACATACTATATATATAGTATATATATGCATTCAAATGCACACATTTTCTTTTGACATGAATATGCCATATTTAAATTATATTCTCTATGGAAAAGGGCTAAACTTGTTTCCCATTCTGCGTCATAACTGCGGTAGAGAAAGTTAAACAGAAATTTAATTATGTGTTGAGAAATATTTGTTTAAAAAAATGTTTACAAAATGATCGGTTCTGCTTACGTAATAAACAATCATTTTACATAATAAGTAATTGTGCAATACAGACAAAATTAGATCAATAAAACCTTTACATCTAAACTAACCAAAGTTAGTACATATAATCATCTCATCAGCTCAACACAATATGATCTTCTCGACCCAGCTCCGAAGTTTTAAGCCGGTCAATTTCTAAAAGCCAACATTCGTCATTCATAGCAGTAACAAGGCTTCAATACTGATGCATTGATCTGGGAAAGGGACAACTACCAGCAATTCATTAGCGACTCGCAGTCGGGCTAAATCTATCCTGCTTATCAATTCCAATCAGCGTCTTTTGTCTCACTCTCCCAATTTATCTATTTAAGCCTCTTATTCATACAAAAAGAAACAATCTAAGTGTTGCAAGCTAAACAATTCACTTCTCTCGTCACGGTCTCTATTTAATAACCAACCAGAAATGTTTTCGTGAATTTCGGCAATGCATATAAATCTAGGAGCAATTTCGAGCAGCCACGAAGATTTTAAATTTTCCACTTTATTTCTTCGCGTTCATGCCAGAAGCAATTACACAGTCTAATAGCACTCTGCGAGTTTTCCTTTATTATATTTTCGATCGTGTTTTCATTAAAAAAATTATTTACGCTGTGGAATTTACACGGAAACATGATTAACAAAATGTCACAGAAATAGCAGATTTCCAGAGAGCAGAACTGTTGTATTTATTGTTTTTATCATAATAAAAACTATTTTTCCAAATTCGCTACGAATGAATAACATCTGTCCAGGCCTATCTTTGATCTCCTTAAAACCATGTTGTTGTTGAAACTACAAGGCAACATGCTCATCATATTGTGAATTGCTTTTTAGCTCACCTGAACCGAAGGTTCAAGTGAGCTTTTCTGATCACCCGTTGTCCGTCGTCCGTCTGTCCGTCCGTCTGTCTGTCTGTCCGTCTGTAAACTTTTCACATTTTTGACTTCTTCTCTAAAACCACTGGGCCAAATTTAACCAAACTTAGTACAAGGCATCCTTATGGGAAGGGGATTATAAATTGCTAAAATAAAGGGCTAATCCCTTTTTAAAAGGGAGATAATTGCGAAACAGTGAAAATAGGGTGCATGTCTTTAAAAATCTTCTTCTTAAGAACCACTGCACCAGAAATGCCGATATTTACATAAAAGCTTGTATATATAGTGAAGATTTTAAATTGCAAAAATCGTGACCCCCGGACCAAAACTGGGGCCCCAGGCGGGGTTCAAAGTTTAACATAGAAATACGTAAACAAAATGTTTTAAAATCTTCTTCTCAAGAACCACTGCACCAGAAATGCCAATATTTACACAAAAGCTTGCATATATAGTGAAAATAATAAATTGCAAAAATCGTGACCCCTGGACCAAAACTGGGGCCCCAGGCGGGGTTTAAAGTTTAACATAGAAATACATAGGAAAAATGTTTTAAAATCTTCTTCTCAGGACCCACTGCACCAGAAATGCCGATATTTACACAAAAGCTTGTATATATAATGAAAATTATAAATTGCAAAAACCGTGACCCCCGGACGAAAACTGGGGCCCCAGGCGGGGTTCAAAGTTTAACATAGAAATACATAGGAAAAATGTTTAAAAAATCTTCTTCTCAAGAACCATTGCACCAGAAATGCCAATATTTACACAAAAGCTTGTATATATAATGAAAATTATAAATTGCAAAAATCGTGACCCACGGACCAAAACAGGGACCCCAGGCGGAGTTCAAAGTTAAACATTGAAATACATAGGAAAAATGTTTAAAAATCTTCTTCTTAAGAACCACTGCACCAGAAACGCCAATATTTACACAAAAGCTTGTACATATAGTGAAGATTATAAATTGTAAGAATCGTGACCCCCGGACTAAAACTGGGGCCCCAGGCGGAGTTCAAAGTTTAACATGTATAGGAAAATGTTTAAAAATCTTCTTCTCAAGAACTCCAATGCAACAGTTTGAGATATTACTATGCATACATCCTTGGCTATTGTAGATTCTAAATTGTTAAAATTGTGACCCCCGGACTAATACTGGGGCAACAAGAGGGGTTCAAAGTTTAACATAGAAATATACAGGAAACATGTTTAAAAATCTTCTCGAGAACTACAATGTTACAGTTTGTGAGATTATTATGCAAGGATCCTCAAATAGTGAAAATTCTAAATTGTAAAAGCTGTGACCCAAGGACCAACACTGGGGCCCCAGAAGGGTTTCAAATTTTAACATAGAAGTATATAGGGAAATTGTTTAAAATTTTCTTTTCAAGAACTACAATGCAACAGTTTGTGGGATTACTATGCAAGCATCCTCAAATTGTCAAGATTCTTATTTGTGTAAGCCGTGACCCCCAGACTAATACTGGGGACCCAGAAGGGGTTTAAAGTTAACATAAAAATATATAGGGAACATGTTTGAAAATCTTCTTCTCAAGAACTACAGTGCAACAGTTTGTGGATTACTATGCAAGCATCCGTGGCTATTGTAGATTCTAATTTGGTAAAATCTAATACTGGGGCCCCAAGAGGGGTTCAAAGTTTAACATAGAAGTAAATAGGGAAAATGTTTAAAAATCTTCTTCTTGAGAACTGCAATGCTACAATTTGTGAGATTAATATACATGCAACCTTGGATAATGTAGATTCAATATTTTTAAAATAGTAACCCCTGGACTAATACTGGTGACCCAAGACGGATTTAAATTTTAACGTAGAAGTATATATGGAAAATGTTTATAAATCTTTTTTTCGAGAACTACACTGCTTTATTTTGTCATATTACTACATAAGCATCCTCAAATAGTGTAGATTCTAAATTATAAAAGCCGTGACCCTCGATCTAATACTGGGGCCCCAGAAGGGGTTCAAAGTTTAACATAGAAATATATATGGAAAATGTTTAAAAATTTTCTTCTCGAGAATTACAATCCTACAGTTTGTGAGATTACAATGCAAGCATCCTCAAATAGTGTAGATTCTAAATTGTTAAAGCCAACCATAAACCCTGGACCAATACTGGGGCCCCAGAAAGGGTTTCAAAGTTTAAAATAGAAGTAGCATATGATACCAAATTGAATGTTACAAGGAACTGTTGTTCAGGTGAGCAATGTGGCCCATGGGCCTCTTGTTGTGTTTGATATCTTTTTTTAAATTAAAAAACCCCCAGATATGTATACAATATTTCAAATATCTCTTTAATTAACAATGAAAAAAAAATCAACATTTTTTCTACAATCTAATTGGTTTTCATTCTTTCAATACAAACATGAGTAAACGAACAAAAAAATATTCTGTGGAATTTTTTCTGAGGATGAAATGCATGTTGTCTGATTCCCATGGTGCAATTCACAGGATGTGGGAAAATGTCATGAGTTCCACCATGAAAGCAGTCCTAGGCCAGGTTCACTTATGGAGCCCTGTCAGGAGACAATGAATAAATGAATAAACAACATGTCCTGCATATCCAATTGAATTGCTTAAATTAAATTACTGCTGTTTATATTATAATAAATCAGGGTACATTGCAGTTGGATAGTACTCTTAATGATTTTAAAACTAATAAGAAACACCATCTTTTTATCTGTTTTCAAAATTGGGGGTGGGGGGAGGGGGGGGAGAAATTGGGATGGGGGTGCTACAATGCTTTGATATTGCAGCAGCAATCAATTAATCTAAATTACATCCTAGTGTCCATAGCCAATAAAACTGACTTTAGTTTTAAACATGTAATAAGAATTCACATGTACTTTGAAAATGATGTAGATTTTAATCAAATGGGAACTGTTTTTTGCAGGATACATGGTCATAACCTATTTTCCTTATGCAGATGCGTGCGAGTATCAACTTATCAAATGTGTGACACATACAGTGAGAATTTAAAACTGAAAAATATATGTCAATACATGTATATATCAATTGGAAACAAAATAAAATTAGAAGATATTCACATCCAAATTCAAATGTCAAATATGATCATGCAGCACTGTAATTTTATCTGCATAAAACAAGATTTCACACCCTGAGATATCGCTAGCGATGAAATAATGATTGTATACATGAGATCTGATCATTTAAGTCTCACGATTTCCGATTTCCGTGCATTTTAAAAAAAAAAATATCAAAATGAAAAATGGGCTTCAGGGTAAAATATTAGACAATAGATAAAAGAGAAGCAAAAAATGCAGATTGGTAATTGGCAAATCAATCGATAACTGCAATCTCTAAAATCCTTTGTAAATTCTAAAGGCTGTACAATAAATAGCTGCACTGACACTTGGTTTTGATGGGAATGGAAAATAAGCTAGATGAAATCCAGTTCCATTGAGACTAGTAACAATTAAACTTAATAAGCCTTCGTATGATCTATAGCTGTATCCAGAATTACAACAGATAATTCCCCAAGATGCTGCTTTGGTTTCTTTTTTAGGAATGATTATTTTTTCTACCCTAGTAGATAGAAAATCAATATATATCTGATAAAACTATCAAAGTTCAACTATAAACTTAAAACAAGCCAATATGCCCAATGATCTCAACAAGACTTAATTATTTTGAGATTGGGAGTTTCTGTTATGCTAAAGGTAGCAGGTAGGGTATTAACCACTATGGTTTAAACTTACCACTGGTAGAAACTAAATACCATGATAACTGGTAAGCATTTGTAATCAATGTTTAATTGTAATTTTAAGAACTTGCCACCATGTACTGAACTAAACTGGTAATACAGTAAAACACGCTTATAGCGAACACGCTTACAATGAATTGACGCTTATAAGCGAAGTGGTTTTCATTCCCCGTGGGTTTTAAACATATTTTGAAGCCAACGGATATAACGAATTACATTTATAACAAAGCGAAATGGCCCGTCCCTGGCACTTCGTTATAAGCGTGTTTTAGTGTAAATATATGTACCACATACTGGAACATATTGTAACACCCGGGCCATCATAATGGTACATTGATAATTCTTACCATTTCTTTTATAAACTGTGTTATCATGGTATGAACTTGACCATGTGTTATTCTAAAAACTTACCACCTATCTAATGTGAACACTAGAACTGTCCTAATGGGACTAATACCCCCGCAAGGCTAATTTCAAATGGGACAAATAATTGAATTGAATAATAAAGGTTTGCAACACATACAAATATAAAAAATTCTAGAATTGTAAAAAAAAAATTAGTTAACAAAGAAAAATCAAAATCAAAATTGTCAGAACTTCACTGTAAATATATATGTATAACAGTAATACATTTACAAATTTATGTATCTGATGAATTTTTTTTGATTTAATTGTTTTAAAGAAAAACCAACAAAATGACTATAACCCCTCCCTTTGCAGTAAATGGAAATACCAGTAGCCAAGCAATGCTCTTCTGTTGATAAAACTTTGAATATCTTTCTAATAAGAGTCTTGACAGATGCAATTAGTTGTTTCAAATTTTCCTCACTTTCTCTCATGGTACAATGGAACTCCATATCAGAAAATTGATCCCACAGGACTATGATTTTCTTTGATGAGCTTGTTAAATTTAATAAACTCCCAAAACATTACCATAATTACCATACTATGTAAAAATATGTAAAAAAAAAAAAAATTTAATATTACAAATTGCCAAAACACTACAATCATATCAGTAATTTTGAATTTCATTTAAATTAATGCCCTGTAGGGTCACTTCATCAATTCACTTGACTAATAAATTTAAACAACTTCTAAAAATAGTTAAATTCTTTATTAATAATGATATTATTCATTTCCTTATAATGATAGAAACTTTTGGTTTACATGAAACAGTTTTAAAATACATGTAGCCCCAAAACCACCGCCAATTTTACAGATTATCAATTTTCCCTAAACACATGCTCCATCTAAACCATGGCTCAGATAATGGCCCCCTTGGGACAAATGAATTCAGCCACACTTGTCTTTGATGTTCTTATTAGCTCCTAAGAATTTATCATTGTCAAACAAAAATTTTGCATTGTCAGCTGATAGAATACTTATAAAAAATAAATTTAGTTAAGACATAAAGACAAAAAACCTCCATCTGGATGTATTTATATAAATATATTTTAGAGTGTTTTAATACTATTAATTAATTAATAAAATCTGTAAGGATTACCTCCCTTACTTTTCAACATCAGTGTACAATATATAGAATAAGGAAAATGAAAACTGTCATAAAATCATTAAATCTTGTCTGATCTTACAAAAAAATTGCAGGTGCACATCTTCAGATGGTGTTCAACATATGTACAAATTTTCAGACTGTTCCATACAGTAGTAAAAAATTCTATAGGGGGACAAAGTTGCATCTACAGACAGACGGACAGGGTGAACCAATATACCCCCTTAAACTTTGTTTGCGGGGGTATAATAACTATAATAGCTGTGTTACTAGTATTTAACTTACCACTATGGTATATGGTGTTTTCTTGGTTTCTGCGTCTGATATTTCTGATGGCTGGTTTGCTGTTCCATCTGGGCCAGATGGAGTCGTGTCCACAAATATTTCATCTACTACACGGAATCTTCAATGAAAAAGAAATATAAAAGAGATAGGAACATTCTAGAAAATCAAATATTTAAAATCCTGGGAATGGTTGCCATATGATCATATCATACATCCATTTTGGCTTTTTGGGGGGCTAAATTTCGTAAAAATCACCAGGTGTTTATCAGTATTTTTTTATTTTCACAAGTCAAGTCATTTTCTGTGATGCTAAAATATAGACTAACAACTTTTGTATGCATTTTTAATGATTGTGAAAATAGCAAAAAATAGATTAAAACAATTAACCCATCTCAAAAAAACACCCCAAAAACACACACACAAAAAAAACCCCAAAACAAATGAAAACACAGAAATATACAAGAACACTATAATAATGAACACATTAATCTTAAAAAGTCTAGTTTTCCTTCCCATAAAAAAAATGCACTCAAACTTTGCATAAATATTTTACATGTCAAATTAAAAGTTGTTGATGAGACAGCATTGTTCTAGCTTCCCATTTTACACGGGATTGGAAAAAAAAGAAATCACTTGACGACTACTTTCTGCCAGGCTTAACCATTCCAAGTATCACATGTAGACTTACAAATGCTGTATAAATACATTGAAGCTGCAGTCACTCGCATGAAAAATTGATGCGTATATTGTGCCTTAATGTTTACAGGCCTGAACTGCTTGGGGAATGGTCTGACCTAAACTCTCATCAATGTAAATGAAATAACATATACTTTGTTTCACAGACCATAATATTGAGAGTTACACAAAAGAATTCTTAACTGAAAAAGCCATGCATTTTCATCATTACTATTGTCTCTAAATTCTTTTTTTTATATCAGTAATCCACATAATGAAAAATTACAATAATGGCATTTTAACATATTTTTGTTGTTGCACATAAATGCATGCAAAACAATTATAAAAGATTGCATTACATTTATATGAAATATATGTTGACAAAAAATAAGCAATTGTAAATCTATCTTTCATTTAGGTCACATGACATTATGATCCAATTAAATGTCACAATTAAAACATACTTGTATGTTGGAAATCTTTCAATTGAGGTTGACTTGTGTTTAATGTACAGATTGTTGACCCTTTTAGGGAACCACATATGGTTCAATGTATGACTGTACAGTCATTCAAAGGAAAATCTTCAGTTTGTACCTACGACCCTTACTATGGCGACACTGCAAATCAGCACAATGTACTCAGTGAGCCCTCCCAGGCAAGCGGCTTCAAAAAGTTGATATCTAATGAATGCAGTAAAACCTTTGCGTTTTTTTAATACACTCATAAATAATACAGTACTTTCCCTGTAATCCAAACACATATTTAAGAGAAAAAAAAGGGAAGACATACGTATTCACAAAAATCCCAAGAGGAAATAATTAAATTAATGAATATTTAAAATATTCATGGATGAACCCATGCAAATCTTTGAATGGAAGACATTTATTTTTGATATGCAATTATAGCAAGCATATTCAATTAAAAAGGTTATTCGAGTTATAAAAATTTGTCTGACAAATTTAATTTTTTTATCTGTCTTGACTTTGTAATAGGTAAAATGGTAAGATTCTTGCATTTTTTAACTCTCTCACAAATTAAATCTTCTTAAGTTTCTTCACTCATCATCCTAATTAATAGCAATCACATAGACAGGTAAGTATCATAAATAATAGAGAATTAGTAAAGAAAAAGAAAGAAGACTTTGATTTTTCCTCATCCTGCAAAGTCATCTAGAAACCTTGAATCAAGCCAAGAGGTCTGGATCTATCAAAGTGAAACTGCTGTTAAAGAATGGAGCCATTAGTGGGAGTTTTATGGTTGCTGGAGATCAATAGGTCCTCGGTCCATTGAGACTGGATGTCTCTCAAACCTCCCCTGATGCTAGGTGAACATGATACCCCTTTTAGTAACAAGTTAATTGATAGATACAGTGAGTAGAAATGGAGTAAAATGTGCCTAATTAGTGCCAAAGAGAATTACCAATAGGATTAGCCAAGTCCTTCGACATAATACTTTTTTCATAATTAAATAGTACAGTTATGGGTGCAGATAGTACAGTACAATCACAATTGAAAGCAAATTTCTGCTTTTCATCAAAGAGAAAAAATCCTTGAAAACTCGTAATCTCTATAAATCTTCGTTACAAAAAAATTTACATGATATTGCTTTTAA
>WFKH01007768.1:41266361-41294093 GCA_016163765.1 Magallana hongkongensis
GGGGGGGGGGGGGGCTCAAATTTCTTACATAAGAATACATGGAGAAAAATCTTTAAAAATCTTCTTCTCAAAAACCAATTGGCCAGACAAGATGTAGCTTGTGTGGAAGCATCTACAGGTAGTGTAGATTCAAGTTTGTTCAAATCATGATCCCCGGGGGTAGAATGAGGCCACAATTTGTGGGAGGGGGGTTGAATTTTTAAATATGAAATAAATTTGATTATTCTCAAAAACTCAAACGTTATAGTATATGGTATTACATACATGCAAGAATCTTGACATTTGTCGATTCTTAACTGTTTATATTTATATGAATAGTTGATCTTCTTGATTTTGATCTTCGTGAGAACTGCAATGCTCAGTATGTAATATGACTATGAAATCATCCAGTTACAAAAGGGGCTCAATGTTAAGCGTAAGAATATCTGGAGAAAATTTTTAAAATCTTTTTATACAGGATCTATTTTACTTAATTGTTCAGATATTTTGTATATGACTCTATAAAGCTAATTTTATCATGGCTGTCATTGCTCAGGTGAGCGATGTGGCCCATAGGCCTCTTGTTTAGGTAATTCTGCTATGACCTTAACCTTAGACCTAGAAACTTGGTTAAAGGTCACTGCACACCCTTTCCCCAAAGGCACTCTGTAGGTAAAGTATGAGCCAGATTGGGCCAAGGGGAGAGAACATATACCCTGGACAAGTGTTCTCGGATGGACAGACAGACAGACTGATCACTATAGGGCGCCCCCAGAGTGGGACCCTAATTTAAGTCTATATTATATCTTATATTGATGTAACTATTAACTTTTTTGAAGTAAGACTGTTGGGGTTTTTTTACCGTTGACAACGTTATACATGTACTGTAGGGATGACGTAAATGTCAAAACTAACCAAAAACAAATGTCCTCGAGAATACAGGCAATGAAAAATGAAATGGAAACAAATGGTGATTAATGAATTTAAGACAACGCAGACAGTAGCTTAGTGGAAAAAATAAAATTATGGCCGACAAATTTGTTCTGAGAAAGATGTTTCACACTGAGCATTTTGAGTAACCATTAATTAAGAAAGCTTTAATATCAAACACAGTCACACCCTATACCAACATTTCTACTTGCAAAATTACAACCAATGTTTAATTTTGGGAAGAATTGGCATACTTTGATTAGAATATTAAGACTTGTATTTCAAAGTTTCTAGGGGCAGTTTCTCGAAACTCAGTTCAGATAATCAGTACATGCTTAATATTTTGACATTATGTCATCTGTTTAATTTAATATGTATATAGATATGTCGTTGTCATCGGCCAAAGAAATTTCATAACACTTTAACGTTATATCAATATATTAGGATATAATAGACCTTAATTTAACTAATGATAATTTGTTCATCTGCATCACCTATGATTAACTCTCTCTCTCTTTTTCTGGAGTTAACGCCTATGAAAAGCTTCTACGTAGTTTACTATAATATGGCATTAGGCATTTGTTTATTTGCATTTGTACATTTAAATCCCAATTACATTGGTATCAATCTTATGAACTATGTATTTTATTGAAATTCATTTAAGTAGGACAACTACTGGTAAAAATCTGATATGCAATAAAAAGATTTCTCATTTTCAAACTACAAATTTTGCTCACTGTCATTGTTTTCCAGATGCAGCCTCAAAGCATGCTTTTCAGGCATTCTGTGACACACTGAGGGCAGAGGTTTCCAGTGATAATATACATGTCTGTGTAGTGAGCCCAGGCTACATTCAAACCAACCTATCCCAGAATGCAGTGTGTGGAGACGGATCAACATACAACAGTAAGAAACTTTAAAATAATCGTACATATATACTGTAAACATATTATTTATATACAGTACCGATCAGACCCAACCTAACACCCAAGTAAACCCCGGGTTTACTTTTGGGGTTTACTCTGGGTTTACTTTTTGAAAATTTGGGTCCACTCTGGGTTTACTTTGGGTTTACTTGGGGTTTACTTTGTGTTTACTTGGAAATTGCTTTCGAGGTCAACTGTACGCACTGAAGTGTGAAGCAGACCCGTCTTTTATCTTACCATCCTACTGCCTGTAATTCCTGCCCCTTGTATATTCCGAATACACAGTTAGCGTTTGCTTTCAGGGGTATACTTCTGACCGGGTTTACTCTCTGTGTCCACTCTGGGTTTACTTTGGGTTTACTCTGGGTCCACTCTAGTAAACCCAGAGTAAACCCAGAAAGTAAACCCAGGGTTTAGTCGGGGTTTACTCTCTGTTAGGTTGGGTCTGATCGGTACTGTAGTGAGTAAAATATTTGGCAGAAATTGGGTCTTTAACAAGTAAGCCTCAATTTGATTTAGCGCATTTCTAAGTGTACCTTTTTATACCGTAAATATATACTGTATGCATTGTATTCACATGTACTAGCCATGTTCTTATTTTAGAACTTTCTTTTTGCTGAAACTGCTAAATAGAACACACAACCAATTGTAATATATGTTTACAGTAGAAGCAATTCAGCTGTGTACAGGTAATATTTCTATCTCAAAAATTTGTCTCTATTTAAAATTTCAATAAATCTTTTGTAGAAATGGACAGTACAACAGCTAGTGGAATGAAGCCAAGTTTTGTAGCCCACAAAATATTACAAGCAGTGAAATATAGACAAGATGACATTGTTCTAGCTCCTCTTCTACACAAACTTGTGATATTAATCAGAACTTTTTTCCCTTCTCTATTCTTTTTAACAATGAATCTTAGAGCAAAGTCTGGTAAAAAAGAATTTACAAAATTAAAGAAATCATGATAATATATTGAAATTTATTTATTTTTGAAAAAAATGCTTGCTCTTTCCTTTCTTTTTCTTTTTATCGGTAATTCTTGTCAAACTATTCAATACATTACAAAGTATTATTCAAGGCTCAGGTGTGAAATTTTTACACTTGTTTTATTTATTTTGCAATCATTATATTCTAACACAATAAAACAAGAATCATCATGAGTAGTACACACTGTACACTTTGTAAGCACAGAGCAGTATGGCAGAGATTGACACAATGTTTTGCAAATATTTTCGTCGACTGTCGTCTCTTCGAACAAGAATCACTTGTGAAGTCGAAGTCAAGTCTTGTAATGGCAGTCCTTGGACTTTTCTGATATTTGTCTCTAACTGATATTTGCAACACGGATCGCTGGCCCAAGACACTGCATACACTCCAGAGGTGATAAAGCTGGCCGCAGCAAGGGGAAATGAGAACAGATCCTTTTTGAAATATCCAGTAGATAATGAAATGACACCACTCACAACAGAAGCTTTGTGGAGGAAATTTCCCATTTTAATCCAAGAGGCAGTTTCATTTCCTAGTCTATAAGGCTCAATGATTATGTGTTTCACCTGCATTGCTAAAGCTTTTTCCAACTCCATTTCGACATCTTCTTGACTATTAGCATCCGTGTAGTCATGAACAATATAATAGCTTGGGGTGAGGCGCTTTGACATGTTGATGGGTCCAATTAACTGAAAGAGATGGTGAAATGTTTTATAAAAGAAACTTGCAATGCACGTTATTAAATTCTGTTTATTACTACTGACAAGACACATTTCATCTGTAAGTGAAATTAGGTTATTAGATTTTATAACAATTCATGAGAAAATAGTTCTACTTACAAAGCCATACAATTTGATAATGAATGAATATCTAAAAATAAAAGTAGAGAGATTCAGAACAGGAGACAAAATGCCAAAACTGACTACAAAGATTTCCATTCGATAATCACGATAGTATTCCCATCCATTTATCTACTTGGATTTATGTTATTTCAGGGTTTTTAAAGATATTAATCAAAAGTAACTCACTATTTTCAAGTACAAGCTTAATTCCAAACTTTTTACCGGTGTTTCTCAACTTTTATCTTTTGAAAATGATGTCATATTTGTTTCTCCTTTTAAAAAAGAGCGTCCTGTCAAGAGAGGCAACTCTAATCAGCTGTTTTACACGTTAAAATATTAAAAAAACAAAACAAAACTCATAAGATAATTTCCTGTACTTCAACATTGATAATTTTACATGAAATTTAATTTGCAATGAAAAATTAATATTTAATTAAATTTTTTTTCTAAAAAGAAATTATATATTCATCTTAAATGTTGCCATCTTCAACAGTGTTCAAAATATCAAGATTTATAATGTTTCATTTCCACTGACAGTAATGTGACGAACGAAACAATATTGTCCTTGAAATTATAACATAGTGAAAATGGTTTAATATTAGATAAATAAGATAGATAAATTCAGATAAAGATATTTTTTCCAAAAGCATTAGCGAGTTATCCTTCGTTTGTAAGAAAAAGATAATTAAAAAAAATCTTCTTAAAATCATTGAACGTATCATATCTTATTTTAAAACACCGTCTCTTATATCTTCCAATAAGTGTTTATTATGAATACAAAAATAAAAGGTGTTTTGGTAGCATAAATAACTAACTCGTACGACCCTTGACCCCTACATTCACAAAAAAATGCCGATTATTAACGCACCTGTCCCAAAAATTAAGGAGGAACAAATCTTGATTAAATATATAACTGGAATTACGTCGGATAAACACCCACTTATTTAATTAAGAACTTCTGTCGGTATAACGAATCAAATCCATATACTACATTATGTTCTAAATGCAGTACATGTATTATAAGCATCTGGTAGGCTTATATAAATCAAAGTGGGTTAGCGTTCCGCGGTGGTAATATTCTGGTTAATCAGACGTGAAGTTTTGTTGATACGGTAGTAATTATTTCTTAGAGTACAGACGATTGCTTCAGAAGCAGCTTTTTTTTTCATTCATTATAGAGCACATGTACGTGCATGCTTTTTAAAGCATACGGGGTTAGGAGGTTACGTTAATGGGTCGAAAAGAGGTTAAGCAATTAAAGAAAAAATATAATTAATGACAGAGTTGAGAGATAAAAGATTTTTTTCCCTTCCTGGCGGAAACTAAAATTAGAAAGAAAGATTAGGCTGTAGAAGTACTAATAAGAGCCCGCGGCTTTTGATAAATTTTATAAGATTAAAAATCTCGCGAACTTTATCCTGTTATCGATATATCTTTTTTCGTATAATCAGAATAGTTTTTTTCTTTTGTAGTCATGTTCATGGGGGTAAAAATGAAACCCTCGCACACACACAAAAAAAGAAATCGATGATCGATTCTAATTTTACGGTTAGATTATTTATCTTTAAAAATGGCATATCGAATAAAACAGTGGTTGTAGCCAGTGCATTTTTGCATCGTGCTATACATAATTCATGTTCTATGGGTAAAACATACGGAATTCAATGTCTTTCATTCGTCTAAATCGATATTGTTCCGACTAATCAAGCGCGAGAACAGCGATTTGCGGAGTATCTTCTCATGTATAAAGTGAGGCGGTGTTTGCTTTTGGCATATTTCGACGCGATATCATGGCATAGTCGGCGGTCGAGGTTGATGACAAAATAATAGTTTATATATAACGAAGGTGGGAAATTAGCATATTCATGAGTAAAGTATAGTCATATTTCTTAGCAATCAAATATTCATTTGCTAGAAATTATCACTTTTGTGTAGCTGCGTGGAGTTCACATGCATAAAAGCGACAGATTGAATAGAAAAGGGGAAATTCTCGCGAATGGCTTTATAAAGACAATTGGATGCTAACTTGGAGCAGTTAAGCGCGTGTGCTGCCGTAACAAAGGATCCGAGTTGATGATGATTTCATATCGATTGGCGTATTTTACCCCACTGGCACAGGAGTGCAGTCGCTCATAACGATGATACGCTGTCTCAAGTCAAAAGATACCAAATATAATGCGAATTGAGTTTTACCCCAACGTGTATCAGCTTGAGACTTAAATCGATATAAATATCGAGTATGGAAGGAAAAAAGAATACGGCTGTGGACGCTGGCATCGGTGTTTTGAAATATTCTTTGAAACTGCGATAAATAGCCATGTTCTTCAAAGGGTGCGCCAATGGTGATGCACAGTGTCTTCAAATTGCGATTATGAATAAGAACTTCCCCGATAATTAGTGTCTACTTATTTTGTGTGTATGTGCTCTTTATCTACAGCCAAATTTTGGATTCTTGGAAGTTCTATAATAATCATCTCCCGGATTCATTAACCGGCATTAAGTGAATGGAATATGTCGACAATAAAAAGAGCCTATATGGAGATATCCAACGGAATCCGCGGATTGCGATTTAGGAGCGAGCAGCAATCCCAGCAAAACACCAGTGCTGCCCAGGGACCCCAGGGGGGTCGAGAGACCCAACTGCCCCAAAGGTTCAATGTTAATGGGAATGGGACTATGAATGTCAGAATCGTTCGGTCACCCAAGCCTCTGATTGCCAGAAAAATACGGAGCCTGTTCAGTAAAAGCCAACCAGATACAATTTCGGAACTGTTCGCAGACGAGCGCTTTTTGTCCAAGTTCTTTTTTTATTTTGCTCCGGAGGAACGTGGGACGCTCTGCCAGGTGTGTAGATTATGGAAAAACGTACTATATCACCCAAAATTCTGGGTGGATGTCACCCCAATCATTGTCTGTCGTGAGCTAAGTCGCAACGATGATCAGAGGTGCAAGTTTTACGAAAGTCTACAGCACAGAGGGTTCGACACGGTGTGCCTGTTTGGCGCCACAGACAACGAAGTTTCGGATTTTGTTGCTCATTTTCAAACGTACAAAAAGCAAATAAAAGCTGTAAGTCTTCGCTGCTCAAATGTGACTGATACGGGTATGGAGGTTTTATTCAAGAAGCTGCCTTGTTTATACAAAGTTGAATTATCAGGGTGCAACGAAATCACAGAAACAGGATTGTGGTCCTGCTTGAACCCGAAAATCGTTTCCCTGACAATCAGTGACTGCATAAATGTCGCAGACGACACAGTGGGGGCCATTGCACAGTTACTTCCGTCTTTGTTTGAACTGAATCTGCAGGCCTATCACGTGACGGACGCTTCCTTGGCCTTTTTCAGCGCCAAACAGGGCTACATTCTTTCCATTTTGAGACTACATTCCTGCTGGGAGATCACCAATCACGGCATTGTCAACATTGTACATTCCTTGCCCAATCTGACGGTGCTGAGCATGTCGGGTTGTAGCAAAATCACAGACGATGGGGTGGAACTCATCGCCGAAAACCTCAGAAAACTTCGTTCCTTAGATCTGTCCTGGTGTCCTCGTATTACCGATGCTTCGTTAGAGTACATAGCCTGTGATCTTAGCCAACTGGAAGAACTCATTCTAGACAGGTATAACATACGAGTCCCCCAACCCCATCAAGCTTTCGGGCATTCCTATATATTTATCTATGTCAAAAGGTTACGACTTATAGGTTAATAATCTCAGATGTTTTGGAAAAGATGGTGAATGGCATGGTTAAATGCTCTTTGTCTGGTTCTCTCAAAACTGGTTTACGCAATATATCATGAGGTCACTAACCAATTACTTAGATAGTTCAATTTGTAAAATTTCATAAAGATAAATGTACATGCATTAATGTGTTTAAGGTTTACTAAATGGTATGCGTGAAGACTAGCTAAAGCTTAAAGTTTTGTCTCAGAATTTGGTACCGTTTTAAATTGTCTGATGTAATAAAATGCAGTTTAGCATTTACACAATAGAAAGGAAAATAAAATAGCAAGAAAAAGATGATTGTTTTTTAAACGAAAATGCAGTTTCTAAGATTTTAAATATACAAACTTAGTCCATTATAAAATACATGTATACTATTGCGTTTTCTTAATACATGTTCATATAAAGAAATCATAATAACATTTTCACAAACCATAAAAATCCCAAGTTCAAATTGAAGATAAAGTCGTTAATCTAAATCAATCTAAATGTAGCATTTCGTGCGAAATCTATAACCACATCTCGCTTAAAAAAAGACGAGGAGGAACTTGAAGGAGCGGAGATTCCAGAAAGATTTATGAGATAATTTGTACAGTATATAATCCGAATCGCAAACAAAAATAAACCGGAACATCTCAAATAAATGTCAGAAACCCAATAACATCATGATAACCATTATTATTTTATTTGGTTTCGCGCTTCTGAAAATATCCCTATTGATTGAAAGATCAAATGAACCTATAATGAGATTTTTCCCATACCGCTTTTTGGAGATCGATTAACCGTCATCGACAAAGTTTGCTGCTTTGTTGATTATGAAAGAAGTGAAGCCAAATTCGCTCATCTAGCTCAATAAACATGTTTTCATCGGGTATAACTGAGGTTTACATGTATACAAAGATCGTTGATGAATTGATATATTTTGTGTTTGCAAACCATCCCTCATTGATACCTCAATGGTCCAAAAATAGACTCGCCTGGGTTCCATCAATGAAAGGTCCTTTTCGTGTTCTGATCTGGCTTCATATCGACTATTGGAGATGACTCACCTCACGGCCTGCTTTAAACTTGGCTTCATTTAAATAACATACATCATTGATTTTTTTCCCCTTTTGCCTTATTTCTTTCTCTTGGTACCTAAAGACGGAGAAAAAAACGCACCCATACACCTTTCCTCAAAAATAGTTTATATGTTATCTGGATGCCCAAGTTGCATGTACATCGTCTCTTCCAAAAAATGTAGGCATTTTTGGGGGGTTCTGGGTGTTGAAATGAGAACTTGATAAAATACCTAAGTTTTTGTTGTTGTTTTTTTTACCATTCCACCATCGAATCATATCCAAGAGTTCAGAACTTCAAGCTGGAATTTCGTGAATTGCAACGACCTTGTATACTAATAATCAAAGCAGGTGGTACTTAACTTCTGCGGAGGTCTTGTTCGGTCTAAACTATTTTAATCACACCATGCGATAGATATAGGTACGTGCTTCTTAAAATACCCACGGGAGGTGTAAATAGAAGCTATAGGTATGGTAAGCGCCTTTAAATTCGAGGAATTTGTTTCGACAGTCTCTTCTAAGGGGACGAGAAATGCAACATGCTTAAGACCGAGAACTGAAAACCCGTCAAACATGGAAAATATGCGTAAAAAATCTTATTTTCACTCAAGGACCTGGCAAGATTTCGTGTTGTTTGGATGTCTGGAAGGAAGGGCACATTTCAGTCGCAATAAAATGCATGAAGGAGAGTTAAGAAAGTTAGTTTTTAGTACATTTTTGTCGATTGCAATCAAAACAACTCGAACGTTTTTGACGTGGATATAACGCTAAAACCCTTCAAAACTACGTGATCGACACACACTTCCTAATTCTATTTTTTCTGTGACATGCAAATGGAAAACTTTAGTATCTTAAAGATTATTTGAGAGAGAGAGAGAGAGAGAGAGAGAGAGAGAGATATTTATTTCAAGAATTGATTCCTGATTTTTGCAGTAGGAAAATATTTATTTGAAATGTATCACTAGTATATCATAAAGGAAAGCACTGCACTTGCTCTAATCGTTTGAAATACATTATATTTTTCCGAAAAGATGACGCACATTGCTAGATTTTTGTTGTTTTGGGATATAAACAAACGCTTTTTCATATTCCCATGATAGATTTCGGGCATGAATGAAACCGCGGCCATTCTTATTTTATAATCTTGGTGTAAAAAACCCGGCATAAATCGATCAAAAGCATTATATTTTAAGGCAAGTAGATAAAACTTCTAGGTTACACTTCCGAAGCAATATACATTAAAGAATTTATATTAAAAGGTTTCATCTATTCAATGTGTTTTGAATCAAAAATTTTTATTGTTAGAATGCACAGCTTTTGACGAACAACCCCCCCCCCCCCCCCAAATATTCTCTAAACTTCATAAATTATTAGTCAGTGAAAAACAATAATTTCCAACAGAGGTTTTTTTTTTGTTTTTCAAAGCGAAAAATAACACACAGCTGTCCAAAATGTCAACAGAAAATTACACGAAAAACTCTTATAATGATTCGTTCTAATATATAATATCGTCTGTTGTATCAACCCACATACATTCTCGGTAAAATTATTAGTTTTCTTTTCCCTGTGTATAATTGAATGACTTTTATCCACTTATCCACTTTGATTTTTCTTGTGGTTATTAGGTGTTCTCGGGTATCGGATATTGGGGTTGGATACCTGTCCACGATGACGTCACTGCGCCGGTTGTTCCTGCGCTGGTGCACTCAGATCAGAGACTTCAGCCTGAAGCATATCTACTCAATGAGAAACCTGCGCGTACTGTCTCTTGCAGGTATGATGTGATATGATGATGATGATGATGATGATGAGAGAGAGAGAGAGAGAGAGAGAGAGAGATGTAATAATTTTTTCAAACGTCTTTTTACCAAGAGAAAAGAATATAAAGGTTATTCGTTATTTTTTGTTCTTCCCTGAATCATACATTGAATCTACAGATCTACGTACTGCATATTCTGTCTCAAATTAACACAGTTTTGCAAGACCATCCTTTGCATTTGCAAAAAGGTCAACAATGAAGTGGGGGAAAAACAATTTATCCCAAATCAAAGTTAATCATTTTGTTTTTGAAAAGAAACAACTGAAGATGATGCATATTTGTGTAGAATGACATAGCTTATTCTTTGCAATGACCTTTTACAAATGTGATAATTGCTGCCACGTTTGCAATAAGTATATCTATATTATCGCATATTACACCATATATATATATATATATGTATTTCACACATCCGAAGATACAATATCACTCTTAACTTGGACGATCCATTTTAGCAGCAGTTTAGTCACCAAAACTTGAACTGCATCTTGCGAAAAATATAATTATAATTTATCAGATTTTGAACAGAGACAATGGATAAGCATACTAGATTTTCATTTATGTACAATGTATAACTGATTTATAAAGTCATATGGTTGAATACATTTCTGTTACTTAAGCCTATAGGAAAGCGCTGGTGATCGTTCAATGACGCATCGGACACAAACGCTGATCCATGTTTAACACATATTTTGCCCAGGTCATAACCTCAATGCATGTCGTTGGCGTAATGTTACGAATTGGAATCGGCAATTCCGCCATGTCTAACATATAAATGCCAAACTCTAGGGACTAGAGACTCTCTGGAGTCTCTCAGATGTTGTATCTAGAAACAACCTCTTCATGGCGTGCTTATGCAATGAATATACATGTACCTGTGAAGGTACCATATAACATACACGGAAAAATCACACAAAAATTATGGCTGGCATCCAAGAAATATTCGGTAAGCGTTGTTATACAACATGTCAGCTTACATCTATAATGTGACAACGATACATGGTAACGCAATAGGGGATTCAGTATTCAGTTAGAACGTACAGTCATCATTATCAGAAGCGTCTCACTTATTCATTGAGATTGTAGTGATTAATTGGAAAACACATTGATTTTGTTGCTATTCCGGGACAATTATCCTAAAACAACCACAAAATCCAATCCATGAATAACTTGATCTGTCAATAATTAAGTGTTAGAATGACAAGAAATCGATGTCTATTTAGAATATTATTCACTATTACACTGTAGATATATTTACAGTGGTTCACAAATTAAACGATTAATTTGATGATTTACTTCCTCTGTGAAGTTTTTATTTAACCTATGTGTATTTGGTTAATATTTCATTTTCATATTTCTAGGATGTACACTGGTGTCGGGACAAGGGCTCTGCGGTCTCACTCAGTTGCACAATTTGGACGAACTGGAACTGACGAACTGCCCCAGTGCAACACGAGAAGTGTGTCTCTACCTCCGGGAGAATATGGCCCACTGTCTGGTTGTGGACTGAAATATCCCATTAACAGAACGTGTTCGATCTTATTGGAATCTCCTGGGGGGAAAACCCACTCGTTATCACGTGACCTGTTCAAATTTTCGCAAGATCACATATGACCTCTGGGATTTTCAAGTTTTGTAACAACTTGCTTGCTTTTTATCCATACTCAGGAAATGGACGGACGAGGCGGCCGGATATTACAATCCTACACCTGAGAATACATATCGTCCTTTTGTGACTAAAAACATCGACAACATTTTCTTTTCTTTTTTTTTTTTTTAAACTTCCCCCCCCCCCCCTCCCCCATTACCCTCTTTTTATGCGATTCCTTCAAAATATTTTATAATTAATTCCTCTTTTTGTCTTCTTCCTTTTTGACAAAACTTAATTTATGTTATCACTGGAAATAAAAAAAGGAAAAATATTTTGTGAGTATATTGCACTGCGGGGGTGTCAGATACCGCGTGATGATAAGGGGGTCGTTGTCTTCACCGTATGCTTAGAATCCCCCATTGATGAAAAAAGCATCAGAGTAAGCCTGCGCTAATTTGTTATTGTTCGTATTATCTCACGTCAAAGTTTATAGCACACCTTTAGGAACGGAAAGAATTCTTGGATTGTTGAGTAATATAAATTTGCGATCAGTAAAACGTTTCAGCCACGCAGACAATACGTTGGGGCGTATAAAACAACATGAAGTAATTAATTTTTCGATTGATACTTCGTGTGTGAATTTATTCTATTGTTCCAAATTTTTTTCGAGAATAAATATCTTGAGTAATTCCTCGCGTGTGTGGGGCAATTGTGTTAGAGAGAGAGAGAGAGAGAGAGAGAGAGAGAGAGAGAGAGAGAGCACTATAATTTTTTCTTTTCTTCATCCTATCAATAAATTTGCACTTTGAATGTTGGTGAGCTATTATCTTCATATGTGATGCATAAAAAAAAGCAAATTGCAATACAAAAAAAAGCATCGATTTATAATGAAATTGTATATTACATTTCTGGGATACTTGCAGCAATTTAGTTTATTTCACGCCAGTAGTAAATGAAATTTACAAAGTTTATTTAGAAATAAGAAACATTGTCCACAGCACGATATGCTGCTAGTGAATCAGACCAGTAATGATCGTTAACAAAATTATCGATAATTCGTTATACATGTAATTTGATAAATAACAGTCTGAAAAATTACAATAAGATTGAGTTAAAATCACCACGCATAAAGTTTGCCAGAATCCAATGAAAAAAATGTTATTTATATTAGAAGCCAGTAAAAGGATTTTTAAAAATTAAAATTCCATTTCATTTTGTAATGAAATTGTTTTACTTCTCTTTAACTTTCACTTGAATTATTCATTTTCCTCTAAAAATAAAGTAAATTTCTTACATAAAACATGGTTACTTAGTAAAACAAACGAATTAAGGAGAAAAATCAAATAACATTACGCCAACGTCCCGAAGGAGAGAAGCAAACCTATTAAGACGGGTACAATTTCCCATTAAACGGCAGTTCATCGACAGTTGGTCAATGACAAGCGAAGGCCGACCTTGGTTTCAACATTTAAATGTATAATTAATCATTTACGTTAACTTCCGCGATGTGTTCAGAATGGACTACTAGTATACGATACAACTTTCGCATTTACTTAACACCAGACGTGGCAGTGTACATGCAGATTTTATCTTCTTTATGCTGCGACCATAGTAAATCTCATTAAATGCTACAGTGTTCTTTCATTTTCTCCTCTCAAATATTCCAGATGTAAAAGTATTTGCAGTCCCGTTTATATATGCTCCATAAACCAAACTTTAATGGAAGAAGCAAATATGTTTTCATATACACCTTATACATTATTTTATCTTTATGGTGATGAGTCTTCTCTGGAGTATTAAAAAAAGAAACGTTTTCACTGTTTTATTCCAAAGATCATTGATTAAAATTAAACAAAACAAATTTATATTTAATATATTTCAATTAGTTTAAATTAAAGCTACTAAAGTTTTTTGCATACCGTTTTGATTAAACTCAATTAGAAAAAGCAGTGTTTTAAAAGCCTTTCTAAGACTCAATTTTCCCGAAGGAGCTATGTTGTAAATTATATCAGAATAGAAATATTCCCATTATACCATGCCATTTATGAATCTGAAATAAAACCCAATAACAGTGATTACTTTATTCATTTATTACGTTTTTTTCCACCCAAACCTTGAAAAAGATTGGCCAATTTATATTTTTACCTCAAGACAAAGAAGAGGTTGATGAACCTAATCTATAAATGTGTACATGTATATGGGATTAAAATCAATAATATACTTTAAGGAGTCTCGGGGGAGAATGTTTCAAACATACGATTTCCTTTATTTTTTTCCCAGTGAAAGGTCAACTTATGAGTAAACTATATGCAGAATATAAAGTAAATTGACCGGATAGTTTATCTGTTTACCGCGCTCAAATTTTGGTCGCATGTCCGTATCATCCCCATTTTAAATAGGATTATTTAGGAAAAAGGGGGTTATCATTTTCAATTTCAAATGTAAAAAAGTTCAAACATACGATTTTCTTTAATTTCCAGCAATGGAAGGTTAACGTATATGTAAACTTTTTGCCAAATTAAAACGATATTGACCGGATAGTTTTTATGCTATCCGCCCTCATAGTTTGGTCCTATAAACTTGTCTTGCCAGCCATTTTACGTATAGAAACGTAAAGAATAAATGAATGTTTACGAATCAAATTTTATTTTATTTGTAATAGATAAAAAATACTCTTCCCCTCACACAGAACATGAAAGGATCGCCTATATGTTTTTTTTTTTTTTGGCAAACTTTCATTTCAATTGACGCTGCTATAAAAAATGCGCGACGTTTATTTTTGTTAATTGTTACGTCAAAGTCTCAACTGACGTCATCGTAAGACGTTGACTCCAACGCGAATAACGTCGATTTTGAAGAAGCGGCGAAATGATTTTAAAAATACTTTTGAACACTATTCTAAGGATTCATTTCAGTAAAAATAATTCTTATGATAAGTAATTTTTCTAAAAATAAAAACGTTATTTGATAAACTGTGTATTTGAACTTTTTAAATCTGCATTTGCGTTTTACGACAATAATTTAATTCTGGTTGTAACGCGCTTTCTGACTGGCTAAAAAATTATTTTATATCGTATAAAGAATGTTGCCTACGTCATAGTAAGACTAACGTCAAAAATGTATCAATCCGCCTGACGTTACGTTTTAATTTTGTACAACTTGATGTCATTTTAAAGGTCAAATGACTGTTTTTATCTACAATTATTAGCTAAAAATTAAATTATAAGCAATGAAATCAATATTTATTGGCTTATATAAACTGTCCCGATATGAAACTTGTGACAATAGCTATGTTTTAGTAAAATTCAATGTTATTGGGTTTATCAAATGTTTACCACACAGCCTCAAACACCCCACAAGGGCTATCAAATGTACAAAGTGTTCTAATGGTCAAAACAGGGTCATATTTAGAGAACGCGAGTTAAATATTGCCACCATCGAAGGAATGTCGTATGCATAGTGAGTTTGGAACACCCCATTGAACTTTTCTCGTTTCCATGAATATTTATCATTCTCAATCCCCAACAGGAAAGCAAAACTTTCCAGGTTTTTATAAGAGGGCTGGATGGCCGTGGCCATTTTTAGACTATACTGATCTCCTTGAGAAGAAGAGCTCTGTATAAAGATATAGGAAAATGATGAATTTTCAAGCTAATACCGGCATATAAGGAATTTTTTTTACTGAATAATATTTTATAGCTAAAAATATCACATCTAAAAATTAAAGGTAGATCTGATGGGTAATAAATTGACCACCCAGCCTCCTTAAGGTTAGGAAACGTCAAATGGCGTTCTATGCTAGATAAGTCGTGAACCATTGGTAAGTACCAATCAATCGAATTTTATGTTTGAAAAAAAAAATTAATAATTTGAGTATTTTATTTGGTACTGATTGCTATCAAAGGCCAAAATTACCATATCTCCAAAAACATCTTTCAGTTAACTTGTGTGCATAAGAGAAGCCAATTAACCCATGCACGATAACTGCAGTACTTCTCCTTTGCATGACAAAATGACACAGTTTGGTTAAAAAGGACTTGATGAAGATCTGTAGCTGTCGGTTGACATACCGTAAAGCTACTTTGCTGGCTTTATTCCATATATCTGCACACTTTTGCGAAAAACAAATAAAATATATTAGATCTCGGTGTCGAAACATATTGAAAAAACTATTATTTGTTCTTAAATCAGTTTACGAGCATTTGGTGGAATCGTTATCATCTGAATTTTTATAAACTAAAAATAAAATAATGCGTTCTTTGACATTTTACATTTTTTTTTTGAATTTCAGTCGAAAAGGAAGGAGTCAGCACATTAGCAAATCGTCAAATTGGATTTTTTTTAAATAAAGTCTTTCTTTTTATTACAATTATGAGCGGACTAAAACACATGTGGGCTCGATCGTTAATTAAAAGGTGGACTTTGAAACTATATATTGTTTCATGTGGCATCAAGATGGTATTAATGTTGTGGTGAAAATATCCTTTAGAGGATAGATGGGTACATATATTGTGTATAGTGAAGCTGGAAACATTTTATAGTTTTTTTTTTTACTTTTATAGAAGAAAGAAACGTAAAAGGTGAATTATTTGTAATAAATAAAAAAAAAAGCGATTAATTCATTATACAGTAATAAAACAAAAAATCCCGTAAGATATTATAGTATATACTCCGATTTCTATAAGTTCTACGTTTATTTTTCATCAATGTTTGAGCGTTATCGTCATTGTACACGTGTTGTGAACGTTTTAATTCTAAATAATATAAGTGTCTTCAAACAGGTCCGCTTTGGGTGGTTAAGGGTGTAAAAAGCAAATTTAAGTAGTTTTTTTTTAAACAAAATGAAATACGACTTGCTTGGAATGAAATAAACAGACTCCGTTGCTAAACGAATGTTCAACAATGCAAAAACGAACGATTCGTCAATGCAAACCAAAAACTCATATATTGCCACTATATTCTAAAGATGGAGTGCAATTTAGCCGTAGTCGCAATGTTCGGACCTTTCCGGCTAAGCTTGGAAAAAAATGTACACCTCGAATGTATTTACTTCATCAGATGTTAAATCTTAATACAAATTCATTGGAGTCGATGCCTCCAATCAGTTTGAAGTACTGGCTTAGCGTGGATTAAACATTTCTTCAATAATATATTATAGGTTTTATTGTTGGATATAACGACGTTTAGCAATGATCTTAACATATAATTTAAGATCACACTAATATATTTCAATATTTATTAAAATTTGTTTAGATGAACATCACAAGACACAGATGCCCTGGCATAGGTTTAATGATATTTCAAACGAGTTTTAGCTGCCCAGTTTAACGTGATGTGTTCAATACTGTAAAAGAGAGTATGAAAACCTACTGCGCATTTCAGCCCAGAAAATAGTATTCGTCATGAAAAATACCCCGGAATCTCCAACTTGGTAAACGTAGGAAAAGCAATTAAATTTTAACCCAGCTTGAAGCATTTTTGCTCCCACATAGTGATAAATGCGACGTTTCGCAATCGCCTTCGCTCTCTGATGACCACCCCTCTATTCCTCGGTTTGCACACCGATATTGAGCAATTTCCCCAAAGAAACACGCCATAAAAAAGGCTTTAAAAAATCAAAAAATATTTAAGGTTTAATCGTGTTGTGTTATTCTTCAGACAGCTACCATGACACCTCATTAATATCGTTAAATTCGACTGTAAACATCAGGACATTATATATTTTTCTCATAATAAAAAATATCTCCCATACCTAATATTTAGGTAGGGGATATATATATATTTTTTTATAACAAAAATATATAACGTCAGGTGCTTGTGAAGTTAGCTATATATGGCGATGATATACCCACTAGTTCTCTTAATACCCTATAGTGGGTTCTTGAGCGGGATACTTTGGCTAATTGGCTATGATGTATGTTTTGCTGTAATTGTGGAAAATCGATGCATGTTTTGTTCGTATTGTGGAAAATTGAAAACACTTTGTATATCATCAATAAATAAGGATGCAGATTTAAGGTTTGTAGAATGTTCTTTACCATATAAAAACGCAATACTAATTCGATCCGCAAAACTTTAACCAAACATTTCGATTGTTTCTAGGTATAAGAGTTCATCGTGAAGGTTTCTTTGGTTGGATTGTATGGAAATTATGGCGAAATTAGATCTGAATTAAACTTAATTTACAAAACTGCTACCGTGACAACCCTTCCATTTCAACTTAACCATCAATGGGGGTAATTTCCTATAATATATTTATGAACCTTCAGTGTACATGTATAATATCATTCCGTAATGTCATTCCGTTCCGATAAAAATACTAGTCATCATTGAGATGGCGACCATCTCAAAGGACCCGCCATAATAATGGATATTTAGAAATATGCCATTTTAGAGAACATTGCTTTAATCTTAACTTCCGACATGGAAATTTAGTGTGTCGTTTAAGACAGATAGGAGGAGAAAAAAGGGTCCAGACAAGGGTTTTACACTATTTCAAGGTCACTGCACACCCTCAATCTACAAGCAATCTTTGAGAGATTTGGCCAAGAGTAGAGAAACACTAGTTATACCACTTTCATTCGCGACGACTTTATTTCGCGACCTCCCAAGTTCGCGGTGACTAATATTCGTAACTAATATAGAGGATATCCGGCAAGGGACATTTGAGTACTGGTTTGCGGCGAGAAATATTCAAAATGATGAGGGTCTTGCGAACTTCGTGAAAATTTTTTCACGCGAATTAAAGTTGGTTTACAGTACTGGTCAAAAAAAAACTGGATTTCATAAGAGATCTGCTTTGACCTTCATTTCTGATATAGAATAAATAATCCAGATTGTGCCAAGCTAGGGAAAAGGATATATGGTTTGGATAAGAATTTTGAAATATGTCTTCTTTGACCTTAACCATTGACAAATTACCTTGGTTCAAGGTCACTGCACATCCTTAACCAAAAGCTCTTATGTGGGTGTCGTGAGGTATATAGCAATAAACATTAGGCAAAAGGGATAGAAAATATGTCGGACGAACAGACAGACGGAAGGACGGACTTATCGTTGTAGGGCGCCCGCAGAGCGGAGCCCTAATTAGCACATATTGTAATAGAACGTTTTCGTGGTTAAAATTTCATTTCAGAAATGCAGCGAGATTACACCAAGAGGAAAGTAATTGACTCCACAAATTTCGTAACTTTGTAGTGAACATTAAAATTATAGAAATAACCAGAGTTTTAGATCCTTGTCTAGTCGCTGAAATTTCACAGAATGCAATTACGCTGCGAGTTTTAATCTCCGAGAACGATTTTCCTACTAATTGGCATACTGAGTTGAATAAAACCAATTTCTTTGTTACATAAACTATGCCCTATCTATGAAACACGCATTCCACTGATAATATTTAGATAAGATATTGTACACATTTTTTAGAGGGCGAAAAACTCTTAAACATGCATTCTATAACAATTCTACTCATGCGATGCTGCTCTTGAAAGTTCATATAATACTAGCTAGAAACCATTCAAAAATATTTTTTTAACTTTCATGCGAGAATGTTGTTTACAGTTCCATAACATATCGATCATTTTTATTTATCAAATTGTCTACATCAAATGCTCTGTATCAAATTTGAAATTTCAACCTTGACATATGTTTTATAATATAATTATTAATGGAAGTAAACCTATTTTATAAATATAGGTCAAGGTGCAGACTCAATTTGAGGTATAATGATGCCGCATTAGGAATTGACAATAGTTTTAATCACATCCTGTTAAAGATAGGCTTTCAATGGCGCAGCGGACAAAAACATGTTGCGGACATTTTGTCTCCCAGTATTTGTAAACAAGTCTGGATTGGAACTCAGATTATCTAATTTTCCATTATAAAAAAAGGAGAAATATTTATAAAGGGTGGGTGTGACGAACTCTGCTACTTTGACATGAGCCAAAGATGTATTGTATTGAATCTCACCAAAATATACATGCATACCGAGAAAGACTATTTGACTAGCGTATGGTTAAAATTAAAAATAAATTTTGTAAACTTTGTGTCTTACTGCAAAATAAGAACTACATAAAATCAAAAATATATATGTACCTTCCATGTTCTCTCATATATATAATCGAACCCCCCCCCCCCCTCCAGTTTACCTCGTTACTAGCTAAATATAATGCTTCTAAGAATTAACTTTCTAATCAATTTTGACCACGATATCCCAAAACCGCGACCAGTTTATCAATTAAGTTCTCGTCGCCCTTCTTATAATGCAGAAAATGAAATGGCGCGAAATAGAATTTCGGGAAGGGTACCAAAGAAATATCGGTATTGTTTCAAGCCACGGTCCTGAGTTAGCATATCTGTCAGAGAACTCTAAAGAAGAAAGTACACACTGACCATTATTTGAGATGAAAGAAACCAAACTTCACCATACAACGTACTATTATTGATTGCAGAGATTAATTCATTTATCTACCGTGAAATTGGCTCAGAATCGTTTGCTTTGGGTAAAAAAGAACCCAACAACTTAACGGTAGAAAAATGTTTTCATCGATTACCGATGACACGATGTAAAGGCCGTTTTCAAGGTCAATAGAATTTCCCGCTTCTAATGAATCGGTTAAAACGAATGGAACCATTCCTATTTATCGAAAGTTACTTAACATCATGGGAATGAATGAAAAAATCGTTTCTGATGGGTTAAATGGTAAATGGTTTAAGCTTTTATCTTTTTCTTATAAATCGTGTTTAGGTAGTAGAAATAGTAGAAAGATGAATATGTAATTCTTAATTCATGTACTTTGCATTATTGTTTAAATTGCTTTTGTGAGCATGCAACAGATTTTCAAAACTACATGCACAGGAACCAAAAAACCAAAACCCAAACACGAACACATTGGCTGTGATTTCAGTGAAAACAGCTGAAACCAGCTTATTAAGACGCAACCTATAGGGCATAAAACATCAGACAAATTATACATATACATTGTATAATATATACTCCTTTGACGTAGGTGTTCGATATGTCAACAAACCAAGACAGGAAGTGGCATACGATATTTTAAACTCGGAAGGATGCCGCGAATTACGTGGGTGCTTGTAAAGGATCGGTCTGGAAATGAGATTGTCAGGGGAGACAGGGGTCAACTCACGGGGATTCCGGAGGAATTGATTTTTTTTTTACATTTGTATTAATTTTTACTTGCATAATTTCAAGGAAAAGGTACAGAGAGCGAGCTCCAACAAACGTTCAAAAGTTTTGACATACTATATATATAGTATATATATGCATTCAAATGCACACATTTTCTTTTGACATGAATATGCCATATTTAAATTATATTCTCTATGGAAAAGGGCTAAACTTGTTTCCCATTCTGCGTCATAACTGCGGTAGAGAAAGTTAAACAGAAATTTAATTATGTGTTGAGAAATATTTGTTTAAAAAAATGTTTACAAAATGATCGGTTCTGCTTACGTAATAAACAATCATTTTACATAATAAGTAATTGTGCAATACAGACAAAATTAGATCAATAAAACCTTTACATCTAAACTAACCAAAGTTAGTACATATAATCATCTCATCAGCTCAACACAATATGATCTTCTCGACCCAGCTCCGAAATTTTAAGCTGGTCAATTTCTAAAAGCCAACATTCGTCATTCATAGCAGTAACAAGGCTTCAATACTGATGCATTGATCTGGGAAAGGGACAACTACCAGCAATTCATTAGCGACTCGCAGTCGGGCTAAATCTATCCTGCTTATCAATTCCAATCAACGTCTTTTGTCTCACTCTCCCAATTTATCTATTTAAGCCTCTTATTCATACAAAAAGAAACAATCTAAGTGTTGCAAGCTAAACAATTCACTTCTCTCGTCACGGTCTCTATTAAATAACCAACCAGAAATGTTTTCGTGAATTTCGGCAATGCATATAAATCTAGGAGCAATTTCGAGCAGCCACGAAGATTTTAAATTTTCCACTTTATTTCTTCGCGTTCATGCCAGAAGCAATTACACAGTCTAATAGCACTCTGCGAGTTTTCCTTTATTATATTTTCGATCGTGTTTTCATTAAAAAAATTATTTACGCTGTGGAATTTACACGGAAACATGATTAACAAAATGTCACAGAAATAGCAGATTTCCAGAGAGCAGAACTGTTGTATTTATTGTTTTTATCATAATAAAAACTATTTTTCCAAATTCGCTACGAATGAATAACATCTGTCCAGGCCTATCTTTGATCTCCTTAAAACCATGTTGTTGTTGAAACTACAAGGCAACATGCTCATCATATTGTGAATTGCTTTTTGTGTTTGATATCTTTTTTTAAATTAAAAAACCCCCAGATATGTATACAATATTTCAAATATCTCTTTAATTAACAATGAAAAAAAAATCAACATTTTTTCTACAATCTAATTGGTTTTCATTCTTTCAATACAAACATGAGTAAACCAACAAAAAAATATTCTGTGGAATTTTTTCTGAGGATGAAATGCATGTTGTCTGATTCCCATGGTGCAATTCACAGGATGTGGGAAAATGTCATGAGTTCCACCATGAAAGCAGTCCTAGGCCAGGTTCACTTATGGAGCCCTGTCAGGAGACAATGAATAAATGAATAAACAACATGTCCTGCATATCCAATTTAATTGCTTAAATTAAATTACTGCTGTTTATATTATAATAAATCAGGGTACATTGCAGTTGGATAGTACTCTTAATGATTTTAAAACTAATAAGAAACACCATCTTTTTATCTGTTTTCAAAATTGGGGGTGGGGGGAGGGGGGGGAGAAATTGGGATGGGGGTGCTACAATGCTTTGATATTGCAGCAGCAATCAATTAATCTAAATTACATCCTAGTGTCCATAGCCAATAAAACTGACTTTAGTTTTAAACATGTAATAAGAATTCACATGTACTTTGAAAATGATGTAGATTTTAATCAAATGGGAACTGTTTTTTGCAGGATACATGGTCATAACCTATTTTCCTTATGCAGATGTGTGCGAGTATCAACTTTTCAAATGTGCGACACATACAGTGAGAATTTAAAACTGAAAAATATATGACAATACATGTATATATGAATTGGAAACAAAATAAAATCAGAAGATATTCACATCCAAATTCAAATGTCAAATATGATCATGCAGCACTGTAATTTTATCTGCATAAAACAAGATTTCACACCCTGAGATATCGCTAGCGATGAAATAATGATTGTATACATGAGATCTGATCATTTAAGTCTCACGATTTCCGATTTCCGTGCATTTTAAAAAAAAAAATATTAAAATGAAAAATGGGCTTCAGGGTAAAATATTAGACAATAGATAAAAGAGAAGCAAAAAATGCAGATTGGTAATTGGCAAATCAATCGATAACTGCAATCTCTAAAATCCTTTGTAAATTCTAAAGGCTGTACAATAAATAGCTGCACTGACACTTGGTTTTGATGGGAATGGAAAATAAGCTAGATGAAATCCAGTTCCATTGAGACTAGTAACAATTAAACTTAATAAGCCTTCGTATGATCTATAGCTGTATCCAGAATTACAACAGATAATTCCCCAAGATGCTGCTTTGGTTTCTTTTTTAGGAATGATTATTTTTTCTACCCTAGTAGATAGAAAATCAATATATATCTGATAAAACTATCAAAGTTCAACTATAAACTTAAAACAAGCCAATATGCCCAATGATCTCAACAAGACTTAATTATTTTGACATTGGGAGTTTCTGTTATGCTAAAGGTAGCAGGTAGGGTATTAACCACTACGGTTTAAACTTACCACTGGTAGAAACTAAATACCATGATAACTGGTAAGCATTTGTAATCAATGTTTAATTGTAATTTTAAGAACTTGCCACCATGTACTGAACTAAACTGGTAATACAGTAAAACACGCTTATAGCGAACACGCTTACAATGAATTGACGCTTATAAGCGAAGTGGTTTTCATTCCCCGTGGGTTTTAAACATATTTTGAAGCCAACGGATATAACGAATTACATTTATAACAAAGCAAAATGGCCCGTCCCTGGCACTTCGTTATAAGCGTGTTTTAGTGTAAATATATGTACCACATACTGGAACATATTGTAAACACCCATCATAATGGTACATTGATAATTCTTACCATTTCTTTTATAAACTGTGTTATCATGGTATGAACTTGACCATGTGTTATTCTAAAAACTTACCACTTATCTAATGTGAACACTAGAACTGTCCTAATGGGACTAATACCCCCGCAAGGCTAATTTCAAATGGGACAAATAATTGAATTGAATAATAAAGGTTTGCAACACATACAAATAAAAAAAATTCTAGAATTGTAAAAAAAAAATTAGTTAACAAAGAAAAATTAAAATCAAAATTGTCAGAACTTCACTGTAAATACATATGTATAACAGTAATACATTTACAAATTTATGTATCTGCTGATATTTTTTTTATTTAATTGTTTTAAAGAAAAACCAACAAAATGACTATAACCCCTCCCTTTGCAGTAAATGGAAATACCGGTAGCCAAGCAATGCTCTTCTGTTGATAAAACTTTGAATATCTTTCTAATAAGAGTCTTGACAGATGCAATTAGTTGTTTCAAATTTTCCTCACTTTCTCTCATGGTACAATGGAACTCCATATCAGAAAATTGATCCCACAGGACTATGATTTTCTTTGATGAGCTTGTTAAATTTAATAAACTCCCAAAACATTACCATAATTACCATACTATGTAAAAATATGTAAAAAAAAAAATTTAATATTACAAATTGCCAAAACACTACAATCATATCAGTAATTTTGAATTTCATTTAAATTAATGCCCTGTAGGGTCACTTCATCAATTTACTTGACTAATAAATTTAAACAACTTCTAAAAATAGTTAACTTCTTTATTAATAATGATATTATTTATTTCCTTATAATGATAGAAACTTTTGGTTTACATGAAACAGTTTTAAAATACATGTAGCCCCAAAACCACCGCCAATTTTACAGATTATCAATTTTCCCTAAACACATGCTCCATCTAAACCATGGCTCAGATAATGGCCCCCTTGGGACAAATGAATTCAGCCACACTTGTCTTTGATGTTCTTATTAGCTCCTAAGAATTTATCTTTGTCAAACAAAAATTTTGCATCGTCAGCTGATAGAATACTTATAAAAAATAAATTTAGTTAAGACATAAAGACAAAAAACCCCCATCTGGATGTATTTATATAAATATATTTTAGAGTGTTTTAATACTATTAATTAATTAATAAAATCTGTAAGGATTACCTCCCTTACTTTTCAACATCAGTGTACAATATATAGAATAAGGAAAATGAAAACTGTCATAAAATCATTAAATCTTGTCTGATCTTACAAAATAATTGCAGGTGCACATCTTCAGATGGTGTTCAACATATGTACAAATTTTCAGACTGTTCCATGCAGTAGTAAAAAATTCTATAGGGGGACAAAGTTGCATCTACAGACAGACGGACAGGGTGAACCAATATACCCCCCTAAACTTTGTTTGCGGGGGTATAATAACTATAATAGCTGTGTTACTAGTATTTAACTTACCACTATGGTATATGGTGTTTTCTTGGTTTCTGCGTCTGATATTTCTGATGGCTGGTTTGCTGTTCCATCTGGGCCAGATGGAGTCGTGTCCACAAATATTTCATCTACTACACGGAATCTTCAATGAAAAAGAAATATAAAAGAGATAGGAACATTCTAGAAAATCAAATATTTAAAATCCTGGGAATGGTTGCCATATGATCATATCATACATCCATTTTGCCTTTTTTGGGGGCTAAATTTCGTAAAAATGGTGTTTATCAGTATTTTTTTATTTTCACAAGTCAAGTCATTTTCTGTGATGCTAAAATATAGACTAACAACTTTTGTACGCATTTTTAATGATTGTGAAAATAGCAAAAAATAGATTAAAACAACCCATCTCAAAAAAACATCCCAAAAACACACACACAAAAAAAACCCAAAACAAATGAAAACACAGAAATATACAAGAACACTATAATAATGAACACATTAATCTTAAAAAGTCTAGTTTTCCTTCCCAGAAAAAAAATGCACTCAAACTTTGCATAAATATTTTACATGTCAAATTAAAAGTTGTTGATGAGACAGCATTGTTCTTCCCATTTTACACGGGATTGGAAAAAAAAGAAATCAATTGACGACTACTTTCTGCCAGGCTTAACCATTCCAAGTATCACATGTAGACTTACAAATGCTATATAAATACATTGAAGCTGCAGTCACTCGCATGAAAAATTGATGCGTATATTGTGCCTTAATGTTTACAGGCCTGAACTGCTTGGGGAATGGTCTGACCTAAACTCTCATCAATGTAAATGAAATAACATAAACTTTGTTTCACAGACCATAATATTGAGAGTTACACAAAAGAATTCTTAACTGAAAAAGCCATTTTCATCATTACTATTGTCTCTAAATTCTTTTTTTTATATCAGTAATCCACATAATGAAAAATTACAATAATGGCATTTTAACATATTTTTGTTGTTGCACATAAGTGCATGCAAAACAATTATAAAAGATTGCATTACATTTATATGAAATATATGTTGACAAAAAATAAGCAATTGTAAATCTATCTTTCATTTAGGTCACATGACATTATGATCCAATTAAATGTCACAATTAAAACATACATGTATGTTGGAAATCTTTCAATTGAGGTTGACTTGTGTTTAATGTATAGATTGTTGACCCTTTTAGGAGACCACATATGGTTCAATGTATGACTGTACAGTCATTCAATTTGAGGAAAATCTTCAGTTTGTACCTACGACCCTTACTATGGCGACACTGCAAATCAGCACAATGTACTCATTGAGCCCTCCCAGGCAAGTGGCTTCGAAAAGTTGATATCTAATGAATGCAGTAAAACCTTTTTGTTTTTTTAATACACTAATAAATAATACAGTACTTTCTCTGTAATCCAAACACAAATCTAAGAGAAAAAAAAAAGGGAAGACGTACGTATGCACAAAAATCCCAAGAGGAAATAATTAAATTAATGAATATTTAAAATATTCATGAATGAACCCATGCAAATCTTTGAATGGAAGACATTTATTTTTGATATGCAATTATAGCAAGCATAATCAATTAAAAAGGCTATTCAAGTTATAAAAAATTGTCCGACAAATTCAATTCTTTCTATTCGTCTTGACTTCGTAATAAGTAAAATGGTAAGATTCTTGCATTTTATAACTCCCTCTCAAATTAAATCTTTTTAAGTTTCTTCACTCATCATTCTTAATTAATAGCAATCACATAGACAGGTAAGTATTATAAATAATACAGAATTAGTAAAAAAAAAAAAAAAAAGACTTTGATTTTTCCTCATCCTGCAAAGTCATCTAGAAACCTTGAATCAAGCCAAGAGGTCTGGATCTATCAAAGTGAAACTGCTGTTAAAGAATGGAGCCATTAGTGGGAGTTTTATGGTTGCTGGAGATCAATAGGTCCTCGGTCCATTGAGACTGGATGTCTCTCAAACCTCCCCTGATGCTAGGTGAACATGATACCCCTTTTAGTAACAAGTTAATTGATAGATACAGTGAGTAGAAATGGAGTAAAATGTGCCTAATTAGTGCCAAAGAGAATTACCAATAGGATTAGCCCAGTCCTTTGACATAATACTTTTTTCATAATTAAATAGTACAGTTATGGGTGCAGGTAGTACAGTACAATCACAATTGAAAGCAAATTTCTGCTTTTTATCAAAGAGAAAAAAATCCTTGAAAACTCGTACACTCTATAAATCTTCGTTACAAAAAAATTTACATGATATTGCTTTTAA
>WFKH01007768.1:41294193-41308292 GCA_016163765.1 Magallana hongkongensis
AAAAATTTGACATTTGTCAAACTGAAAGGGCCATAGAGCCTAAACAGCTCAACTGGTAATGTGTTCAACCTCAAATCTCAGCATGATTGAATTGGAAATGCCAACCATGTTAGAATTTTAAAACACAGAAGAGCGTATTTCACTAAATGCAAACTCTTTTTCCACCATTGGAAAATTTTCTTTGTACTCAAAAATTCAATGAAAGACATCTACTGATGTTTATGCATTTCATTTCCTTGGTTTTGATGATAAATGATTCATCAAACAAAAGATGAACCATAACAGTTGGTTAAAGACAGTCAATTTAATTAAGGCCTAAAGAAATTAATAATGTGTTTCTGGTTCCAATATTAGATTACCTTAAACATGCATGGTTATCATTTTAAGCTTCACTAGTACAAAATTTCAACTTTGACTTTTTCATGTTTTAAAGAAAACACTTGTGATCAGTAGGAACTATCTGTGTTCAGTGTATTTGAAATGTTTCATGAGGGGGCGTCAAACTGGCCATCATCAAGTTATAAAAAAATTAATAAATAATAAAATGTTAAAATAAAATACTTACCATTCCCAACAACCCTTTCATTTTGCATTTATTAAATTGATTGATGTTTTACTTAAATATCTTTATCCTAAGTTCTTACTGCTCTAAATATGACCAAGCCAGGTAGGAAGAATTTCAGACAATAGATGCATTGTTTTACCTGATCTCTTCTCCGATGTCCATGAACAGGTCGTGTTTTCCGTCGTCAGTTTCATACTCCCAAGCCCACAGCTGTTCCTTGTCATCACGTGCAATGGTTAAGGTTTTCAATGATATACATCAGTACGGAATAAAACTATCAACATTTATTATATCCTTTTAAACTTATTAAAGCATATCCGTGATTTCAGTGTTAGATCGATCAATCATTTTGATATGATATCATATAATAATAGTACAATTTTCCTCAGATTAGGGAAATCACTTTAATTTCAAGGAATAGATAACTGAAAATCATTTGTAATGTCTTTGTTCCTAAAGGCAGAAAAGGACAACATGCAATGGAAATACAAGTACAAAGCGTTGCTGATCTTTGATAGTGTAATAGTTATCTTGAATGGGAAAAATCTCGTAAAGCTTGTATCATGAAGGTGCAAATAGAAAAATTTGTTGATCATAAAGTCACAATCTACATCAATGATATTAAACTCTATTTATCAATCGAACTAATCTTGTAAATCTTATGAAGCCCTATGAAATACTGGTATAAAGTAATTGAAAAAAATATTTTTCTTCCATTTCTACTTTTTGATTAATCTTCAAACAACTACATGTACTGTGAACCATATATTACATATATTTAACCATGTACAATTGAAAAAATGTGACTTCTTTATATATACATTTGTCGATGGATGTATGGCAATGGTATATATCATACACTTATTGTAACCGACATATTCATGCACTTATATGGACTCTTAAAGTGCAACTCTGTTACATTCAAACCAATTCCAATAATACTAAATTAAATAGCACTGACATTTTATTTTAATTCCTCAAGCAACTCCGAGGGAGCAATTTCATTTTTCTTCGAGACAGAAATTGATTATTATTACGTGTTGCAATTTTTTCTCCGATTCACCAATCATACCCTTGCACTCTCTTCTACGTCTTTCGTCGTCAGAAAAACGTCGAGATGACAAACTCTCTGACAACCACACTTCCTCCCGTGATGCTTTTAACCCCGAAGCAGACGAGGAATCGACATGCGACCGATTGATCATTACAAAAGGATACAATCTGGAAGGGTGCTGCATGGCATCTGCTGGGATAAGGATGTCATCAAATATTCCGATTGAAACTGAAATCAAGACAAGTCACATTACACCGCATTACCTGTTATTGACCCAGATTTGTAAAATTCATCAAACGCAATTCGATTTGTCTTTGCCCCCGCTATGTCTGCTGTACGCCAAAAAATACAATCATAAACATGTTTACTGATAGTTTCACTCATCTATTATTTATCACATGTTTCTATATTTGAGAGATTTTAATTGTCTTTTGTTATGCTGGTGCTTCTTTGTTTTGTTTTTCAATTTTTCCAGCAAAATCATAATTACTTATTATAGTAATTCAAACATTTGAAAGGATTATTTATAGGCAAATTGAGTACCATAAACTCCTTCTTTGCTGCAGCTTTTTGTCTTGCCTGTCAATATTTCATCCATAAATGGTCGAAAAACAACATATCTGAAGTTCACTGTATGGAAAAAAAAGAAGATTTTACTTTTTGATTTCAATCACATAAAAAAATCATTGAAATTTCTAAGCTATCTAGTTGTATATAGAAGACATCTTTAATTTTGCATTGTTACCTGCATTTAACAATTAACAAAAAACCATATATCAGGTTTTTGTTAATGTGTCACATAATTTGCTTAAATGAGGTAAATAGCCAGTATGTAACTTTTTCTAATTGTGTCAATCATTTTTGCAATTTAAAAAGTTTCTGAAAGCATGCAATACCTGTAAATATAATTTTTGCTTATGGTATTTTTTGCAATGTGAAATACAATACTATGAATGCGAAAAAATAAAAAATTATATCATTGCTATAATAACCAGCTATACGTTATGTCTGTGAAGGAAGAGCATGCTGAGCCCTTTGCATTTATCTACATTAGAAACTTAACAGTCACAAAACTTGAATCTAGCAATAATAAAAAAGTAAAATTTTGCTTAAATATATATCTGCATTCATTTTGTATATCGAATTAACAAAGGACAAAAAAAAAAAAATAAAATAAGCTATTTATTGTACCTCAGACTGCTCATTTTTTCATATACAAAGATGACAATTAAACCTACTTTTTTTTTAAATAATCAATCTCTTCCATAAAATAGTTCTTGTGATATTTGCCAAAAGAGAATAGATATTCCTCAAAAACCTATTTTCCTGCAGCATTTGATTTCCCTTGCATTCTAGCTAACTCGGAACTTTTCTCATTCGTTAGTAATGGTACTTAAAACGTATAATGTTCGGCTGTGTATTCTATTTACTAGCATCTTTGGCAGTTTGATACATGTAGGTACATTCAGAAATGTGCTAAATCAAATCCAAGCTGCAATGTAATCTGTTGAAAAATTGCTTTTCGCCAAATATTGTACATGCTAAATACACAATATGTTTACAGTACCTTGATGTTGAATTTAAAGACAAATATTTTGAAATTGTTTACCAGACAACAAACTGCTATGGTTATAATAAGTAAAATATTTCTTCTGCTTAATAAATAACCTAATTACTGACTAGACAATAGCAAGTTTATTGTCCCTTGCCCCAATAGTTAGTATTAATTACAATATAACAACAAGCATATTATAACGCTCAATTATTGTTCAATGAACATGATAATTAAGGATCAATCTAGACATAAACATAGTGAGCTCATGGAGCATCAAACTCTTGGTTGGATCTGGAAACTTTGACAGCTCTCTTTTTTCAGAGTAACAAACCTGCAACTTGCTTAATGAAGAAGCACTGGTAATTGGACAATATGTTGACTGCTAAAACTTCACTTACCAATAGTATGGGAGGCTCCATCCCCTGGAAATATATAACTGTCTTCCAGTTTTGTGACATCCCATAAAGCAATGCACAAACCCACATTGTGAACAACCTAAAAAGACAGAAAATATCATAAAACAACCTTAAACTGTTTGTAAACAATCTGGAAGTAATACATGTATTTCTAGAGATTGCGTAATTTGTTGCAATTGAATGTTTGTACGGAGTGGTATTCCAGTATAATTATAGCTATGCATGATATGCATTAAACAAATGTCTACCATTATCTCTGAAGATGAAAAAAGAAAGTAGAAGAATAAACTGGTGGTAAAAAGTGTTAATGACGCAATTGTCAAAGAATTCTGCATTTACCTTAATATTGCAGATACATGTTCCAGCTAATTCCCAAAATTGTTCACAATCAAAATTTTGGGGGAGAGGGGCACAAATTCTTAGAGATGTCAGAGGCTTATTATGTTTTATTCAAATAAATTTGAAGTAGTTTTATAAACTAACTAATGTCTTGTTTGTCTAATCATGATGTTCCCATAAAATTACAAATATAGAGATAATTTATTAACACAATTATATAAAATATCCAACTGGCAAGTCATAAATTTTCAAATGCATCAGAAGCTGATCTTACTTATTTTCAGAGCAAATTAGACTTCTTATTAACTGACTTTGTGAATGACTGGGGGAGTATTATCTAAGAAGTCATTATCCTAATATTTTTCCAGGATTCTTAACCCTGACAAAAACAAAAACATGTTTTCCGATATCTAAAAACACTCTGTTTTGATGTCGTAAAAGCCTGCCATTATTTCAGACTGATGACATATGTATGAGTCACTCTACATCCTGATATTTGATGGCATAAAAAAAGAATTATCACATCTAATCATGAAACTGTATGAGATATTTTGTAATAAATAATTGTATCTTTTAATCTTGATCTCCAAAATCTAGAAAAAAAAAATATGCTCCATATCATTTAATTTTTTCATTTTTTTTAAACTTCTACATTATTCATAAATGTAAATCTTATTAGATTTTGATCAAATCTTCTACATTGACCAAATATCAAAATACTAGCTAGCACAAGATGGTTGTGAGGGAGATAATATGTCTACATATTCAATAAAAATGGCCATTTTCCGAAAAATGCAAATTTTAAATCCTTCTCAGAATCAAAAATGACTCATAAGAACTTTGCCCATTTCATATATCAGCAGTGTAAAGAGATGCATGAAGGTCAGAGACTAGCCTTGGATGAAATACAAGTTCATTGAAGGTTAATTAACTCTTTGCTGATAATGGCACCAATTAACAGTTTGACTTGAGACAAATACAGAACCATGCCTCATTTGAGGATTTGAAAAATCTAGCTTACAATTAATTTTCAACATAAGATTAGACTTTTTCACAAAAAACTGGAAATTTACGTCTGAAATTAGTTGCAAATTTACGAGAGCCCATACCCTCTCATAAGTATTTTAAAATTGTGAATAATCATCACATGTTAGAAAATGTTAAAGACAAACACTAATAAATTCAACAATTTAAAGCACATGATAACAATATTTCACACTATTTTGCATTTATTGTTAAAACAATACCCAACGCAATTCTACAAATTTCTTAATGAAAATCACGTAGGTTTTTTGTAAGTCAATCAAACTAAAAACAATTTAATTGTGATGTCACATTGATTACACTTGATATTTGACATGCACGAATCCAGAATATTTTTCCAGGGGTGGGGGGTGGGAGGGGGGTCTGAGAGATATTCAGGTTTACTGGGGGAAGGAGGGGTCCGAGGCACATTATGGTAATTTAAGAAATTTTTCTTGGGGTTGGGTGGGGGAGGGGTGTTGGGGGTGTTGGGGGGTTCTGGACCCTCCCCACCCAAGATCTGAGCATGTTTGAAGTCTGATTTCTATTTTGTGTCCTGATAGCTGTGAGAATTTTTATTTATTTACATTGTTGCCAAGAAAGAGATTTCTGGTCAGTGAAATCTTAGCTAAAAGCTTTTACAAATGCGCTAATGAAAAAAATTTAAGATCTGTGCATGAGAGATTCTTAAGTCTAAGAGTTTTTGTAGAAATGGCTGCAGAGACCTCGTTGGTTAATGACCGAAAGACAAAGTCTACTGAACTCCATGTCTGGGCATATAATTGTTACACATTGGTACCAAATACTAAATAAAATATTAACAGCTGCAAGCAATTATTTCACTTACAAAATTGATTGTTTTCAACCTTATAAGCCTTCATTATCATGGTTATGAGGCCATCTCTTGTCATCATCAGATTTCATACTAGTCATGTACGTCCTCCATAACAAATATGTTATGAAACATCTTGACTTCAATTTGTTTCGTCAAAGTGTTAATCGCAGGTTTTATCATGGTCATGCAATCATAAGCAGATTGAGTTTTGTTGAGGGAGAGAGAAGCCATACTGGGTGGTATTTTCCTGAAATGTCACAACAAGAGAACTTGTGATTCGTGCTGAGATAACAGAAATGAAGAATCCTGGAGACGACAGTTCAAGTCTGTGTTGATCATATACACTTGTACTAGTAGCAGACGGATAAAAATCATGTTTGTTAAACAATAAATGTTCCCAAATAAGGTCAAGTATTGTTCTTAACAATAGTTTCTGGACACATTGTAAACAAACTTTTATTCTCCTGTGAGAAAGTCGTCAGATATTTGCAAGAACAGCTGTGTTAAATTGCGAATATTTTTAGGCAGGATCCAGTCTCAAATGTTTATCATTTTTGTATATATTAATCATATGCTCCTTCGCAAAAATAAGCTGCCATGAAATAATTTTTACTGGTCAATCCTGAAATATAATCACTGTAAATAAAAGTTGATTTACAGTACACAAATATTGATTGGGGTTGAAGCGCAACATTGATTATATTAGCCCCCGAGGGACAAAATATTGCCCAACGCGTAGCGGAGGGCAATATATCATACGACGGGGCTAATTATATTATCAATGTTGCCCGAAAACACAGTCAACATTTGTTTTGTTATATGAAGAAACAAACTAAAAATCAAGATAGGGTTTGAAAACAAATCACTGTAATTTTCTCAGCTCAGCATAGAATTCACGAGTTCAACTTTGCACCCAGTCCACCCATTTCCTAAATATCCTCAGCATTAAACGGTCTCTGATGATACTCCACCACTCATGGTAATTATGCTACATATGTTCTAACTTTTTTTCTCAGTAATTTGCAAATCCTTGTATCTGTTATGCTAGAAAACTGCTGTATTGTGCGTTCGTTGTTTACTTGCCTTGACTGTATGCCTATTATGACGTCACCTTGTTTTTGAGCTGCGAAAGATTAATTACGTCATCATCAACAATTCTACCAATCAGACGCAATTAAGTGAAATGGATGGAATATTCTCTCAATGTTATTCCTAGCCGGTCAATATTGAAAAAACATTTACCGGTCAATATTTTTCGGATGAACTAATATTTCAATTGTTGACTATTCATCTATATAGAGTTATATAGTGAGAATATACTACTGAATATAACAATATAAAATATAATACATGTATTCTATATTTTTTATCCTGGTCAAAGATGCTGTTAGATACCAATTTAACAGCTATTAATATACATGTATATCGATCAATAACACGAAGATTAACTTAGGGTCTTTATTTGAGTACATTTGAGAAGGGATTAATATCTCAATACTGTAAATCAACTTTTATTCGCGTGCGAGAAATTTTGGGAGGTGTGCAAAAGCCTTCGAATATTTCTCGCTGTGAACCAATTCTTAAATAATCTACATTGATGATGATATTTCTGTGGTGAATCAAGGTCAATTATTCAAGCATTTTGGAATTAAAACACATGTACCGGTAATACAATTCTTAAGACAGTAATATCTTCAGTGTAAAACAATTGCTGCCATTCTCATTGAAAATCTCAGGTAAAATGACTGAGGTCCATGCATAGCTAGCTACACCTGAATTACACATTTTGGTGCCAAATTATAAATTATGCGTAAGAAAAGTTCATTACTGTACAGATGTAAGCAACATGTGTTATGGTGGTTAACGGTGTGGATCTTCAAACTCTTTTAAGCAGAAGTTGTTGAATTTTTTTTTTAAGGCTTGATCGCAAAAAGTAGTCTTTGCAACCAGTTTATCTCCAATAAATAGTGAAATAAAGTTGTTGCCACTAAAAGTTGGTTTACAGTATATTAAAAACCTTTTTGTGGGGCACAAATTTCACGAATCAAGTTTTCAAGATATGCCATTAACTTCAGCAGAAAAAAAATTGATGAACTAGCTGGCTTCATGTATTTGGACTAATTGTAGATTAAAGTGTTTTTCTATCTTATATGATTATCAATTGGCAGATGATTGCTCAAACTACCCCAATTAACGTACCTAGAAATCAGTGTGCAGTGTAGAGAGGGTCCCTAATAGGGGATAGGAACGACATAATCATATACGAATGATGTATCGCCATCTTCCTGAAGTCTAGAGTCATCTCCCTTATCATAATAATATTTTCCATTTACCTCCCTTTGTAACTGTCATCAGTCTCCTTACCTTGTTGGCCAGTTTCTTGTTGAGGGCCTCTATCACTGCGTCATTGAACTTGATGTGGAACAGCCAGGGTGGAATCCGGACCGTGTCCTTCATCTCCGCGAGGACAAACATGGCTGCACCAAGTTACAACCTACCATGACCAAAAATAATATCAGTTTAATTGATCAGCACCTAGGAATTCAATCATGATTGATGAAAATGATTTTAATTACAGTATATGTAAATTTCATTGAACATGTTGAACTGTGCTTTCCTCACTGAGATTTCTAAGGTTTGGTTTCATTGATCAAACAATAAATATGAAACTTTTGTTTCACTGTGTAGACAATGCTATATTTGTGGACTTAATTAAGATAAGCATGCATAATAAAATACATAACATATATATGCAATAAATATTTATATACAGTTCATGGATGAGGAAATTCTCACGTACACCACATAAAAGCAATAATTAAAAAATTCTTGAGTAAATTCCAGTAAATTTCTCCACATCAGAAAGGTGGTAGTGGCAAGTGGTAAAGTGGTAAAAACATCCATATAGCAGCTAGGCCTCATAGGCATACATATAATGGATGATCATACTTAAAAATGTAATTGCATATTTACAGCACATATAATGGATCATTATAAAAATGTAATTGCATATTTACAGCACATTCAGAACAGTATATATATTCGCACTTGATTTAGGTTACTTCTATAGCTAGCCTATTAGTTTGTAAACATTTGATATATACACTTTAACACCATGAATTTCATCACTCATTCTCGCAAATGCAAGCTTTTACAGTAAAAAAATCTGCAATTAATTCAGGAAAGTGCTGCATACAAGATCATGAACTATAATCCACCTAAATATTTTTTAAAATGTACATCAACAATTATGATACTGTAGAAGCACATATTTTCGTTGGGTCAAAATTTCGTTGTTTTTAAACCAAATAAAATTTCGTTGGCATTTAATTTTGTCATATCGTAATCTCTAAAATGTATCACGTATCAACTCTGTATTTATTAATACTTTGGTTAAAAATTCGTCATGGATTTAATTTTGTTGATTTATACTGCCAACGAAATTAACGAAATTAATTCCTCAACGAATATTTCTGCTTCTACAGTATTCAAACAAAGTACACAGTCATGTAAACATACAAGTGAATACCACATCCTTCTTTAATAATGGATTACCAGGTATTCATAAAATAAATGAAAAAATTAATCCTGCTGCAATTTATGCTACTAACAGTGATTCGCCCGTGAATCAGACACAAATAACGAGACCTGGAAATTAAAAACAGCTAGCTTAATGAGACTTCAACCCCAAATTTCTTGGAACACAATTACTATTAACTGTTTTTCACATTGGCCAATCAGTCCCTAAAATTACGGTGAATCAGCAAAGAAAATCATTGTCATCCTCTCTCGTCTGCATTATATAGAGACCCCCAGTCGGGGCTTTATAATGGCCAGCCTAAGACGAGATTTCTGGCTTCAGTCAACTTGCGGTCACATCAGCTATTGCTGCTTAACTCTTGCTGTCTTCATTAGGAATCTATTGCTGCTAGTCCAGTGGACAATCCCTTAAAGAGATCATTTGCCTTGAACTCTCTGGTAAATGGTTACTGACCATATACTAAAATGAAAGCAATTTTCAGCCATCTTCAGTGAGGCAATTTTAATAAAGCAGCTCAAAAATACTGAAGAACATACACTTTAGAAAATTCCCTTTATTTTTATGTAATACCTAAATTTTCATTTTAATGTTTAATACATTATTTTTGTCAGTTTATGTAATTTGTTATTATGTTCAAATTGTAGTCTAAGGGGGGTAACTTCCTTTAATTATGGACAAGAATCACCAATATAATATGTTAATAAACACTACACATAATAAAATCAGCAATCATGAAAGTATTTAAAATTATTTGCGGCAATGCATGATTAAATCCATAGGGACAAAAAATATTGGAAGTATTTAGATGCCAATTACCGTAGCTCATAAACAATATCTGTCTCAGGTTTCCAAAAGATTTAACACTGTAGTGTAAGCAGTGGAGCACACACAGCTTAGTGGTTATAAGTGTTAGGCTAGTAACCAAAAGGATGCTGGTTCGAGTCCCTGTTGTGGTAACTTGTTGTGTGTTGTGTCCTTAAACGAATTACAAGGCACTTTATCTGCATTGTATGCATCGTTCGATTCACAGTCTACTTGCTCCATGCATGGAAAGAATCAATGTGAATCACTCGTGGGTTAATGTCCAGATGCTAGAGATTAACCAGCAATAGACTAGCTGGTGTCCCATCCAGGAAGTCAATGACTCTCATTTGCTTAACACCACAGAAACCAGAGATAAGCACCAGTCTTATGAGCCTCATGGAACTTCACCTAAACTTATCATTCATGTTATCAAGGGAAAAGGGTTCAGTGTATAACAGTTGGTGAAAAATCAAGTCTAAACTGTGACTAGAACCCATGCAGGGCCTATATGACATATCAAGTAGGGTCTCAACTGCTGAGTTATTGTGACCCCATAATGAATACTAGTTACTGTAGTTTGAATAATCTAACTCTATTTTGGGACAAGCCCTCACCTAACCCTGGTCCGTAGGACAAAATCTTTTTAACGATAGAACATTCTATTTAAGGTCAGACGACACGTTCCTCAAAAACCATGATTATTTTTCAAATTTTTAATGGCCTGATAATTTACCATATAAAATTATTATTATTTATCATCATTTTGAAAATGATTAAAATTTTAAAAATATATAAATCTATGGCAAAATTTTTTATATCAGCAATTCAAATGTATTTTCAATAAGATTATAAAGGAAGTTGCATACTCTAGTATCTTGCACAAATGCCTGGTAAGGTACCCTGATTTTTTGCAAGAAAGCTTGTCAAAGTAGAAGTAAATCAATAACAAATTCCTGGAAAAAGTTATATAAAATTGAGGAACGTGTCGTCTGACCTTAATTAACTAACAGACACACACCTGTTAATAATCTGGTGACAAATGTTCCTATTTGAAAATTTTACCCCCCAAAAATGCAAAATGTATATTTTACAGGGGGAAATATTTTTGAAACATCTTAAAGATAAAGGATTTTGAAATCAAGGTGAAATATTTTTGAAGATTCAGACACTTATTCACAAGCAAAAGAACATATTATTATAATAATTTCAGCAAGATATATTGATTGACACATCAAAAATTCAGACAAGGGCCACAAATGACTAGCTTATGAATAAATAATAGATGTATCATAAACCTTTATCTTGGGTGTTTTGAATCATCACTTTCTTCTGAAATTTTGATACTATCTGATTTATTGGGCCATTTTGCAAATAAATAACATTTGATTCAGTTACAAAAAATTCAAACTAAACTGTTCAATTAATAGACCCCTTCACAATAAACGCTGTACCGCTCTCTTGCAGGGCAAATTGATATACTTTGCCGAAGTTTTAGAGGTAGATAATATAATAACGTAAATGAAACAATTGACTTTACGTCTATGTCATTTTGCCCTGCAAAAAAGCAGTACCGCAGTTACCCTAAAGGGGTCTATTCACAAGGATTGTTTGGAAATATACTTAATTATACTTTTAATTTGGAACATTTCTTTGTGATTTCATGACTTAATTGATACACAGGGGTATCTTATTCGCTCTGCTCTCTATGACATATCCGCTCTGCTCTCTATGACGTATCCGCTCTGCTCTCTATGACGATATATATAAATATTTACATTTTCAACTGTCTTTGTCTGTGATAACATTACAAATCAATTTTGAACCCTAAAACCCAATAACTTCATAAAACATGAGTGACACAAAATGGGCGTGTCTTATAGCATGACCGAGAGACGATATTGGCTGCGCCGCGCAGTAATACACAGCATGTGCTACACGAAAAAATAGTGATTTTAAATAATGCTGTTTTAAAGTGTACTTATTGGAAATAATGTAAATATAAGTACCGGTAATAAGGAATCATTCTTTGAATATTGTGAGGTGATAATTTCGGTATGAGCATGGTCAAATCTATCATAAAGCCCTTCGGGCTTTATTGGATTTGACCACGTCCCGACCGAAATTATATAAGAATAAGATAACTTACGAGATTAGATTAGATTGAGCATGGTCAAATCTATCATAAAGCCCTTTGGGCTTTATTGGATTTGACCACGCCCGACCGAAATTATCACCTCATAATACTAAAAGAATGATTCCTTATTCCTTAAATAATACACTGTGTTATTTATATATATACATCATAGAGAGCAGAGCAGATAAGATGCCCCTGTGATTGATATGTGCTTTTACATGTATTTCCAATTATACCGGTAGTTGCAGTAAAAATTTCAAATAGAAACATAAAATGCAGTTTTTCCCAATAGCAATTGTTAAGGTTTTACATCGTGGGAATGGTACCAACAACCCAATTGATTGCATGAAATGCAGTATAAGCTGAGATTCAGCTTGTAATGTTTGGATGGACTGACCCCTTCATAAAATCCAGTCCAAATACTATGCCAAGTTGAATCTCAACAGAGATGATTAGTAGCAGAAATATGTGCAAAAGAAATGCTGTCAAGCTGTGCAAATAAATCAATTAAAACAGTGTAAAAGAGATGATTTTTCTTTAAATTCATTATCTGATTTAAAAGATATATATAAGAATAAGATAACTTACGAGATTAGATTGGTACATGTAGTAACTACTTCAAAGCATGTTGATTCTCATGATGAAATTACTGAGACATACACGTGTGAATATCGAAAGTAAAAGTTAGGCTTTGGGTAAAGGTAGGTTTCATAACAAATAAAATTGCATTAAAAATAAAATGATGCTTGACTGGAAATATATCAAACACTGAAAACATTATACAATGATGACTTATGATATTTCAAAAAATACTTAGAATGATATATTGGAATAGGACAAAGAAGTTTTACTGTTTGAAATTTCAATAACTACGAACGACTTACTTAATTCATCCGGGGATTAAGTCACGTGATAAGTTGCAGCGTGAAGGTGGACGGAAAAGTATGATTCTGTTTTATTTTCATTTGATTTGTACATGCGATAAAAAAATTATTACTAATGCACTCTCTTTTTAACATTGTGCGTTTACTTTGCGTGCAAGTAAATGTTTCTTTTTATTCTTAGACTCTTGTGCTGACCTGCCTACTGTACTTTCATTTACGTTTTAGAAATACACTTTTATACAGTACAATAGGCAGTCCATGCAAAGTATATTCTGTGTTTAACATCTGCCCCATAGGATAAATTTCCTATAAAATTTAGACTACATACCCAGTTTTCTTATAAAGCACGTAATGGTGATAGTAAATATTTTTCTCAAGTCGAAGTGATAAAATTTGACAATGATTAAAGCTGATATTATTTTTTATTTTCATATGAAACAATTAAGACAAAATGGCTGAAGTAGACTCTGCAATGGAAGAAAAGTTACTTTGTGATGACCAGAATGCAGAAGGAAAAAAAGAAGGAGGTATTTTAAAGCAAAGCTCCATGTAGTAGGATACACTTTTCAATAGAGAGTTTTCGCTGTTTTATTTAATGTATTCTGACATTTATTTGAATGTTAATGATTTTCTTATGCATCCATGCTTCTTATGTATTAATAAGATACTTTAGAATAACTTTTAAATGTTTTCTTAAGTTAAGAAATACCAATTCAAGTTTTTACTTTCATTGATTTCTTTTTTCTTTTGTGTCAAGGAGGCTAAATGGTCAACAAATTACCCATCACATGTGCATTGAAATTTTAAATATGATATTTTTGGCCATTAACTGTTCTGGCATATGACCAATTCTTGCCAAGGACCATTTCTAGCCAATGCATTGTTTCTTCATTTAATCAACTCATAAAATTATATACGAAAAATGACGTAACAATGCACTGGTGAGAAA
>WFKH01007768.1:41328801-41346036 GCA_016163765.1 Magallana hongkongensis
CAATATTGTGATGTATTATGTGATATGATATTGTATCATGTAATACTATATTGTATCATATATTATATAATGATATTGTATTACCGGTATGTGATCAAATACAATAATGTATGACACGATACAATGTCATATCATATGTTACAATATTATATTGCATTATTATTTATTACAGTATTATATTGTATTATATGATACTATATTGTAAGTATCATAGGATGCAATATCGTATTATGTATTATTGTATTGATAAACACTGTATCTTATAATACCGTATGAAATGAGCATATGATTATCATACAATTTTTTAACATATGATATACAATATTGTGTCAAAACAGTTTCCATGAATATCCAAGATCATTAACTATGATTTTCATATCATTTGATAAAGGTGGTCTCATAAAGGTGATGCCTCATTAAGGTGATGTCTTGTCTCGGTGAGCTTTGTAATCTGTGATTACCTATGTTTTAATTCAGGTCTTGCTTTTATGTTTGACTTTTCCATTAAACTGTTTCATAAGTCTGGTAAAACAATAGATAAATACAAAATATTTAAAAAAAAAAAAGAAAAGATTAATTCATTTATGATTCTTCATATTTTCATTTTTCATGGTTTTTTCTGAAAATCTCTTCCACAGGTTTACCAGAATATGATTCCACATTGCCGACTTTTAGAGAGTTCTTGTGTTTATAAAATAAACATGCATTGTAATTCATCAAAACATCATGGACAGACTTTCGAGTGTTCTTTGTTTATTAATGTGATTTGAATTTGTTTTATGTATATGCTCACTGTTGTCTTCTGAAAGGAGATAATAAAAAATAACAAAGACTTGTTTTTGTTCTTGTTTTATTTTAAAATAAAATCATTATTTTAAAGCAATAGAAGTAATTCAGAGAAATGTATTATGTTATTCTAGTATGTACAGTACTCGGCGTCTCGGAATTATATCATAATATAGCTCTGCACTCTTCTTGACTGGACATGTTTTGTCATTTATATTGCATTTAATAAATATGATAAATTCAAGATCATAAATATATCATTGTTTTTATAACTGGATTTTTTCTGTAACAATTGCAACCTTACCAAACTATTCTAATAAAATTAATTTCTTTCAGGATTCCTTCTTTGGAAAAATGTTGCTATTCTTTGCATGTATATAGTCGGTATAAATCGGACTTGTGGATTGTGGATAAAGTAATCGCATTTTTTTTCGCGGCTCGGTAATATTGTGGGCCTAGTTTTATTCACATCCGTATGGCGATATGGTACAATCAAGTCGTACACTGTTGTGTTTGACAACTACCGTTTTCCTCACAATATTCAACTTTATAAACAAAAATGTTGCGTCCAATATAAATGGAGGATGGTAAATACGTGTCTTTTATTTATAAATTCATTTTCGAGTATTTTCAAAACACTTTCGCCAATACGGATCATACACGTTTCATGTGAAAAATTCGAATTTCCTCTGTTCATTTTGTAGGTACACGGACGAAAAACTAATTTTGGCCACACCAGGGCCATGTACAGTGGAAGTCAGAGATGCAACATCTTTATCACAGAAAGAGTTTATTGAAAGGTTAATAGATATTTATAAAATTATAATAAAGCTCCTATTTGCTTAAACAGGGACGTATATATATAAGCACAGGCCTCTGAATTTCTACCAATAAGCCGTTAAATGTATGGGAAGAGAGATATATATACCCTACCTATATAGATATACACCTGGTGTATTTATATATAGATAGGGTATATATCTCTGTATAAGTCCCTGGCTTTAGCAATTAATTTGAGTAAGATCAACATGACCATACATGAAATCTTTTTTTTTTTTTAGATATGCATACACAAAACCAGTGATAATACAACATGCCACAGATAATAAAGTAGGTATATACATCAATATGTGATAGTGTGTATAATAGGCTCCACGCTCCAAGATATATTCATTTACACATTATCATTTTTTCACTCAGAAAAATTCATAGGAACGAAAACGGATTTTCTTTTCTCTCTTACGGAGATATATAATGTGAAATGTTGACATCTTTTCTCCATTCGGAAGTCACTTGGAATATACCTCGCACAATTTTTCAATGTTATCTTCCAAGTACTTAGCCATGTATTGAAAACTGATAAGCTAGAGGGGGTGTTTCAAAGGAAAAATCTTGGAATTTTTTTCACACTTTTGAATGAACATCGTTTGAACCCTGAGGTATTTATGAACATCAAGTAGTGAAGCAAAACATGAATCGATGATATCTTGGGACAGAGTTTAGCACTAGCCTTTAGGTTTTTGTTGGTTTTTAAATTAAAGGGTCCTGAGTCTGAACATACTTATACTCTATTACATTGGAGCCTAACAAAATAATTAACCCACGTGGAGATGGAATAAAGAGTTGTGAGATTTCTAAGGGAAAGAAATCTCAAAAGAAAAGGGAGAAGAATGGATCGTTTGTGTAATGGGCTCAGTACTGCCACGCCCCTACTAGCACTATAAGTAGTTGATTTAACCCTTTAGCTCAGTCGGTAGAGCATTGGTTTTTAAATTGAGGGGCCCTAGTTCGAGCCTAGTTGTGGAATTCCTACTATTCTATTACAGTTCTTAGTTTATTTATATCTCGCACCCCGGGATATCTCAAAAGTTTTGTTGAAGTCCCCTCAGGTTTGAGATGCCAATATTTGTCATCTAAATTTTATTTTTCAAATATATGTAGCGGGTAATCAGAAAAGAGATATGAAGAAACATACATTTGTAGTGTGGTTTCTTTTCAGGAATTCCACAAAGTATGTGAAAAAGATCCAATGTTACAAAAATATGGGTCCAAAAAGATAAGATTAAGTTCTGCCAATACGCACTCTTATGATAAAAGTAAGTTTACAAAATATGCATATATACATGTATAGTGTTTGTAAGTGATACACTTATATAAGTCACATTTTCTGAAACAAATTGATGAGTGAAGCATTCTGAAAACTTTTTCATTGATTTTCTTCAGGTAATTTGTATATAATCATTAAGAATAGAAACTTTTGCAAACTTCTTTCAGGGGATGTAACTCTAAAGTATTATGTGGAACATGTGATGAAGCCCCAGACTCTAGACATGCTGGGCAATGGTAGGAGGTTATGAATTTTTAATTTCATTATATGTTAAAATGTTTATATGGAAAATGATTATCATACATGTATTTGGAAAAAAAAATATGAAAAAATGTAATTATCTATGTCTGACAACGATTACTTTTCTTTACTTTACGTATCAAACAATATGATTATGTATGCTTATCAGTTGATGAGAAAGATAGTGATAAATTTTAAACTTAGTGTGCTTCTTTGTGTATATTCCAGAATGCAAATTAATCTTGTACTGCAAATAACTATGTCTTTGAAATATGGTGGCATTTGATTCCAGAAACATTTTACTGGTTTGGAGACAATAATTACACAGAATGGGAAGAGTTATTCAAGCAGTACAACCCTCCCCCTTACAAATTACCCAGAATGACTGGAGCTTACAGCTTTGGAGTGGCAGGTATTGAAAAATTTAATGGTACTAATTATTTCCAAAGAATTTGTGTGGAAATAAGCTGGTGCCATAAATTGCAATTTTTGTTACACATAAGGAATGGAGCTCCCAAGCTGTCCATCCAATTTTTTTATAGAATGGAAGCTACAGACCTGCAGCTATTGTATTGAACATTCTATGAATAAGTTTATACATATAAATTCTCAGAAGCTCAGATATGGATTTATAAAATTTTATTTCTGTACCTAAAATGAAGTTGTTGCCCTTTAACTCTTGCAGGAGCAGGCACAGGTGTACCTTTCCATTTCCATGGGCCAGGATTTGGGGAAGTTATTTTTGGTAGAAAAGTAAGCAAATTTCAAGATTCCTTGAACAGAGAATATCAATACTTTAAAAAATAAGAACACAGAAGATTCCTTCAAATGAGAATATCAATGCATTCAACTAATGAATTATAGATTTGTTAACTTAATCAATAACACAGATTCATGCAGAATAGATACTCCTCTCCCATCAATAATGTCTACGTAGATTCCTAATTAAATGCGAGGAATTAATATCCGCGTAAAATTGCGAGAAGCATTCCTCGCAGATTAAAAAATCTCGCTTTTATTTTCTGAGAGTTGAGAACTATAAGAAATTAGTATAAAAGTTCCGTGTTAGCGATTTTATATTTTCGTGATTTGATACAAAATGGGGGATTCGCGGAATAATTAAGTACACGTAAAACAAGGAATCTACAGTATGTAAAAAAAAAATAAAGTGGTAAATATTTCTAAATACCGGTACAAAAGAACACCTATTTTTGTTGAGTGCAAAGGATGACTGCACTTAAGGACATGCGATATTTGTGAGAAAATAAACTTTTAAAAAAGAATTTTTCTTTCAATTGCAGAAATGGTCAACATCCAAACTGCAACTTTACGTAATTGCGTTAAATAAAAGTATGTTGTTACCAAGTACGAATATGTTTCCATAGGCAGGGGTCATCACAATTTTTTTAATCTCCATACGATAATGAGAATGCCCACTTTCATACTGACTTCATACATAGTCAGTGCATGTTTGTTTATTGTTCTCCGTTTAACAGTAGTTGTATATTTGCATTATCTAAGTTATGTCAAAGGGAGATGAATAGACAAACATGCGCTTATTGTTTAAATGAGAAAAAACTGCTTCTTCTTACGTTCGCTTTCTCTGTTGTAACCAAGGGTTGGTACATGTTGAATATTATAATTCACCACGTGATTTCTCACCTCAGGTAACTTTGTGAATACAAAATTCTATCATCTATCACTGTAAGTTAGCATGTTATGTGCAAACTAGGACAATGTTTTCGAACACGTTAAATTGTCAAGCATTGATTTAAAGTCTTCTGTACTTACACGGGCGTGGTCTTATTGTTGAAACCATAGTAAATAGTATACTTGTACCATATAGAATAGAAAGGGCTATGGTTAAAGAGTGATCACATAATTTTTAATACATGGGATTGTTATTCATGCTAGTTCTAATTTTAGTACCATTCTGATAATGTCAACTCAACCTCTCATGCATATTAATATCAATCGTATGTTAGATCAAGGGCAGATAAGCGAAAATTCTCTTTTTTTCGAAAGTTGTAAGGAGAAAAACATAGAATGAGCTTATTGTATCATTGTCTAAAATCTTAATTTATGTTGGAAAGTGACAAGACTCTTTAATAAAATAAACAAAAGTGATATTAGGTTAAGAAATATACACAACGAAAAGGGCCCAAAACCCGGCGCTAAGTACAGTCATCCTTTTTTATTTATTTTGATTGTTAATACTATGTTGCCAAAATTAAACTTGCCAAAGTAAAGCTCACCCTCATGCACAGATATACTTTTTTAGTGGAAAATTTTTATATTGCAAGTCATAAATATCAAATTAATTGTTATTCCATAATCTCCTATAATCCAAATTTTAAACCTGCCAGAAATAATCTGCTGTATAGTATGTTATCAACATGTGATATCATTTTTACTTTTTATATGTCTAAAAGATTGACCTCATTAGTGCAATATAATACACAGAATAAAAAGAAGAATTATTAGGAGAAGAAAAACTATCTCTATTTTAAGCAGGTTTTCATTGAAAATGCTGCATTACATTAGAAGTTTTGTTAATTACAGAGATGGTTCCTTTACCCTCCTGAGAAGACCCCCTCTTTTCACCCCAACAGGACAACACTGCAGTGGCTGATGGAGGACTACCCTAAACTGCATCCTCAAGACTATCCATTAGATTGTACAATCAACCAAGGGGAGGTCAGTCCATTCATTTATCCATCCATTTTTCCATCCAATTTTTCCAACCATCCATTTTTCCATCGATTTTCCAACCATCCATTTTTCCATCCATCCATCCATTTATCCACCCATCCATCATTTTATCCATCCATCCATCTATTTTTCCATTCATTATTCCATTCATCCATCCATCCATCGTGTAAAATTATCAACACATCCATACTTCACTAGTACAATTTTTGAAGTGAACATATGTATTTCTGTGTGACCGTATCAATCAAATATATATTTTTTTATTTTTCAGATAATTTATTTCCCAGATAGATGGTGGCATGGTACCTTAAATATCGACACAAGTGTTTTTATATCAACATTTCTAGGTTAATAATAAATCTATTTGTTTTAAATTTTGTTTTTATATGATCTTGAAACACATTTGAGAGAGTTGACAACTTTTTGAGTAAAAGTGTGTTTTGCTGTTTGTCACTTAAAATATATTACCAAAAACCTCATATGATCATAAAATTGAGAGTACTGTGAGTCATAAACCTTGATTTTTAAATGGGTTATCAGAAAAGCATGCAGCTCAAACATGATGTGATGGAATTTTGCCACCTGCATGTATTTTGTTTTTTTCTAAATCAACTTATGAAAGTTATGTATGTTCGCTAATGAGACATAAAACTGGAGACAACGGAATGAGATTCGATAGACTCGTATAGTAAAGAACCTTCCTATAGCTTCCAATGCTATTCGATATAATACATAACGTGTGTACCTAGCATAAATAAATTAGAATAATGTGCATAATTCATGGATTTCCATTTGCAGAAAAGGAATATTATTTCCATTGAAGTTAGGAATACGCATTTATGTTGGTTTCAAGGCTATGCAATATTTTTTACAAGGCCTTCATGCAATCATGTACAAACACCTATACGGGTTTAATAACACCCCAACCCCCGCCACTAGTGGTTCTTTTCCGACGCAAGATAGGACTTTCAATTTGATTTCTAGCTCTATGAAATAAGAAAGAACCATCCCTAGAGTTTGTTTTTTAGTGTGATTATTTCTAGTTTTAGCGAATTGCAAAGGAATCGTATGACCCCCGAAAGAGCCTTGTTTTGTACAATAGAATGATTAACAGCTGATTATGAAGGGGTGTCTTAAAAAATACCCCAACGAACACGTCGAGGGACAACGCATTATTTATAATTACAAACCGCAATCGATTCATATCGGAGCACAGCTATTTTCTTTGTCCCATATATTTTTTTTTCAGTGATGTACAGCTAGAATGATCGAACAAACAAAACTATGCACGATTAAGACAGTTTATTGATCTTTACGTAAACAGATTAATTTATTTTGACGAGGAAGAAATTCCTCTCGAAAACAGCTCATTGCTATTCGTAAAGAAAATGGTAAAAAAAAAAATAGTATGAAACCCAAACATATAATTCATTTCTGGCTTTAGTTATTTGGGTAAAACTTTTGCGTGTTTATTTTTCACGTTTTCTAAATTTGCTTCTTTATTAACCATTTTCTTACTCCTACACTTGAAAAAAGAGGAAAGAAAGTGAAAACCCGGAATTTACTTTCAATTGTCAATACAAAAAATTTTTTTACGAATGCCTGTTAGAACAATACAATTATTTTAATACAAGGACATAAACTAAAGGAAATGCAACGTTCGATATTTTGTTAGATTTATGAGACACAAGGAACACCTTCTTATAGGTTGCATAACGTACATATATTAGTGTCACAAGGTAACATTAGTTCCAGGGTAACATTGGGAGAGAGAGAGAGAGAGGGAGAGAGAGAGAGATGATACATGTATATTATAGTTCGACCAATAGTGATCTCTCATTATGAAGGAAATGACCTCATAAGTTTTCATTGTCAGTTCATATACCCATCAATTATGCATTGCAAGTTCAGCATAACACTGTTCATTCAATAAAAAAAAAATAAAGCTGTTAGCATTACTCATCGTCCATGTCCGTACAATCAAATATATGAAATTCCAACAATTCTCTCGAGGCCTTGTGGAAATGGTGGAAATGCATTTTTTGATAGCCCCTTTGTATTACTGAATTGGTATCATAAAATCAATTTGAGGACACTTCTTTTTTTTTTTTATTCAATTTGATATAGTATTCGATTCTCATTTGGACTGACATACCGTATATATACACTATACAGTATACAGGGCAACAAAATGGCACACGAATGAAATGTATTTTCATTATGTATGTGTAAATAATTTAAAAAAAAACATAACCAACTTAAAATTTGCTCACGTTCTGAACACGTATATGTCAAAAATTAAAAATTTTTTTTCTTTACTTGAGGAATGTGATTTTAGTGTAATACACGTTTCATTTATATATGATATAGAGTATTATAACAATTTCAATTAAAGCTGGAGTCACCGTCTGCAACAGAGTACATGTATCTAGCAAAGAGCTCAATGATTGAAATAGAACCAATTAAACGGTGTCTTCCCACTTAGCTAAAATTCTGAATTTTTTATGGGTGACTGATTTTAGCTAAGTGGGAATGGTGCACAGGTAAGGGTGTCAAAGATCAAAGGAAATTAATTACAGGTGAATTATAGTCTGTTCTATTATTGACCTTAGGTAAATATATAATAAAAAAGAAAAAATAACAGATTTTTAAGATTATGTTAAAAAAATTAATTGAATGTAATATATGGAAATTGTAATAATTAAAAAAAGGTTTGTTTTATGATTTATCTTAGGTAAATTTTGAGTGATGAGAAAGTAATCACACACATCGTTGCATTAACGGGGGCATGGTCACGATTTTGGAAAAAAATTCTAGGCATTTCTAATGATCAACCAAACTTTGAGATCAGTGGTAGAGTTATAAGAAAGATACAGAGCTCACAATACTTTATTATGTAAACAAGGCTCGTGCCATGTTTTTGTTTACATTGGTTCAATATACCGTAAAAAGGTTTTTTTCAGCATTTATAACTTATTTTGAATATCATACACATTTACTGCCATGTGTTGTTTATTTAGGCAATTGATTAGTGTAAACCATAGTTTATGATGACTACAACATAGAACAAATTAAATATACAATGATAAATAATTAAGCAAGGATTCGGACACAAGTAAACACTTATATTAATCCGTTTCCTTAGATATAATTTACAAGTTTTCAATCATTGATGTGCCCAGGTTGGAATGTCTTTGTAAACATGTTTATGAAAAATTAAAGGCTAAACTAACAGTGTGTTTGAAAAAATGCATTAAGGAAAAAAATAATATGCCAGGTGAGTAAAATAACAGAATGGATGTAGGATGTGTGACAAATTTCTGTTTGAAAACGTTTTGATGCTAAAATATTTACATTTTCCAGTGTCTTTGCCTGTGATAACACTACGTAACGATTTTGTACTATGTAACCCATAACTTCAAATGACGCCAAATTGAGGCGCCAGTGGAGTTTGCTTATTTATATTTAAATATTTAATCGTATGATGGCTTAAAATTATATAAATATAAGTAATAAGGAATTATTCTTTGAATATTATGAGGTGATAATTTCGGTCGGGGCGTGATCAAATCTATCATAAAGCCCTTCGGGCTTTATTGGATTTGATCACGCCCCGACCGAAATTATCATAAAGCCCTTCGGGCTTTATTGGATTTGATCACGCCCCGACCGAAATTATCCCCTCATAAAACTCAAAGAATGATTCCTTATTCCTTAAATAAATTTGTGAACTGCTTTGAAAATTGTTTCATTGTTTGCTGAAGAAAGATTTGTATCCCCATATAGTAAAATATTGACGTCAGTAGTAAAAGGTGTAGTATCCAAGTGCAACATTATTGCATTGGGTGAACCTTGCATTGGTATAGAGGGCCCCATTCGAAAAAAGATAGTGTTCGTTAGTTTCGGGTTTACCGCATGTGCAGAGTGGGCTATTTACTATATTGCGACAGAAAAGGTGATGTTTTAAAGTGCTGCATTTAATTAAGTATAAGTCTGGTATGAAGATTCCGATCTCTACGATGACCGAAGTAATAGTAATTAGGAATAATATTGCCAAGCCTATTGAATTTATTTTATTTATTTTTTTATAATTATGATTTATTGTGGGTTTTTTTTAAATTTTATTTTATTTTCTTAATTTATAAATATTAAACCTTTCAATAATTGATAGTACTTAAATTGAAATTTTTATAACACTGTAAATCCATATTATCAAGAATATCTAACAATATATATATCACAGGTGATTTTTACACAGGTAGTTCACACCTAAAACAGACTATACTCAGCGCTCACTCAGGTGTGAAAATCACAATTTTAGCTAGGTGGGAATAAGAATTTCAGAATTTTAGCTACGTGGGAATAAACCAATTAAACAAGAGCTTGGACTTTGGTTAGTTGTGTCAAACAGCAATGTGACGTAGGCCTGTCTATTTCATTGCTGGCCACTTAGCGATAGCTCATTGAAATCAACACGATTTGTCTGGCTTTTGAGCTAAGACTACGTAATCGGTGCATATTTCACTTGAATCCATCGTCATTTTTACCATATTTTGACGCAAGAAATAGTTAGTTACATCGTACCGAAAGTCCAAGGTCTTGTTAAAATGGTTCTAATATTTAAAAAACTTGGTATAGGTTTGAATAATGGATACATTGTATCATCGCATGACCTTTTTTTTTCTAATTCTTAACCTTTTAAACCCATATTATATTCAATCAAAGACTCATTTTCGTTTTATACCTCAGACTTTGGGTGCTTAAGAAAAAAAATACGAGAAAGTATGAAAGCACGAACTATCAACGAATAGTATTATTTTCTCTCCTAAATCCGTCCTTATGGTGGCAATATCGCCAATGATTGCGCCTTAATGAATATGATTAAATTTCGCATGTGCATTGTATGAAGCTCTTAAGAAGTAAATCTGACATTACGAGGCGCATAAGAAGCTTTCAGATATCTGTCATCAAAGCAGGGGAAATACACCGCACTGGTCATGATGAAGTTGATCACGATATAATACCAAACTCCAAATTATCCTCGGAATAAAAACCTCATAAGTAGACAGTCGTCCTGATCGGGAACTTAATTTACCAGAATCGGGAGTTTTTTCTCCCCCTTTCCACCTCCCCCAAAGCAAGAGTTAGATTACATGTATGAAGTGTTTGGCAAAATGGTGACGTCTCTAGGTGAGTAGCTTTTTCCAATCTTAAAACGCTGAATTGAAAAATTTTCCGAATTGCTCTAGGTATAAATTGTTTATAATGTATTATATGATACCTTAGTTATATTTGCACATTTTTTCCGCGTTCATGAGAGAGAGAGAGAGAGAAGGTTACATCTGTATGTGCTGGTATCAATTTTTCATGATTATTACATCATTAAAACTATTTATACACCAAAATGTACAGTTAAGGAGACACTAACTGTGTTTATTATGTTTGGAATGAAAGGATTGATGATTAATGTTTGATCAGCTACTACAATGGAGAAATGTTAATGGTCAATTTAGCATTTTGCAGCTATCAAACGATGGCTTTAAAGTTCTTTTCCATGCCTTAATTACAAACCTTTATTCTTTTTTAAGCAATACTGTGGACGTGAGGCCCTTTTTATAATGTGAATTTCGAATGAATAATGAAAAAAGTGTCTAAAATATTTCATTTACACACTGGTTATATGATGCTGTGGGTCACCATTTCTTGTATATTTTTACCTTATTTTTTTTCTTCGATTGTAAAGAAGATGGACAAATATTTACATTTTTCAGTGTCTTTGCCTGTGATAACGCTACGTATCGATTTTGTACTATACAGTCCAATAACTTCAAATGACGTATACTTGGGGCGCCAGCGGGGTTTGCTTATTTATATTTAAATATTTAATCGTACAATGGCTGAAAATTATATAAATATAAGTAATAAGGAATCATTCTTTGAATATTATGAGGTGATAATTTCGGTCGGGGCGAGATCAAATCTATCATAAAGCATTTTGGGCTTTATTGGATTTGATCACGCCCCGACCAAAATTATCACCTCATAATACTCAAAGAATGATTCCTTATTCCTTAAATAAGGCGGGTAATACTGAAACGACGGATAAGGAACTAAAAATTAAGAATGAATGTTTATCATAAATACATGTATATTTCTTTTCAAAAGCTTACATGCAGAATTAAATACTCTCGATTTTAACTTGAAAGGCTATGGGGATAGATTATTTGACGTAAGTTTGTCCCAAAGAAAATTTTAAAGCTTTTGCGTTTGGGGTTCGTCGATCCCAGCACAAATATAAACGTCATCACGCGTTTTGAATATATTTATTATTGTAAGATTAAATGAAACGTTCAAACTTACATAACAAATTTGATATTTACGTATGAAAATCAATCGTTAAATCATATCTATTCGTTAGTAAAAGAGATTTTTCTCGACAAAGTTTCTGGCACTATATTTTTAGTCGCGGAAGCGAACTAAATAACGTTAATATGGCTGTTCCATGTTTCATATCCCTGACTAAGAGCGTATATAATGGCTTTAAATCGACGATACACAAATTCTTCATACAAATAAACATCAATATGAATATAAATACATGTATAAGCATTGGATGCTTATTTTTGGATATCGTCGATCCTATATCACAACAAGGCTGTGCAGACAAATTTATCATACCGGGCTATTCAATTTGTCTGCACAGCCTTGGTGTGTTATAGGATCGAGGACATCCAAAAATAGGCATTCAATGCTTAAATACAAGCAGTTTGAAATCTTATTTTTTTTTTTTTTTGCAGGATTTAAATATGTACTGAAACTGATATTTAAATACGTAGTAGTAAATTACGATTAAACCAAAAGACATTTGCGCCATATGTTGTCCGATGTTCTCCCTTACATGTAAAAATTCTGTGTATGTGAAAGAATAAAAAATGTACAAGAACAAACTCCGTCTTGTGAATGCCTGTCTCTCTCTCCTCCTAAGACCCTCAGACCCACTGCTAGTTAAAATGCAAAGATTTAGTCAATAGCTCACATGCCCGCCATTTTGCCAAATCCAATGCAAATTAAAACACGTTTTTTTTTGGTACTGTGCATGTGATCCACGATGCTAAAGATAAAGTCGTCTGCTGATACCCAAAGAAAAGATGACCGACCCCCCCCCTCTCTCTCTCTCAGAGAAAATAGCATACAATATAAAAATATTAAAATTACGTCTATACCATTATATTTGGCAAACCATTAACGTTTATGAAAGTGCATACCGGTATAAAATAGTAAACTGATGTAATAATGTATTACCGGTATATTATACCGGTATGTGACATCATACGGACTGTGTGTATTTGCTTCTCTCCAAGACTGACTCTTACTCGGCTCTTCGGTAATCATCTGGAATTATTCTTACACTTGAGAGCAATTAAAATGATATATTCATTGACTTCTTGGTTAAGATCCAGCGTTCGTATCGCTATTACATCAAAATCCATTAATTTGATGAAGCGCTTACTTTCAGAGCCTTATTCTCGTATGTTTTGATCGAGAATTTATTTCTCAAAGGACATCGGATTGGTGTTGTGGTTTAATAAAGCTTTTAGTTAAATCTTGCGTCATTGGAAATCCGACAGGGTTAAACGAGATTTATGAACCTTAGCTTTTCTTGCGCCTTGAGAGTGTTCGAAAATCTTTCTTGTAGGGCTTTCGACAGGAATAGGAAAGCTGCACGTTAGATCTAAACGGCTTGGCGCTTTCAGTAATTTTAGTATTCTAATATCCGTACTGTAGATTTAAGGGAAAAAAACCATGCTACATATGCATGTTCTTAAATATAATCATGCAAAATTTTTAGAAAAAAAAATTCCATTGAGATACACGAACAATATGCTGCATGTACACATAGAATTTAGAACAAAATAAATGAAACGAAATATATAATTAGAAATAAAAAAAAATCAACCAAAAAATTTTGTAACAAAACACAATGTCCAGGCATCTGATATAACGTCGTCATGCAAACACCTTGTTGTGTCATCTTTCTCTTTATTTCTTTGTGGCGATCGATACATCAGATACATATGTAAAGTAAACATGTAAAATGAAAACAACGCGAGAATGAACATCCATGTGCCTGGTTAAAAGTCGACAATCAATTGTAATCAATCTAAGCTTTGTGACCATTAATTCGATAAATGACCTTGAAGTTTGTTAAATCTTTGGGTTGCAAATATTTTTTTCTTCTACATGTTTGTTTATAAATTCTGTAAATCAAGAATTTACTATGCTTTTATCGTGTTGTTTTAATTACATATTTCATTTTCTATTATTTTATAATCATAGTGCATTAGCTTTCCTCACACATGTACATGTACTTTATAGACTAGTTCCTTAGTTCACACAAACCCTGGTCTCTTAGGACATTCTATCCCTATAAAAATGTAAATAAATTCTAAGAGGAACAAAACAAAATGTTATCTTTCTCACTACATTGCACGCCTTAGGAAGCAATTATTGAACGCATCATTTTATATGTTGCTCTGATTCAGTATTCACTGTAAAATCTCTGATAGCAATAGAATAGCAATACGGCCAAAGTTAGTTTTATTATGAACACCAGAGATCCTTGCTATACAACGCGGTCATTGCCGGACTAAATACCTTTGTCCGTTGTCTTCAACAACTCCCACATAAGCTGACGAATCATTGATTGAAGCACCTATCTAGCGATGACCATCAGAGACACAATAATCGAACACGAGGATCTTCAGAGTTTATGGTATAAGAGGGGAAAGAGTCTTCGTGACAGCTTTGGAATACACAGAGGGACCTTTCCATCCGATCCGACACTTAAATATCCGCCCCAACAGTCATTTCGCTGACCAAGTAAGTTAATTAGACGGGCTACGTGTTATTTACATATCAAATTTTCCTCGTAACGATGAAACGAAATTGGCTTCGCGAACTATTACATCGCGTGCTACTTCTTGTGGGTTCCCAAGTATTGTCACTTATTCGAGGACCCCTTTGTGTCTGTCCTCTGTCGTTTTAACAATTTCGTGTTGTACATCTTTGCGAGATGGCTCTTGGCGACAGCTGAGAAAGAAAGAACAACGAATTTTAATCTAAATACATGATTTTTATTACCCCATACGTGTTCGAATGTAATTCAAAGCAGCATTTTTAAAGAAAAATTAACTGCATGGCATTTGGAATGCAAAAATATGTTTGCTTTAGAGCTGAATGTCATATATGGGTTGTTCGTAAATCTAAAAGATCAATACCGGTATATAGTGTCAACCATCTTTTTTGACTGCTAAGAATTCCATGTTCCCCTTTATCGAAGGTGGGTTACGAGGGGTTTGGGGTTTGCGTGCACGTTAGAATTCAGTTTCAAAGCCCCATGAAAATTAGAAGAACTTTTTGACAAATCAGAAACAAGAAAAAGCTTTTTGGTCAGAGGCATCAAGACGCACGGCTAAGAAATTTCATATCAACATCGAAGCAGGCTCAGTCTGCAATTTTTATTTCATCGTGACCCCCTCTCCACCTGCAATGCAGAAATGAATGAGATACTGACGGAACTCTATGTAAGGTACATTACCCATCAACATCTTGCATCGCCTTAATTAATTGTCAGCGAGACGTGAACAAACAAGTATAATTCAAGCTGTGAGTTAATATAAATATTATCTTTTCTTTCCTCTACAATGCCGGTCAGCTTACAAGCATGCACATGTTTGTTATAATAAAAACAGTTCTTGGCGTGACGAAATCTAGCAATATATTGACAAAAATTACGCAAAATGCGTGAGGAAGTTTCTATAAGTTGTCGAGCTGAACTGAAGCGCGCGCTTTCCCTCAGAGAATGAACAATCAATGTACATTTACAATAGAATAAAAGAACAAACATAAAAACAATGACCTACAAACAATTGTCCAATGTAACCATAAGGTTTGTGTGTAGTAGGGTGCACGCGATTATTGTGGAATTTCATTATATTTTGCTTTTAATTACTTAAAATTTCTCCATTTTTTAAAAGTAAAAATCATTATGCAGATTCTGCTGCTGTTGTGAATCTCCCCCTCCCACATTAAATAACCTCAAATGTAAAAATCAATCTCCATAACCTTATCTCATTTACATATAGTAATGTATATCGACAATTTCATTTGGTTCAATATGGAACCTCCAGCAAACAATTTTGTTGGTAAATTTAATTATTGATATAGTTACGATGAACGTTTAAGAAACAGGTAATTTCAGTTGTCGATCAATTTAAGGAAGATGTTAAATGTATTTCCAATTAATTCTTGACAAGGGTAAATCTAAAATCTAAATGATTTAAAATTTTGAAAAAACTATATTCTTTTAAATCTATGGTTAAGGTAGTAAACATGTTTAATACCCTTATCACAGAGAAAATCACTTTCTCGATGGAATCGAAGTTCTGTCATATAGAATTGATGACAAGGAAATACTTGCCTAATGGTTCTTAAAATGTTCTTGCCTTCTCGATTTCCTTCATAATACGCTATCCCAATACCTTTCATTCAGCAAATGAGGATTGAAATCATTCGTCTTACTTTAAACTTGCCTCAATTTACATCGCCGATTACACCTTTATAAAAACCGATTTATCGAATCAAATAAGCCGTTACAGATAATTATTGTAAGATGCTGAAATTTCTTTTTGTTTATTGATAGTTCACCGTACAAATGCAATAAACTTATTCGAAATGCATTATTTCAGATCATTAGAGAAATTCTCTACTTGTTCTATTAAATTTATTGCGTGTTCTATATATATATATATATATATGAGAGAGAGAGAGAGAGAGAGAGAGAGAGAGAGAGAGATATTTATTTCTCATACCACTAAGGTTTTCGACAAGAAAGGCCCCCAAGAGAAGATGATATTATATTTTGTAAATAGGGAAAAAATTCTCCCCAGAATTCGAAGTAATTCAACAGACACAAAACAAGGCTATTCCGAGAAACAAGGCTCTAATGAACGAAATAATGGCTTTCTCAGGTTCAACCCAAAGAATGAACGAATTGAGAGACAAACAAGTATTATTTTATTATCTTTAAAATTGTAAAGCATGTTCCATGGCAGGTAGACTCGTAAAAATTGCAATAAAATCAAGCGAAGAAAGCAGTCGTTTGGAAAGTAAATAAAACGGTCTTTGAACGCATTTTCAGACAACTTGTAATTTTTGTGTTTACTGTTTAAAAAAAGGGGAGAAATTGCACAGGAGAAGACAATCATTTAAGAAATGTCTAATGACTTTGAATGTGAACATAGAATAGGTCTACTGATAAAATAAATCATTCAAATTAGATCACTTGTTTCCAATCTGTTAACTCCTGCAGCATTGTTGTTAGTTTTTAT
>WFKH01007768.1:41346046-41365534 GCA_016163765.1 Magallana hongkongensis
CATGGTTTGCGAAGATGCTAATCACCCGGCATTAACAATATCATTAGAAACACCGGTCAGTGTCAAAGTATTCAATCACTTTGGATTAGCAGAAGTCATTATACCTAACGGTATGAGTGGGTTTCCGAAATGGATAAACTTTTCTCGTACGGAATGTAAAACGACAAAAAAAGGTAAATAAATACAGCAAAGCTCAGATAAGTCAAAATTATTTGCTTGTTTGTATGTTTCATCTGAAACGGATCTCGCCAAGCCCCTAAAAGAAGCCAGAACATTCCAGTATCAATTTATCTGGTTATTAAAATATAAATTAGGATACCTGCACAAACATGCATGTACATAAATAGATGTTGTGAGTAATGAAAAGAAATATACTAGACTGTAGCATCGATTTTGAAAACGGACATATCTTTAAAGAAAATAAAACCCCATTAATCATTTATAATCACTTTATTTTAGATATTTTAATCATAGACTGCTTAATGCTAATAAGAGAGTACTCTTCATGTAAGAACTAAAAGAAATATCATTTATAATATGGTTATGTCTACAACACTGAAATTAGCTGTTTATAAAAGGAATCTTGAAAGGTAGTCACTTTGGGACCCAACATATGGAATTGGGTTTCCCCTCTGTCTTTCATTTGATATTACTTTTTGGCAGACACAACTGTTTCAATGCCTTGAGCGGTTTTTCTGTTTTCCTCCAAGAAATGACGATAGTACATAAATCTGTTAGAGGCCCAGATCGATTTGAAATTAATGGGAGAGAGTTGAGAGAGATTAAAAAAAAATCTGAAATTCAATATTTTTATGTCTGACAGGTTAATAAATCATTTTGTACAAATAAGATATAAATTGATGAAAGTATTTAATTCCTTTTTGAGCACGTGTCGCAACTATCCTAAGGGAAAACAACACGTGGTATAATTTGCAACTTAATCATTTTTCATAGAAATATGTTCGTTGATAAACAAAGATTTTACTAACTGAATTTACATTACCAATCACAGTTGACACAAATTCACAGTGAACAACTTGAAATCTTTCAAATTATTGATTTGATCATGGTTTATCACACTCTTTGTGTGGAAGTAAAGGAATACTATAGCAATAAGATGGCTTCTATTATTTATAGCATAGTTAGTTCTAGTGATTTCAAGGCAGACGAAAACTTGCTTCGATGTGTCTGGAGCCGCAGCTAATGTTCCAACCCAGGCATGTCAATATTTTTTTTCAACAAGATGTAAAACGTTTCTTCTCACACTTTATGTAACTCTTTAATTAGTGCTAATTCTCCTTTTTTAAACCTTTTCATAAAAAAAACTCTTCATTACAAATTAAAATCCACACAAATTCGTATAAATAAGTTTACAAAAAGAATTGTAAATTAGAAAATAACGACGTTTAACACATGTCATATAATAGAAAATTGCATCAAAGAGGGAAATTAGTTCCATCTGACTTAAAATTCTATGCTTCAAAATCATAAGTGCTTCTCAAGACATGTCGTTTTTAATAATGAACGCCCGCCAACCTTTAGATGCCATAAATTTGGGATGTTTTATGATTGAAGTCATGGCAAAATTACAAATAATTTGTTGGACATAGTTTTGTGTTTTAACACTCTGTATACCGCAATACGATTTATTCAATAATCAAATAATTCTAAATTCACTGCTCAATTTAGGATACCCATACTCTCGGTTTAAGGATAAACATTTAAATGATTCATGATATTGATTTTCAAAATTTCATTTAATCGGCAATCAATAAAAATCTACCTAACGCCTATAACATGTATGCACCAATTAGGATTTAGTTTTATTTCATGTCAAAATCATGGGAGCAGTAAAAGAGAAATTATTAATGACAGATGGGGACTAAGACAACATTATGTTAGGGATGCTAGCAGAATTAACGAGAAGCCAATATTGCACCTAAATCAGAGGAAATTAACTTGCCGGGCGTACAATATGACATCCTTACTCTGACGAAATATACAAGAGAACTCAGAAGCCTACACGAGAAACCCGTTTTTGAAATTGACATGACACGAAGATGGGAATCGGGGTATTTCACATGAAGGGAAATCTTGGTACGAAGCTAAAATATAAGTGGTGTTTGATTAGGCTTTGATTGAGAATGATATAATTTACCTAAAATAATACCAAACAGCTTATGTTCGCTTTAGCAACGCCATTAACCAACTACAATTGCAACCTATGCGACGAATCATGACTTAGAACCATTTTAACAAGAGCTTGGACTTTGGGTAGTTGTGTCAAACAGTATTGTGACGTTGGACTGTCTATTTCATTGTTGGCCACTCAGCCATGGCTCTTTGAAATCAACACGATTTGTCTGGCTTTTGAGCTAAGACTACGCAATCGGTGCGTATTTCGCTTGAATCCAGCGTCATTTTTAACTTGTTTTGACGCAAGAAATAGATAGCTACATCCTACCGAAAGTCCAAGGTCTTGTTAAAATGGTTCTATAAGCTGCTTAAAAACCAGCAAAATTAAACAAATGAATGTATTTGTTGTTTAAGGACCTTTACTATATTGTACATTGATTTCAGTCTAAGATAGTTATAGTTATAATAAGTTAAATCTGTCCCAGGTCACTGTTTCTGTCAAAACGATTCAATAAAATACACATGCCTGTCAGAGAAGTACAATTGAAGTCGATACATGCACGTAGCATCGTTTTTGAAAGTTAGGGGGGGACAGACTCATCCAAAAAATCTTGATAAGCAAAAAAAAAAAAATTATATCCGTAATCCGTGGGGGGGGCAACTCCTTAATAATTCCATTTTCTATAGGCAAATTTAAGAAAAATGTTTGCTCTGAAGAAAAGTGCCCCCCCTTCCCCCCCGATGCTACGTGCCTGCGATATCCAAGATGTCTTCATTGTCTTCATTAATATGTCTTCTCTTTTAACCCAGAGAAAACGATAATATTTCTTATAGAGGCTAAAAATAGGGGAAATCTAACATCTTTTTTTCCATTTGGAACTTCTTTGAACACCTTTACACAATTTTTCAACACTATCATCTCGGTAATTCATGTCTTTTGCAATGCAAATTCCATGTTTTTTTATTTAAGCCGCACTCGCCACGTTACAAAACTACCTTTCATTCATTTTTTGTTGACTTCCATACGTTTTCAAAAATGTATTTTTAAAAAGCTTTTTGTAAAGAAACACCAAAACCATATGTTTTATTCCTATAACGTTTTCGTTTTCATTGACATGTTTTGTACAACAACTCTGCAGAAAAAAAAAAATCCATATCATGACAATGAATTGTTTAACGGATGTTATTACAATCTTTTAATAACATTCATTTGAAAAAAATACAATCGACAGGCAATCTTGTTTATTATTTTTTTTCCTTAAAAGAAACCTCGTTCCTTAAACGGATTATCGTAGGGAGTGCAATTTGAGTCACAGTATGCAGAAAATGGCAATTTCACGGCTATAGTGTGTTGTACATAATGGTCAATCTAAATCAATCGCTAGATGCTCAACTAGATTATGTAAATGAGTTTTGAATTGCCTTTCGAAATTGCGAACACAAAATGGCATCTAAATTGCCACCGTCTCTAAATTTGATGGTTACGATGTGATGCATAAAAGTTAAATGACATTATGATTAGCATGGATTGATAAATCATATAGTATAATATCATATTTATTGAACATTATCGACTACCAAGAGTAACATTTGTAACAAATGTCACCCCTCAAAAACCATTGATAATCTTGACATTTTGCATTATACACATATATAAATGAACAAAAATTGGATTACCTTTACCTGAATATAACTTGCAAACAGTGATTGAGATTTAAAAAAAATGATAAATTTAACAAGGCATAATTACCCTATCAATTCAATTCAGTTTATTCACTCAAACCATGAAATGGTACATGAGGTCATTCAGTATAATTATACATTTCAAAAGTCAGAGGTACATTTTATAAGTGAATAGATAGGTAGTAAATAAATAGTAAATAAGCATAAATATATAATATATACAATGAAAGTAGGAAAAGGTAGAATTGTGGAGGACAGACTATTATATTAGACTATAAATTTTTATAATGAAATAACATATTTTTTTCAGTTTTGTAACATTATTACAAGACATAAGCTCACAGAACTTTATAGTGTTTGGTGCTGAACAGTATTTATCCTCAAGATATTTATGTCTAAACGTCAACAACTCTTTACATTCAAGAATATAATGGAATTCGTCAGCAATTTGACCAGTATTACACAGTTTACACACTCTTTGGTTTAAAGGAATATTGGACCATCTCCCAGTCTCCACTGGGAGATGGTGGTTTGCTGTTCTAAATTTCATGAAAATCTTTCTGAGCTTATGTGGCAATAAATTAATGTAATTTTCATAACTAAAATGTTTCTTAAAAATCTTGTATATTTGCCCTTTTGACGAGTTATGAATTTCACTATACCATTTTTGGATATATTGGTCTTGTAACCTTTGTTTTACAATTGCAGATAACCACTTTACATTTACAGCATTTTGTTCAGACCAGACATTTGAAAAACCACACATATCTAAAATATTTTTAACACATGCAATCCAGGAGTTTGACATATTTCCCCTTTGATATTGCAAGACCAAAAACTTATATAAAACAGATACAATTTTGCTTTCAGGGTTTGTAAATAATTTCGACCAGTAGGAAATCATTCTGATATATACATTTATATATAAAGGGAAACGGCCTGTCTCCCCGTAAACCATGTAAGATGGTGTACTACTTTTTAAATTAAAAACATATTTTAAGAATTTCAAATGTACACGTTCAATAACTTCTATATTTTCGTAACCCCAGATTTCACACCCATACAATAATACTGGAATTACAATTTTGTCAAATAAGTCAAACTGACAATCGACTGGTAAATTGAATTGTCTTATTTTTCTAATAACACTGTACATTGCTTTCTGTGCCTGTTCACACAGATGTTTTTTAGCTTTAGCAAATGATCCTGCTCTTGAAAAAATAATACCCAGGTATTTAAAATCTTTCACATTTTCTATTGCAACCTTATTGTAATAAAACACGTGTTTTGGCAAAGGGCCTTTTGAAAAAATCAAAATTTTTGTTTTGTCAGTATTGACTTGTCTACTCTGAAGACATTAAATTATGCACTTGCAAACTAACTAGATGACTGTTATCTTACACTTATCAAATCAAATTCATTCAAATCGCGAGAACCCACGCGAAGTGATTCAAAATTGCGTAATTGACAACACAAGGGAAATTTCATCTTTTTCAGAATGTCGTTTACTGAAATTTAAATGTGATAGCGTAAATGTTTAAAGATCTAAAACGCGATGTTGTTATGTTTTATTAAAATTGAATTTAGGCAAAATAAGGACTATAATTTAAGAACATTGTCTATATCAGTTCCCAATGTAGCGAGTTCTAAACACCGTATGATCTTATGATAACTACATGTAACAGCTTTTAAATATCATTCATATCAATAAATCAAAGTAAAAGACGCGAGTGTTTTATATCACTTAATGGACAGCATTTTGTTAACTTTTATGACTACATGTGTACTCAACAGGAGACTGCATTATAAGCCATCTTCTTCTCTAAATCTCATGAGATAATTAGCTTCTGTCTTGATGAAATCAATTAGAATCTCTTTTTCAAACAATAAAATGCTTTCATTTCGGTTCATTAGGGTATTATAATAACAGTTGTATGATTTGCAGAAAAATATATAATCCTTATTACCGAGTTATGTAATTTTTTCACGCGAAGATTGCAATTGCCTTATCCCGTATAAACCACGAAGTAATTAGAATTTCACTGTTTAAATCTTTCTGGTTAATTTTGGCCATGCGTGTAATGCAAGACTTGTGTATTTAAATCGTATCCCAGTACCGATTCATGGCCCTGCATGATTTGTATCACAATAAAGGATTTGTGCTGAATTGATTATACTTGAGGATTGGACTCGGTACCATATATGTCCATGATGATAACTTTGTCCCTTTTCAAGTACAATCTTCTTATCGTGGCGTATAGTACAATGTAGTAGTTTATTTGTTCAGCCACTATTATCATTTTTCTGGGAAGATTCACTGTGTTTGAATGCTCCGTCAGTCACACCTTTTTTCAGCAAAATTTAATCACGTATTTGTATAAGCAATTTTAGAGTTCATGGCGATATGAGCAGCATGTAATTTGCCAAAACTTTCTGCATCATACTGTCATGATCACTTGAAATGTTGTTTACTACTTTTTTTTTTCTTTTTTTTTTTTTTTTTACAAAATTTGTTGTTTTCGTTTGCATCTTGTGTTTGTGAGGAATGCAGAGGAAGAGAACAATAGGTATGGAAATATTTGTAAACAAATAATCGTCGTTTCTTTTATAGCTCATACAACTGATTTCCAAGTTCATTATATTTCCTTTGAATATTTTTAAATGTGAAACTCGCAAATACAAGAGAAACTTAACGATCTCCGATCCTCAGCCATGTTCGATAACTCTAAATTATCCTAATTTTTTTATTCGTAATATAAATGTGCCTTTTATATAGACAAATTTAATTAGTCTTGTAGTGTTAATATTACAAGCAGTTATTCAACGAAATTATTGGCTTAGTGGGTCCACGGAGATCTTCTACATATAGGTAAAGTGTTCGAGCCACCGATGCACCGGTACAACCGTTTTGGTTTTTATTAATTTGATCTCAACTTGTATATGTATTCCATTATATCCATCGTGGGCAAATTTGCAATAACTTTGTAAAACACATGGATACCATCGATATATTTATTTTTATTTCCTTTCATTTATAAAGTTTGAAGGACAAATAACATTTTTATGATGAAGTATATACTTTGACGCTGAGGATCGGAGAACCTTAAACAAATTTACATTGTATTTGTATCTTCGAGTTCGCTAAACGTTCATTAGTCCTCTTTTTTTTTTTCTTTTTTTTTTTTTTTTACAAATATTCATTTTTTTCAATCCATCAATGAAATGCAAGACTCATTTTTCAAGTATAAAATTGACTGTTCGTAACAACCTATTAGCATTAACGCGATTTCAATCACAAACGTGTGAAGGGTCCAATAAAACTAGGCGTTAATTATCCATTCATGAAACCGAATAAATTCCATCGAGTTTACCCACGACCAGTAAGCGTATGCGATACTGGCGTTGGTTGCCGAAGTTGCATGATATAAGTGATTATCCTTATTGTTCTTTTGTCAAATCACGGCTCACGAGTAGACGTGACGTTAGGTTTGGCTATCGGAGGGAACGTAAAGGGGAAGCAATTTTAAAATTGATTAGCCGCCATGCATAATTATGTTTAATTTCAAAACTTCATGCAGTAATATTTTTTGAAATTATATAGAAATTGGTGTACATGTAGAACTTCAATATATTAGAAAAAAGAATTTAAATGAACAATAGAAATTACTAATTTAGCGTCAAATGTTGAGAATGACTCATATGTGTTATTGCTCATGAAGTAATCGTCATGGCATTTTGATATTAGATAAATTGAATAAATGCCCCTGGTTTAAGAGATTTCTATAAAAAATATGTGCTTCGATGAAAAATATAATAAGCTGTTCTGAACGCTTTAGTGTTTTTATTGGTGCTTTTCATATTAACAATTTTCATTTTTGTTGATGAGCTATGTTATGCTATCATATCGACTACTTGGCCCAGTTGTCAGAGGGGTTTAAGTGATGTAGTTGATATTGTATTTCGTCGCGCATTGGTAATCATCGTTTTGGAGGTACTTATCGAAACTATGATCTTTTATCTTTCGACTTCTTCGAGAATGTTTATTTAGGCTCAATGGACATAGGATTTAACGGGAACTCGATAAACAAACGCATGCAACTGATATTATTAGATGCGAAAGACGGAGAGCGCTAGAAAAGGAGCCAAAATATTTGCTAGATGTATATTTACTTTTGTTTGTTTCTCAAACTCTTCATGTCAAATAATTTAAAGCTACGATGCGGTGGGCACTGAAACCTAACTGCTAAAACCAAACAGAATTATTACAAGTCCTCATTATATCATCACCCTTCAAATATTCCTCCTATTCATTCTTAAAATAATATTTCTTTTCTTTTTAACGATGCCAGAACTGATGTGTTCCGAGCAATAAAGTTTTGAGAGAGCGAGAGAGAGGCGCACAAGCAAACCGGTATATAACAGAATAATTACCGATGTAGATTAACAACAGGGACTTTGAAAAGGAAATATTGATGAAAGATATTAAGACAAAGTTTGTGTGTCGTTTATGTATAAGTAGTTCGGTGTCAGTGCGGTAAATTTGAAGTATTTACAATTGTGGAAAGCACTTGACATAGAAGAGAGAGCCATTTGTGAGCTGGCAACTATCTTCATGCAGCTTTACCAAACCAAAGATAAAATTGTCGGAAACGCTGTGCAATAATTACAGCAATTAGTTTATCTCAGGAGGAAGATTATTTCTGAATTTGAACACATTTTGGAAAGAATGACACCTTAAAATATTCATGTTAATGTGCACAGGTAAGAGTATCTATGTTAATTTTGAAATTTTCTTTTAAATTATTGTAAAAAAAACCAAACTGCAACGCCATATTGCAAACCATTTTTAAATGAAGATAAAAGGGATAAAGTTAAAAATAATCGTGAGTTTTATGAACTTAATTGGATTGATATTTTGATTATGTGTGCAACTCTTCAAATGTTTCCCGCCCATTAATCACGCCTTTAACCACAATGTGTGACTGATGAAAAGCTATTTAGACCCATTTCGACAAACTAGGGCCTCCATCATCCCTAACACGATCACTTTTTTGATAATTATCTTTAATATAAAAAGAATTCTCAATAATGAATGGAGGTTTTTGTGCACACATGCAGTCTATAGCTCTATTGTTGCAGCGAATTCCACCAGCATTATCGTTTCTTTGTTTTTGATGTGTCGCAAAAAATGTTTTAATTAATTATATATTCCAAAATGCACGTACACTAATTGCATCTATCTTTCTTTACATAAGACACGAGTTCACGCTATTGCTGGGCGATAACGATATTTTATTGTTTGATATCGTAATCTTAAGGTAATTTATTTTCAAATGGAAAAAAATAACCTTTTACCTATTAACAAAAAGAAATTTTTTTTACTTCTCGATTTTGTTTTAGTTTGCCGGTCACCCCATTCCCTAAAACAAAATATAATCACCGTTTGAACAATGGCCTGTTTTCTATAAAATTGGCATGTTTAGAGATAATATAAATTAGCTATATTAAACTAATATCCTTTGCATATTTATATGTTTGCTCAGTTTGTGCATATTCAGAGGGGTGGTAAGAATATTTCTTCGCGTAGAATCGGACAATAAAAAAGCCTTAAGCATCTTTAGGTGAGATCTCAAAAGCAAGTTCGTACCAGCCAACAACAACAACAACAACAAAAACATAATCTAAATTTTCAAAATGCGCTTATTGTGATTCATATCATGGCTATGAAATTCCTTTGCTAACAACCCCCCCCCCCCCCGATATCGTTAAAATGAAGAATCAATCAATCAAAATGATAACAATGTTTTGTAAACAGTCGTTTACGCTCACAGACATCGATGTATGAATTTTTTAGCTGTTTGTTTAGTTAAGGAAGGAGTCTTTTCTGGTTTTCGACTTGTCAAAAGTAAATTTGATTAAATGGTCATTAAATCAAGATGAAAGGAAATTAAAATATCATATTTTTCTTTCTTTTATACAATCATACAACTTGGCTTAGAAATAGTAATCAAAGTTTAGAATCTAACAAGGACTATATTTTTGGCGGAACATTGGCGTAGGAAAATATCACATGTTTTTGCAATTCAGAATTGCTGTAGATTCATGAGTCTATTTAGCATTTTTAAAACAATAATTAATGTCGGATTTTTTCAACTAATGTGAACTAATGATAAGGTACTTGGATTTCAGAATATGTTTTTAAAATATGATTTGTCTATCAATTTACATTTTTATTAGCTTTTTTAAGCGCTCAATCTATAAATCGATTTGTGTGAAAAAATCACTAAAGTCGGATTTTCTCTCTTATTAAATGGTCAATCTATTAGCTTTTCTGTCAATATATATATTTATGTAAGGTCTTTATAAAATGTACAAATCAGAAATATTTTAATATTGGAAGCATAAAAAAATAATAAAAATATCTTCAAAATTTAAGAAAATTAGAGGAAATGCGGGCTAAGCAATATCAATTTTAGTTTAAATATTAATTCCAATTTAGTAGTATAAGCTGATAGACATTCTGATATTCTATCATTTCATTGAAGAATAGAAACTTCATATCTTAAACAGATGTGTACATAACTGCAAACAACTACATTTATTTTTATCATCTTTTAAGTTGAGGGAAAAGGTAGTGACCTTGACCTGACCTTGATGTGAAAACAAGAAGGTCAAATTTGATTAAACTGATAGAATCATTTGGTTATATGATCTATTTGACTGTGTCAAAATTTTATGAATTTCTTAATATAAGAAGGATGTCTGATAACGAGAAGACTCCTCCCTTAAGAAATATGAAAATACATGTTTCAAAGATTAAGATATTGCATAAAACTTTTTTTTGTGTTAAAAAATATCTAGATCACCAAATCATAAGTACAATTGAATACGGGCGACTGAAAATACGAAAGTCGTAGTACTATTGTATTGCAAAATAATATTATTTGATTCAATCTTCTCTTTGCCTGTCAAAGTACTAAAAAGTCATATGAATTCATATTGCCATATTCTATAGTTTGTTAGTTAGGAACGTAAAAGATTGTCATGGTAATGATGTTTTGGAAGAAAAAACTGACCAAAAACCTCTAAAAAGACTATAAGTGTTTACAAATAAGATTGAAAAAAAAATCAGCCTTATCATTCCGCTACTCAAAATGAAATACCGTATCATATTTTTAATTGGACTGCCCTTTTAATAATTAAATAAATTTCAACATATCTAAAAGAAAAGAACGGAAATAACCTGCTCGTTTTACAGCGAAGCTATACAAGCTGGCGAGCATAAAGATCGAATAAATAATTGATAACAGACAGATGTATTTTTATTTTATATGTGGCAACATCAATTTAATATTGAAAAAAAGAAGATATATTTTCATTGCCACGTTTTGTTGTATAGAATTATTGTTATTTCGTACGACAGGTGCGCGCGCTCTCCATTGTTTTATACACTGTGATGATGCTACACAATCGACCCTCTGCTAGCCGATGTAGTGCCATCATCAGCGGCTTGGCAGTCTAATGATAGTTCATAATTAATTCAAAGTGAGGCCTAGATGACCAGTTATGTCTACAGCCTTGCCATTTCAGTGTACGTAGATGCTCCGTAAAATACCACTGGCGAGAAAGTTATTAGATGAAAAGTTTCCGTGGTTTATGATCTTTTTTTTTCTTCTGTGGAATTTCGGAATTTCCTAAAAATTAATTTGTTCCTCGGAGATTAGGGCCCTTTTCTCTTGAGTGATACACGGTAAGATTATTTTGATTCTTGAGCAATAATTATTTATTGTAGATTTATAGCTTTTGTAATTTTTGTGCTACGATTTAAAAGAATGTTATGTAATCCGTGTTTAAAAAAAATGATTTGTGGTCTGTAAAAGTTTTAAATAGTCTAAAACACGCAATAATGGTACATTGACTGAACATTTGATTTATGAACGTCGAAATAAAAAAGTTGCAACTGTTTATAGCTAAACATGCATTTAATGCACATGCATTTTTTTTATTTTACAATCCCGAATTCTTTGAACATTTTTTATTAAAACAAATTTCATTAAATTAAGCTAGAAAAGCGATAAGATTTACATTGAAAGAAATTCCGTTGGTCATTATTTTTTCACCTATACCAACACGCCCTATCGAACTTTTTACCAGAGTGCAAAAATAAACATTTCAGCGAAAAAAAAAACATTTACATGAATCCTACATTAGACCAGTTTAAAATTTAATTTCAGGCATTTCCTGGTAATGTTGAATGTTTCTGTAGCGAACATTTAAGTTACACATCTCCGTTTTAAGCTAAATAATAGAAGTTATACCCAAGCCACTCCAACGGGAGCAACAAAGGAATAGCTGTACCAAGATAACAGAATTTGGTTGATGATACCAAATATAAATGTATGCACCGTTAAATTCAGAAATCGTGCTTATTGATTTCTATATAGTATCAACCTTTTCTGTACTAAATACAATACCGTACTTGTAATCGATGCTTGTTGTTGGACAATGCTAAAGGGAGTTTTAAAAACTGATTAAAAGTCATTAAAAATCGGCTTTTAACGCTAAGGTCCAATTTCACATTTGCGCTTCACAATTTACGCATTGCAAATGGGATTGAAAATTATATTTATACATCTTCTTTCGATGAATAATTAAATGATCTGAATATGTCATCATTGTATTAAACCATGTTTGAAGAGACAATCTTTTTGTGGGGAAAATTAAAGTGTCTGACAACAGATGCAAAATTGAAAATCAACTCTATAAATCTGGATTTAGGTGATACAAAAATAAGATTCACACCATCGCATTATATCGTGTCCATACAAAACAATAGTTTATATTCCATGCGCATAATTTTTTTACTAGTAATTCATCCATTTATAAAAAAGCCCTACGAAGGTGGTCATGTGTTACAACAATAGTAAATGTTAGCCAATTTAACAAGGACGATTGGAGATCTCCATTGAAGTATGCATATCGATCCCAAACCGAAGTATATATAAGATAGTTGAAAATCCAAGCCAAACTTGAAGAGTTAATCAGCTGCGGTCAAAAGTTATAACCATGCAATAGTTTCGATCTTCGGGGGCATAACAAACCCAATGCGAAACATTAGAAACAAACCCTTCATATAGTCGATACCACTGCTTCATGTAAAACATTTAGGCTTTAATAAAACTCATTATTCATGTGCAAAGATCTGTATCTTTTGCGACGTAGTCACTTATACAGTGAAGGAAAAAACCCAAGTTCACTGTCTGATCCGAGTCTACAGGGACCAAGAGCAATTAGTGTTCTTTTACATGTAAACATTTGGTACGTTGCAATGGACGTATGAATTCGTTCTCGCGATGAAAACAAGACGCTTTGTCAGAGTTACTATCTTGATTGCTGAGGCAAGTGGCTTAGAATTTTTTCCATGATTTGATGCATGACATCTTTCTTTTACGTTTTTAGATGAAACAATCGTAAAAGGATTTAGATAGGATGGGGTATATTTACTCTAAACCATGGAACACCCATCTAATCAATTCAGTCTTATGCAACCTAAATTTTTTACTTAGATACTATATGAATTATCGCACTTGAACTTTGATTAGGGAGTGATTTTTTTTTAATGATACAGGGTCGCATTTAGAGAATTAGATATCCGCTCGTGCACATTTGCAAACGTTTAATTTATCAATTTAAACCAAATATCCGTTTTTACGCAGTAGTCTTACTCATATGATACGTATTGCATTTACATTATACGATATCAGACATGTAGATAATTGATACTTTCAATTCACATTATGATTGTCTACAATGTTGCAATGATTCCCATCATCTATGCTTGTAACCAATTAAAAAGAAATGGTTGGGAAAATAAATGAGCTGTGTGATAAATCGTAAAATATAAATGCAACAAAAGAAATCACAGAATATGATACGCGTACCAGATCTTTCAAATAAGAGAATATATGTTAATTGTGCTATACTTTCAAATATGTACATGTAGGCGACAGATGTAGATTATTAACGATTAAGAACTTTTTATGATAAGGACAAATCAATATTCAATGAAGAAAATTTCAACCTACTATGTTAAAGAAATGAGGCTATTTTCATCAGACATCGATTTTCTGGGATATAAAAAAAACCCACTATGTTATGGATACTTTCCCCATCCCCATCCCCATCCTCCACCCCCCAAAGAAAGATGAACGCAGGACGGTATTATATTCCTTTACTTCTATTTTGAGGTTCTCTTTAAAGTTGATGTTATAAGCATTAGAGTAAAAGAGCCTTTTTTAAAATAATGAGCATTTGCTAGAACTGAAATTAGTCTTTATATCAAGAGTATACATCATGGTTTTATTTTTGGACGATGACTACCCAATCAGTGGTCTTTCCGCCAACTCTAGAATATATCGTCTTATTCATAAAAAGCTGTCTAAAATTAGAATTTCAACACCCTTTCTATCCATTGTTGATAAATATCATCATTTCTGAGCGTCCAGAAACACTTGGACATTAATATGTACATCTGGATATGATATTGATTGATTTTGACCACAGACAAGTGTGAAGAGATATAATTGCACACATGTTTGCTATCCGTCTGGAATTCTTCTGCCTCGCTCTTTGTTTTGAATTTTCTGATGGAAATTTCAGCGCGCGGGAAATTTGCGGTGAATCTTCACCCACCATTTGTTTAATATAGACAAACATGTATTCATAAAACCGCACCTGCTTTTCGATGTTTGGATGGCGATTCGAGACTTAAAGGTATGGTAATTTTATTGCAAATTAATATCAAAGCCCTTGCATTAGTAACTTTACTTATTAACTTAAATTCAGTTTAATGAAATATGGTTTCATGTTTATTACCAGAAAAAAACATGAGTTTTAAGTTATTTGTAGAAGGATAAAGTTCAAATAAATGAGTGAACGTATATATGAATTAGATAAACGTTGTCCAATCGAAAGAAACACCATCCCTTTCCCAGAATAAAACCGAAACCTTAAACAAATTATTCAGAGTTTGTTATCGCATATAAATAAAAATAAAGCAAAGCATTGCAAAAAAGTAGTTTTAAAATCCTTACAGTGTTGCAAATTTGAAATACCAATGTCGGTTGGATCTCAAGCCTCAAATTTAACGTACAAAGATGTCATTACATGTACAAACGTGGTCATTTCTTATTGTTTTTGCCCTATACACATATGTATTGATTTGCCTCGCCTCACTGGGTCCGATATAATTGTGTTGATGTTGATGAGTATGAGTCTTTATCTAGCGCTATTATTCCCGTCTTACCTTTACACAGTCTACCACGTGACCTCTTCGGGCAATTATGGCAGTTTACTAGGTACATGCATCTATCGATTGACTCGCCCTGTAATTATTGGACACCTGCACGACTACAGGGTCCCCTTGGAATAACTATGGAACGATTCTGCTCTGTCCAGTGTTGACCTTTTGAACAAAATGAGTCAATTATCGTGTAAGGAAGAATTTTTACTTGCGGTTGTCCATCCATCAACTGATTAGCCTTTAACTACGGAGATAAAAAAAACCCACCCCAAAACCGGACACTGCAATTCTGTAGAAAGGGACTAATATCCCTTTTCTAATTTCCTGTATGTTCTTCTCGTAAAAAAATGTCGTTTTCGGTATACAGGATGCACTTACATGATGGTAGTTATTTGAATTAGCAAATCGCTCTCTCCTTTCTTTCTCTCTCTTTCTATCCCTCCCCCGCGGAGTAACAGAATGTTGAATTAGCAAGCACATTTTGTTTACCTACAGGCAAAGCGCCTGCATAATTTTAACAAAGACTTTCTTACACCTGAAAGAAATGTAGCATAAAAAACATTGTTTATGCCAACCCTGTCAGGTGTGTATTGACCCGTTTCCTAAAGTTAATTACTAGTATTCAGGCCAGGTATGACACGACTTCAGGAATATTGGGGTTAGGGGGTGACAATGAATCAATGATGAGAAACAAAGTAACTGAATTTAGGGGAAACAGGAAAACGGACCAGAATTATTTGTGTTAGAAGTCATACGCAACATATGCATGACATTGCTGGCATCGAGAGGTAATTAATTTCGTCTTTATCTACACACATAATGCAGCTAATCATATAAAACTAGAAAAAAAGCATAAAAATACCTTGCAATTAATTCCTACCAAAAGATGTCTTTTTTTTTAACGTTTTAGCTTTGATAATTATAACCAAATAATTTGTCTTTTTGTGTTCTTAGCTTTGATATTCACTTTGATTGCTTGTGTTTTAGCTTTGATATTTACTTTTCATATTCAATTAACGTGTCCAATTAGATAAAGGTTTTACGAGTGTCTTTTTATTAGGGTCTTCCGTTTCCAACGGAAGACCCTATTGTTTTTGTTAGGTTTCTTTTTCTCTATTTGTCACTATTATTATTATTATTCTTTTTTTTTCTTAACATTTTTCTTAAAACTCAAATATCTCAAATATGCTACAATGGATTTTTATGAAATTTTCACGAATAATACAACATATCAAGGTCTTTTATCATGTACATTTTTGTTGATGACGTCACTTCTGGTCGGACGTTATATTCGTTTTTCTTTTTGTAAAAAGTGATCTTGTCCTCCCTTTTTTCTCAAAAACGATTAAAGATAGAAAATTGAAAGTTTCAGGAATGATAGATTTTTGAATTCCTAGGGCCGATCAGGTAAAACCACGATCGTCCGTCACTTCCGGTCCGCTCAAACAGCATTTTTGGAAAATTGTGTTTTAAAAATTTTTCAAATTAAATAATTTACAATTTTTTTCCATCAGAATATGTTTTAAACTTATCAAATTTTAATATGACCAGATCGTCCGTCACTTCCGGTCGTCACCGGAAGTGATTTCAAAATTTCGATTTTTGGAATTTAAAAGCATATACGTTTTGTAGACATTTATGTACTTAATACAAAACTAAAAACCGTTTTAAAATCGGACAACGCATTGCAGAGATATGGAAGTTTAAAAATGGCCTTTTCCGGAAATCTTAATTTTGCAGTATAGGTCCAAAAATTAGTTTAAAAGGAAGTTAATATAGTAACTCGTACCAAGTGTCAACATTTTAATTAATTCAACCCTATCATTAATTCATAATCAAACGGAAGACCCACTCGTTGCTCGCAACGAGATCATGTCTAGTTTGAATTATATTTCTTGGAAACAGAGAAGCAAAAGCATTTTTTGTTTTAGTACCAGTATGGCTTTTATCCTAAGTGCTTCTGATCACGATAAAATAATAATTTTTGTCGTTTTTTTTTATCAAAATGTTAAAGTTTGTACGGTGACGATAGATGTTCAGTTTATGTTTCGTTAAGAGGTCTAAATGGTCTGACCATTTTTTAACACTATATTAATCTCCTTTAAAAGAAGAGCTTTATATAAGAAAATATTAAAAAATAATAAAAATAATAATAAGACATCTTGTCTGACTCTTAGAAATATTAATGAATGGAAATTTTCATTTGACCTTCAAAACGATGAGAAGATCGACATACATACATGTATATCTAAAACCACTTGTGCAGCTGTTTGAAAGCACATGGGATCACAGTTAGTCTTCATAAGATTTGGGTTACCTAAAAGAAGAGTACATTTTGAGTTTTTATGTCATTCACCGTAATTCTTCGTTTGTATGCATGCATCTGTTGGGAACATGCACAGCTGCGAAGCAAAGATACTTAGATTGAGTAACGGAGAAATATGCAAGAACACTCCCGCTATCGATAAGATTTTTCTAAAATTTAAAACAGTGTTACATTGGGTATTTTTTTTTTTTGAGACATGTACCTAAATTTATAATATTAACAAAAACAACAACAACATTGAAGCATATGAGATTAATTTTCATTATAATTTTGCTTATAGAAATATACCTATGGATATAGGACCATTTTATCAGGAGCTTGGACTTTGGGTAGTTGTGACATACAGCAATGTGACGTAGGCCTGCATGCCCATATCAGTGCTGGCCACTCAGCCATGGCTCTTTGAAATCATCAAGATTTGTCTGGCTTTTGAGCTAAGACTACGCAATCTATGCATATTTCACTTGAAACCACCGTCATTATTAACTTGTCTTGATGCAAGAAATAGATAGTTACGTACTACCGAAAGTCCCAGGTCTTGTTAAAATGGTTCTAACAGGCTGCTCATTGAACCACACCTTGGCAAAAGTTTCTATGCAGATATACCGGTATAATGATTACTCCATTCAGTATTAGATAAAATTTTTGATATACATGTACGTTAAATTATATCGTTTTCCCTTATGCTAAGTGTGATTTAAAATTCTTGATTGATTGCTTGTTTTACATCCCATTGAGATTCTTGCGTTCATATTGAGACGTCACCAGATGCCGGTTTGACATAAGTTAAAGCTGCTTGGTCCGATTTTATATCAAATTTTGTGCACGCTACTAAACGATGGTTATGCTAAGTATATGTATAATAATACACATTGCAGTATTTTTCCCAGTCAATTAAGCCAAATTACAATGAAAAAAATTATGTACAAAATTTGCTAACAAAACAAACGACATAAAAGGGTATCGCGTTATTTCGCCTTATGTTAAAATTCACCCCTGACGTCAAGACGGGTATGGTTGTAAATTACGACTTTTACATCGCTATAAATAAAAGTCGTAATGTAGGCAAATTACAAATAAACCTGTGTACGTTTTGTTCGCTAATATTTCTGAAGTTTTCTTTGTTTACAATCGATGCATAGCATGCGGGTTGAATAACTCCAATCATTCGGGGGACGAAACCAAACGGTTCCCCTTTCTTAACATTCCCATGATGCATTTTGGTTTGTTTTTTTGTTTGCCCAAAGAGAAATTATTTTTATTTACTTTGAATATTTCTAACTTTGAAAGGAGACCGATTCTGCTGGTGTAAATATGAGAAAGTCCATAACTTTATAAGATAAATGGTTTGTATGGAAAATTATTTGATACTGTAATAACAAAAAAATCGGACCAAGCAGCTTTAAGTGCTTAGGAACATTGAGCACCAAGGGTTCATTATCGTGTTAGCGCCTACAGTTTGAATGAACCAAAGCGTTTGGCGAAGTAACAGTTACTCTAAAGCCTTAAGAGCCGTACGGCCTATAACCACTCTGTCTATAACTACTTATAATATCAAGATCTACACGTGCAGATTTTCGACAGGGTTTAACATTTTGTGTATGATTATGAATGATTTTTTGGGGGAAAGAGCTTGATATTCAAACGGTTACAAGGCCTTATAAAAAAAATTTCTCGATCACTTGCGCACTTTTCTACGTTAGAAATAAGTTATTCTATTTTATTTCGTAGACATCCGTACAACGTAAGTTAAGTCGTTTATTGTATTTGCTACAACAATGATAAATATAATACACTTTACGAAACCCTGAACCCCCTTTCCCCCAAGCACCGGATCAAACATTTAGGAGCTATTCGCTGATATTGGCAAGAAAGATTAAAAAGGACTAAGAAAGTTCATTTATAGATCCATAAATGAGGGATGTCGATTGGTTACGGATTTATTTCGTTCAGTTTTATACAATAATAGCCTTTTGATGAGGTCAATACACGGTTTTATAGACCTGATGAGAGTATATCGACCGAGGACGAAGTCCGAGGT
>WFKH01007768.1:41365544-41434689 GCA_016163765.1 Magallana hongkongensis
TATGATATGATATGATATGATATGATATGATATGATATGATATGATACGATACGATACGATACGATACGATACGATACGATACGATACGATATATTATAATATAATATAATATCATATAATATCATATAATATCATATAATATGATATAATATAATAGATATAAATAAAACCACTTTGGATTATCATATTAAGTGTAGACCGGAAAGACAAAAATAGTATGCTACATAAACCACTCGTAATCTCAAGTTTCTCATTATGAATTCATGTATCTTTACTTCCGTGTTTATGTTCGAGAACCCAAAACATTTTGTCTAAGTTTTTGATGAAAACAATCTCTTCTTGAGTTACGAACTTCAAATGCATTTAAAAAAAATTGAGTCATTTAAACTAAAAAACGACCCTTCGGTAGTTTGTTTAATTTCAATATATTGGTCATGCAGTCGTTGGCTTAATAGTGTATCAATGAAATTAATGAAATAGCAGCGCCAAGTTCAACTTGGTTTGGTTCATGAACTGTTAAAATTACTCTACATTATAATATATGGTTCGTCAGCAAGTAACAATGTTACAGAGTTGCTATAGTTAGCTAGAACGTATATTATGTCATTTTGTATTTTTTGGATCAATGTGTAATAAAATTCATATTCCCTAATTACACATCATTTACAACGGCTATCAGATTGCAACGTTCATTTCCAGTCAGTTCTGTGGCTTTTGGCTTTAATTAAAATATCAAAAAAAGTTTAACTTTGTCTCCAATTTTCGAGGAGACAAGGGACATTAATTTACATATAAATACAGACAAAACATGTTTGAAATCCTTCGAAATTATTTCAGTATGCTCTTGACATTTAAATATTTCGACTGATTATTTGAAAAGAATGAACATTTCTTTCATTTACATTTTTTTAGTACTTTAAATCAAGTTATCAGTTACAAATGTACAAACCAAAATTCGACAAAAGAATCTGTTAGTCGCACAACTAAGTCGTAAAGTTTCAATCCTCCATTTTTATTCAGAAATATTTAATAAGTAGCCACTCTCTTAATTTGAAGTTGAACTCCAGATCTACTGTGAATAGAATAAATTAGAATCATTTTGACAAGACCTTAGACTTTCGGTAGGACCTAACTATCTATTTCTTGCATCAAAATACGTTTAAAATGACGCTGGTTTCAGGCCTACGTCACATTGCTGTATGACACAACCACCAAAATCCAAGCCCCTGTTAAACTGGTTCTAACGTCATGTATGTGTTTTTCCAGTATTTTAAGAAAACCCAGAACGCAAATTTCCAACTAACCTACGTAATATATGTTTGTAGGTCCGGTATAAGCATCATCTTTAAAAGGGGGGGGGGGGGGGGGTCAGCAGACCTACCCCCAACATCTTTACATGCCAAAAAATGTAGTAAACACTAAAACTTCACCAATCATCAAATTCATAATCCGTGGTTGAGTGGGGGAGGGGGGGTTGCTTGGTACGATTTCAATATAAGTTTATTTTTTTCCATCTATGATGAGATGAAAAAAACCTGGCCCCTCCCTCTAAATGCCTGCATATTCATATATTTAAACACATTTTAATTCTGAATCCACTTTGACGCCACTCTCTCATTGGTTATACATGCATAAAGAAATACAATATAGTACTGCTGTGCTGTGTCTGGATTTTATTGTATTGTGGGTGTGTTTATACAAGTAAGGATTGATGTACAAGCTATGTACAAAACTAGTTGACTAAAACTAAAAATGCTTCCCGAAAACTTTGAACTGGAAAATTTACAATCACGATATCATCTTAAACACCAAGGTAGGCGAATAACTTAAACGTCTTAGCTGTCTTAATCTAATGACATATGGAATGTAAGAATAAATCATGTATATGCTATTATTTCCACTGAGTCATGGCTGACATCGACTCAGTGAATTCAACAGTTTATTACACGTATTATGGTATACAAACCACGCGAAAATTTGATGTTACATTCGATAAACTGTACAAACAAGACAATAATTGCATGTTGACATAACAACAAATTCAGCTACCATGCGTCCTTCACACTGAGTTTAGTGACTCGTTAATGAGTACACAATTCTAAATGTTACTATACATACATTTATAATATATTCTATTTATAATGTATTCTATTGACCTACAAAGTATGTTCACCGATACATCCTTAAAATGGACCTACCACCACCGACAAATAATGAAATTCAGCGTTTCCTGTTAATAAATCCATGCACACCGCAGTTTTTGTTGGTGTTTAAATCACTTCCTTCTTTGAAGAGTACACTTATTTATGAGAACAATGAGATTTGTCCAGTCATGGCTGTATGTGAAACTGTTCATGCATTCAAAATGTTACAGTTTAAATCAACCGTGACACTTTGTGGTGCACAATTCTTGCTCCCTTCGGTAAGGGCTTGTGTTTTGTTTTGTTTTTTAATTATTGAAAGTAATCTAGATGACGCGACAATTGTATTGATGTAGAGATTTCATTTATGTACATGTATAGTATTACCTTTATCTTTTTCAGACGAAATGCTAAGTGGAAGCTAAGTGGAAGACCCACATGTTTTTAACGGGGTTGCAATCTCCCACGTGATACCTCATTGGTTAGTAGCTAATTCAAGAGAAAAAAAAGGATCTACGATGCAGTCTTGCGACAATGTGATATTTTTTCTCGGAAGACTTTAACTAAAGAGTTCTTTAGAATATAAAGGTATGGAAGGCAGAAAAATGATTGCAGTGAATCGCTTGGCCCTAATGCTGGTTACAGTGGTAAATCTGATCGAAACTGGCCAATCTAACAAAAATGTCATACGTATGGGGTACATCACAGGCTCCAAACTTAAGGTCGACGGCGCTTCGTTCAGTACCCGCCACGGCCAAAGAATATCAGGGGCCATCACTTACGCAAGGGATCAAATTAATAACGATTCGTCCATTCTTCCAAATCATACCCTGGAATTTCTTGTGGCCGAAACGTACTCACAAGAGCTGCACAGTATCAAGGAGACAGTGGAATTGATTGATAGAAATATCTCTGTGTATATAGGGCCACAAGAGACCTGTGTCCACGAAGGAAGAATAGCTGCCTCGTTCAACCTGCCCATGATTTCTTACGTAAGTCTCTTACCTTTACAAGTATAAGAGGTGTGGGGGTCTGAAATTTAAGATCCTAAGATCCATAACAAATTTGCATAAAAGCGTCTAAAATCTTTCAATAAAATAAAATCTTTTTACCTGGACTTTCTAAAATAGATCCAAACATATATTTCACCGTGTAATTTTACACTATGCGTAAAACTGGGGGCTCTGTGGCTGCTGAGCTACTCGCTTTCACATTGAATCTGATTGGAACGAATCAACAGTCCATATTAATAAATTTAGAATTGATGTTTATTCAATGAAAGCAGGACAGAAAGTGTAACAAATATTCAATGAAAGCAGGACAGAAAGTGTAACAAAATCAATATTAAATTTACAACCATAAAATAGACCTTAATATATTCACCACTCCGGAAAAGATTGTTATAGTTTTGAATTCTTTGAATCACAAAACTTTAATATAACACATACATGTACATGTAAACACACATTTTTGTGTAAAATGTGTCATTGCCAGTAATGTCCTAGGGTTGAATCTCTCAGAGTAAATGTGTCTATAATGACCTTGTTATGGTAATTTCCTGTTTTGATGTTGCGTCGCGACAGTAACTTTGAAAAAAAGTGAATCAGTTAAAAGAAAAATTTGTAAATATTAAGTAAATGGTAAAAAAATATTCTCGCTGGGTGTGGAAAGCGAATAAATAAAAGAATAGATGATACACTGTTTAAAGGTGAACGTCTCAACGTATTATGTGTTTGTCACGCCGAAGGTGCGAAGCAAGTCCGTCGCACGCTGACTTTTTAATGATGAAGCATTCATTCAAACTCACACACACACACACAATGGTCGATATAGAGTCACGTCGACACGGACACAGCAGTGTCTTCTGCATCCCAAGTATTCAGTGAAACCCTGGGTTATTGTGTGTTATTGATATCGAGTTATGATCTAGCATGATTAATTGAATCTATGTCTGTGATCTTTAAGAGTTTGAAATTCCATTCTAAGTACCTCATTTACCTCAAATCATTTGACAAATGTATTTAATATGAACTGTTTTAATTTTTACTTTTGCAGTACTATTAATGGGCTATACACGTGTATCTATCTATCTATCTATCTATCTATCTATCTATCTATCTATCTATCTATCTATCTATCTATCTATCTATCTATATCTATCTATCTATCTATCTATAGTTATGCTTTCATCTCACCAATATTTTTAAGCAAAATCAGTCATTGGTGTGTATGGCTTTAGAATCAGTTCAACAGTCAAATCATGATCGTTTTCTTGGTATCTCGATGGGGTCCGAGATAATGCTTCGTACCGAAAAACTCTTAATGTGCCATGGAATTGTAAAAATAAACATTTCTGGAGCATTCAATATTTAATAAGATTAGTAGTCTTTAACCAAGTGTTCAGTTAGTATAAAAGATCCCGCTTAGATATACAAACATGCACTGCATACATCATTTCATTTCTTATGAGAAAAAATAATGAGCGATAACGGAAATCCTCCAATAGCTACGGATGCTATCAACCCTCCCGGTGATTGGCACAATATCTGGTTTTCGGATATTAACGGATAAATACAACAATTATCTAAGAAATTCTAGATCCTTATTTTCTTTTATAGTGCTAAAGATGGTTTATGGGATAGTATTTACAATCGACGGAAATGTAATTATTGTGTGATCGTTATTTGAAGAACGGTAGGGAAATGTTGTGACCGAGTAGATAAACTCATTTGTAATCGCGATTATAGCTTCATCATCTATTTTGCACCATATTAGGACCTAAGAAAGAGAGACTGTAACAATTCCCAGGCTTTATCTAGAAATGCTATTATTGGTTATAAGTACGAACAAAATGGAATTACTCATATTCAATTTGATGTGGCATATGTTACAATGTACCCAAAACACGTACCCGTGCCTATCAAAAATTAAAAAAAAGAGAAAATACAGGAATCAGAGAAAAATGTTGTACTGACATATACACTATTATATATGATTGAACAAATTAACTGAGGTCCCTTGTAGCAAGCAATTAAAGCAACCTTCCTTTTAGAATTGATACTGTCCTTATTCTCTCTTTAGAGAAGTATACAGACATAGCCTTCATGATGAAGAATATGCCTGTCAATGTCTCTAATAATAATTTTAAAGGTCTTATCTAGCAATGATCCTTGTCAGAAGAAAAAGGAAATGTGCTCGAAATGGAATTAAGCGGCACACTTTGCAACAATATCATAAATTTAAAAAAATATATCAAATACATTTCTTAAGATTTTGAATCGTTCCTTATTCATAAGCATTTGAGTCTGGAGCTCAGTTGAAATAGAGCCAGACACTAACGGTTTCTTGAAGTCTGAAAACACAAAACTTATATTATCGATCCTCAAGTCCCCCAAAAAAGTTTGACGTGTTGATCCCCAAAATTCTACACACAATCAGAGAAAGTGAAGAATGGTTAAAGAAAAATTGACAGAGATAGTGTACGCGGCATTTATTAGGAATAGAGATCAACACTAATAAAAACATCCATCAATATAAAAAAGGTATCTTCTAACTCTTTCTGAATGAAGGTTGAAACTTGCTCTTAATTAAGAACTGCCATTCATAAATAAGTCATTATTACTACATGCCGACACAACATCAATTTAACTGTCTCATTGAAGGCTTTTTAACCCTTAAACACGACGCCATGTCACATTCATAGCGCTGTTTCTGGAGATAAAATCGACACTTTTTTTTACCCATTTTTTTTTGGTTTAAAACTATATCTATATTGATGCATCTGTGTATACCTGGTCCAAATGATTTGGTTTCTAACTTTTTCTCATTGTGCGTTTCCTTATCACATGCCTAATAAAAAGTCTAGGTTTTGAAGATTCACAGCGTTTTTATATATCCATTGGCAGGAGTGAGCGATTGGTGGATGTTTAGCTTGAATTTATGTTGAAAAGATGAAACATATTTAAATCTATATTGATAACTTTCTTTGGTGAAAACCTATAGGAACTAGAAATAGCGCTTGTTTATCTGAAGGGCTGGCGCAAGATAATGCTTGTGAGATTGATATTGTGTTCAGTTATCTCTGGAACTTAGTTATATTATTTGGCGTTCATTACCAGTTTTACCTTGATTTTGGTGATTTTGTTTATTTTTAGTCGCATATTCAAATGCTTGCGTAAGTAAAGCGGTGGGGCAGTGACCAACCAAAAGACACGTTCATGCCCTTTAGGGCGTATCAAGACTTGGATTAAAATATTGTGTTCAGTATCTCAGATTCAAGCCGTGGGTATCTTACAAGCTCGGTAGTATCAAAAACAACTTCCGACTTTGAATTTTCTATCAATCTTGTTTCATGTTTGCAATAAAACAACACCGTACCTTGGCTGGCTCATTAGCAATTGTATTTTTGTATTCACTGATATCCATAGATATCTTGACGCCTTTGAAATTCCATAGCATTAACGGATCTCTCGGCATTTGTAAATTAAACCTTGTGTCACAGGATGTTTCCCTCCCCTTATTCCCCAAGGACAAGTGATTTCCATTCTTCCTGAATAGTAATTTAAGTGCGTACGATTGTAACAGGTGCACAAGATCAACTACGTTTTTACTAGAATTGAACCATTTAATGTTTTGATGAAAAGCTTCGTTAAAGCTAATTTATTTTTACACCAAGCGTTAGGAGTGAAGAATGTTGTTTCTGTCTCTTAATGTTGGATATTTCATATACCCTGACCACATGCACATTGATCAAAAATAAGATAACGTCAAGGACAAAAAATATTATCATAATTTCTTGAATGCAGTGTTATAAAGAACTAAAATCGCTATTGTCATCATTGACACTGTGGTTCATCAACATTTACTGAATACCAATTTTCGAGGATTTCGTTTCTACGAAAGTGAATTTTCATTGAAATCCAATAACTAGTTACATAATGTAATGATAGAATCATTGAACACGAATTAATTTTTCCGCGAAACTGAAGTTCTCACTTACATGTAATCCTCGAAAATTGATGTCCACAAATATTTATGAAACCATAGCATGAAAAAAATAAACCAATTCTGTGAACAGTATGATAAAGGTACCAAATACTTAAACAAGATGTATTCACTGTAGAAACTATACTATACAATATCAGTACTTGTACTTGTATACATCATTAAATGTGTTGGAGGTTTAATACGCTCAGAAGACTAAGAATATTTTATTTTATAACGAGATCTTGTAAAATGTTCTTTATTTTCACTGCAAAAGGCTTTGAGATAGAGAGTGTTTTGTCAAGAACATTATGGACCAAAATTGCCTCGAAGAGAGAAAATAATCAGTTATCTAGACAACCAACAATACGACAGTGGCTTCCGCATTGGCTCTATTTTTTATTGTCTTTTTTATTGCTTTTGTTTACAATTGATATCAACAGAGACATTTATCAGATCTTTACTGTTGAAAAATTGATAAAGTTAACCAATTTTTACAGCATTTCCATAGAATTTTTGTGAATAAAAGAAACAGTTGTTATGCACGTAAATTATGACAGATAAGCTCATCCCGACAGAGATTAGGTGAGTTGTTTTCGCTTTTAATTCGACTAGCTTCAGCCGTGTTGTGTTGGCGACACGCGTGTCAAACAAAGCATTTTGTTTTATCAGAAAATAAAATGAATCAATAATTGAGAAAGACTTTTTAGATAATGGTTTGTGAATTATTTGACTGAATTTTTTTAGAGAAAATTTATGATATTTTTTGGTATGATTAAGTCTTAGTAAGATCAATCGTGCAAGAAATAGCATAATTATGCTTCTGAACTTTTATTTTCGAGAGTTGTTTCAATTAGAGATGAGCCAACCATGTTTGTGTAGATAAAAAAAAACTTTCTAAGATTTAAGATAAAATTGTTTCTAAACGTACTCCCTAAGGAACAGAGACGCGCACAAACGTATATACAGATGAAAGGACGAGGTGCAAGAATTACATCTTAAACATTCCTTTTAAATCGCGATGTCCATCGATTTGTCTTACAAAATTCATGAAGTGTTCACGATTAACAAGGTAGCGATTCCTTTATTATACAAAGATGTCGATGTCACTTGGGTCATGAATAAATGAAATGTGGACATTTTAAGCTCTAAGATCTTGTACATACAGATGTTGAAAACGTCATACATTGTTTGGCTCCAGTAAACGTGACTCTTGTAGTATCTCTCCTTTTTGTCTCTTTGGTGGCTGTAGTTTATTATACAAAGATGTCGATGTCACTTGGGTCATGAATAAATGAAATGTGGACATTTTAAGCTCTCAGATCTCGTTAATACAGATGTTGAAAACGTCACACATTGTTTGACTCCAGTAAACGTGACGTAGTATCTACTTGTACATATATACTTTTTTGTCTCTTTGGTGGGTGTAGAATTTCTTCGATCAGAGCTCGTAAACATACTTCTTTCCTTGATTCTCCAATTGATAATATGATTTACTGTCGCGTGAGAAAGGAAATCAGGACAATGCTGTTGCATTTCCGTTAAATCAATTTCTCTTTCCCGCTAAGTACTACATTCCATGGACTCCATTCATCCATTAGATGCCGTACAGAGTAAACGAATTCAACTAAAGTAATTACCAAAGAAAAACCATTTCATTCTAAACCATCTTGAAGAAAGTTGATTCACTCTTGAGTTGTTCAATTGAACAACTAACAGAAATTTAGATGCAATCTTCATTTTCTAGTCGAACAATAAATGAATAGATCAAATCTTTATATTTTAGCCTAACAAAGATTTTTTTGGCGAACTCTTCACTTTGAATGTTTCTGCTTTGTTTGATTTTAAATATGATGAACTAAAACACAAAGATGAATTGAAATTGGTCATTTAATAACAAAATGACGATAAACTTTATCATATATACAAATTATATACAACATGTAAAATAATATCAAAAACAGATGCCTAATACTTTAACATAGTTAAAATTTATCCTTTAAAATCAAAGGTGAGGAATCAACTTTTGCCAAATAAGAATAAAGATATGTTTAAACAGTTGGCAAACAGAATTTGGCAAGACAATAAAGTGGAAAATTCAGACAATTAAGGCACAGTAGACCAATTTACACGCAATATTTGACTACAGTAATAAAAATTGGCAAGATAATAAAGTGGAAAATTCAGACCTAACAAAGATTTTTAACGGTTATTTAAACCCATTACATGTAAGGACCCGATGAGAAATTGTCCTTGAATTCAGAAAGATCTGCATTTGACAGACGCATATCCTGGAGGCTTTGTGCGCCAAATACCCCAACAAGGACACGACGCCGTATATTGTTTCCTAGAAATAGCCATTTAGGTTTCTGAACTGATCGAGCATATATATTAAACACATATTTTCAGCAATCCTTACACAAATTGTCAGGAAATCTTATGCATATTGTAAGTAGTACATATTGTGCTGAAGCTGGAATTTAGAAATTCGACTAGGTAACGAATGCATTTTGGTTATAAACAAATTAAATTTTTGATAATAAATGAATTTGCATTTAATATCAAAAACAAAAGTACGCTTCTCTCTAGAATAATCTTCACGATTGTGTCAAAAGTGTTAGTGTTCTGTATTAAACTCAACTGTAATAATTCGAGAGAAAAATATGATCCATTAAAATTCCGCCGGATCATCTTGCAAGCATATTTTTATTACGATGTAGTCAACTATATAATTGTATTTTTATTACCCTACGGATTTATCGCATCTGGCAACATGCATGTATGATATATGATAGCTTAGTATAATCTTTAAGCCAAAGGATAAAAAACCCAGTTTGATTTGATGTTAGTAATAACTACATGTAGATATATCATATGGAGATGTACTTCAGGTACCTTTTTAGATCAGATCATTGGGTTGTTCTTTCGTATTATTGCGAATGTTTGTGTTTTTCAGCCATCAAACTGAAGTAAAGTAATGCTTTTTTGCATGTGTAGTTCCCATGTTTTATGTTTACCATTTTCTTCTTTGTCTTTAAATTCCTGGGGGTAAAACGGCATAAACCATGGAAATGAACAGTAGAGCATCTCAAATTGTGCATTTTCAATGTCCAAAAACAATTCTACAAACAATGAGATATTTACGTCATTTGTCTCTCATGTACATAAAACTCGCTGACTAGAACCATTTTAACAAGAGCTTGGACTTTGGGTAGTTGTGTCAAACAGCGATGTGACGTAGGCCTGTCTATTTAATTGTTGGCCACTCAGCCATGGCTCTCTGAAATCAACAAGATTTGTCTGCCTTTTGAGCTAAGACTACACAATCTCTGCATTTTTCACTTGAAACCAGCGTCATTTTTAACTTGATTTGATGAAAGAAATATATAGTTACGTCCTACCGAAAGTCCAAGGTCTTGTTAAAATGCTTCTATCATATTAAGAGGGCTGGATGGTCGAGGCCATTTTTAGGGTATATTGATCCCCTAAAAAAGAAGAGCTCTAAATAAATATATTAGAAAATGTTCAAATTTTAAAGCTAAAATATATGGTATTTTTCTTTACATAATAATAATTTTATAGCTTAAAATATCGTACTTAAAAATTTCAGGAAGATCTGATGGTTAATTTGTTGACAATCCAGCCTTCTTAAGGTGTCGATTATTTATACATTTGATGTATTACTGACATCATAAGCTTTATATACATGTACACATATTATTTGTGGAATCCACAAATATTGTTCTAACAATAACATTTTAAAAACAATAATAACCTATTTTTAGTTTTGTGCAGCAGATGATGTGAGTGACAAGGTCAAATATCCTACATTTGCCAGGACTAAACCAACTGCTTCCCAAATATCAGCGAGTGTCGTCTGCATCTTGAAGAAATTTAACTGGAAGAAGGTCACCTTCATTCACACAGCGAATGACGAAAATGGCTTGCCGGATACGGTGGCTACTATTGAAAGTGTAAGCGTCTATTCAGCGTATCGTATCAATAACTGCTAACAAATTTTTATTCGCGCAAGAGAAATATTTGCGATTTTGTGAAATTACCTCACTCTCACTTATCTTTGTTTTCACAATCAAGTTTCCACCATATATGTATTTATTTAAGGAATAAGGAATCATTCTTTTAGTATTACGAGGTTATAATTTCGGTCGGGGCGTGGTCAAATCCAATAAAGCCCGAAGGGCTTTATGATAGATTTGACCACGCTCCGACCGAAATTATCACCTCATAATATTCAAAGAATGATTCCTTATTACTTATATTTACATTATTTCCAATTTGTACAAATTAAAACAGCAATATTTAAAATCACTATTTTTTCGTGCAGCATATGCTATGTATTACTGCGCGGCGCAGCCAATACCGTCTCTCGGTTATGCTATAAGACACGCCCATTTTGTGTCACTCATGTTTTATGAAGTTATTGGGTTTTAGGGTTCAAAATTGATTGGTAATGTTATCACAGACAAAGACAGTTGAAAATGTAAATATTATATATTAAGATCTATTGAACATGTCCCTATCGCTAATAACCATTCTTTAATCTCGTCAAGAGAAAATGGTATGTTTCATGTAATATATTTAAACTTTCTTGATCTTGTAATTTTCCCCTTAACCCTCTATCTTAATTATCTGGAATTCTTGAGATCTTAAATGAAATTGATTTTATTGCGTTAATAAAATATACCGTTCGTATTCAGTAATAAATTCAATTAAATTTGCTTTTTGGGACACTTTGGCTCTCAATTTAAAAAATCTCCATTGAAAATGTATAATTGTTATACTAAAGTAAACGGACTAAAGTTATAATGTTTATAATCATCATTTCTGCAGCTTATGAAGAGAGAAGGCATACAAATTACTTACAAGAGGAGTTACCACTATCCATATTTTCACGGAGCAACAGAGAACCCATTTACAAGTCTTGTAGCCGCAACGCGTACCAATACACGAAGTGGGTAACTGTGTAATTAATGTTTACATTTTTAAAGAAAAAAACTGACCAAAAAATGACTTTTAGATTGATTCTTTGGTATTGTATTGCAAGAATTCAGGGAAAAGCAAAGAGTAATAGCCGTTTCTTGCAATATTATAGTCTACGTGGTTTTGGCCCAGTATTTTGAATTTATCGGCCTGATGGACCATCTGTACGAACTTGGCTTACTGGACACGGGAGAATATTTTGTTGTGGGCGTGTGTTTAGCTGAAAGTGACACCATCACACCTGATGCATATCTAAAAGGTACAGTAAGTTAATTGTTGACTAATTGTTAATCAGAAAGTACATGTATTTGACGTATTCAGCATTATTTACATGTACATGCTCATACATTATGATTCTTTTGGTTCTTTGAAGGTACGTGTGAAACGATGCCAATTTGATTTTGTTGTGAATTATTTGTAACAGTGACATACATGTAATAGTCGGGATTTATAAGAAAACTTTGCGATTTTCATATATTATTCATGTAGACCAGAGTGCAAAAACCGGACGTTTGTATCGTTCAAGAATTAGTGACAGTTAATTAAGCTGTCTATCGACGAGAATGATTCATTACAAGCTATATTATGTTATGGTTGGTCAACGTTCGGAAAATATTGCTGTGGCGCGCCGTAATTTCAAGAAAAATGACCATGCAACGGCATCTTATGCAAATGAAATGAGCCATTAGTGCTTAGCGTTTGTGTGTTGCCACCCAACATAGCTTTTTCTTGTTTTGGCAAGTCTGTATGTTTTATATAACATTTATTCTGTAGAATTAATCAGCACAACTAAAGGGAAAGACCATGCAAAAGAACGACTAGAAGCTTTCAAATATTTCATCGGGGTCGTGGAATCGCCCCCAAATTATGATGAGTATGAGGAATTCAAAAGTATTGTCAACGAATATCTGGAAAAGCCTCCTTTTAGTTTCCAGACCCCTTTCAAGGTCAATAAGACCATAGAGAAACGAGTAAGTTCAGTTCTGTTTGAGAACATTAATTCTCTGTTTATAATCGACCAGAATGTGACTTTCATACTATCGTCAACAAATTTCCATGTCCATTTCGTCACTGGATGACGCAAATTTGTATCACTGACTCCACTATTTAAAACTGTTGAAAATTAAATGTGAATGCACATGTATGCATAGATAGAAATATTGAAATGCTACAGTATATAAAGCTATATCCAACATTTTCTGGTGAATGAATTAGTATGCCTGACACCCCCACCCCTATAGAAATCGGTTAGTCGAACTAGAAAAACTGATAGATTCCCAACAATAAATAAAAGATCTGAAAAATGAGTATATATGACAACTAGTCAAATTGATTGATGGCTTATCTAGGTGTTTAATTACCTGTTGACCTTATTTTACAGCTCAGGACCGAGGCTGCCTACCTATATGACGCAGTCTGGTTGTATGCTAGGACCGCACACAAGATTCTGGAGCAAGGGGGAGACATCCGGAACGGCACCCTGATCATCGAAAACCTTATCAACGTCACCTACAAAAGTAGGGCCAGAGTTTTCATTCCTCATTGATAAACTTACAATTCAACTTTTTAGGATATAATAGCTCTTAACTTAACATTTTACTTACTTAATAAATTTCAAAGTTTTTCTAAAATAAACAAAAATAGTTGAAAATCCAAAGGGAATAGTGTATGTTTCCCCTCCCACACCTTACGAAATGATTTTATTAATTTAAAGTTCGTTAATTAACTTTTTCATTTTAGGAGTAGAAATTAGGTACATTTGTAGCTAGATAATGTACATTTTGATACTGTTTACAAAGTTGCTCAACTTTTCAGGTATTTCTTCGTTTTGGTTTGATTCAGAAAAAATATAAAAATTTTTAAAAAAAATTGTTCTCAGGTGATGAATCACTATGTATAAATGAACATGTATGCCTTGTACATGCAAGGAAGAAGTTCGTTTCGTAATTATTTCAAGATTTACCTCGAACTTACACATGTAACCTATAAATACCACAATCGCATAGACTTGTTATCGCGTGCAAATCACTGATATTTTCCCTCAATGCAGAAAGTGAACTTTACCGTCCATTAAAATTGCTAAAAAATCCAGACTTTTTTCCAACTGCTTTTAAACAAAGATCCTAAATAAAATGATACAATCATTGTTTACGTTTATAGTCGATTTAAACTTTAAAAATTACCCACCCACCTCCTCCCTTGCGACGAAAGAATTTTTACTGTCATTGTAATTAATATTTGTTATGAGAATAAAAAAGAGCAATCATGATTTATTATTATCAATATCACCAAACACAACCTTCCTTCCGGGAAAAATATCCTTTTATAAAAAGTCATATACTGTCATTTATCAAAATTCCATTTTCAGAATAAAATGACAACCCCATTTTTCTATTCAATCCACTTTTCTGTGATGCATTTGGAGCCATTTTCTGCTCAATTATTCATTAGGATTCTTCGATGACTTGAAATTCTTAATTTACGTTAGCTTATGAAAATGCCAGCGATTTATTCTTGCAAAAATTTACCACTTAAACGAAATACCCGAGCATGTCAATGTTTGGTTTGGGTAACGAATTCCCTGAAGTGCCATAGAAAAATACATGACATGGAAAACGACACCGGATATCTGAAATCAATTTGCGATAACAATTGCATGTAAATTAATTTGTTCCCATTAGATATCCCGTTTGTCGATTTTTGCAGGTGCCATAGGATATACGACAAAGATAAATCAGCGAGGCGACTCGGAAGGAAACTTTACACTGCTCGCACTCAGGAACGAGAACTCTGTCTGGGGACTCTACCCCGTTGGGGTTTTTAGGCAGACATTTAATGAAATGCCCGTAAGTTCTCTGAGATATTGTGTTTCTTTTCCAGTGTCACTTTCAACGACCGTTTTCCCCCTTATCTGATAAATTATTTATACGATTTTGCAATTTCCGAGTTTTATAAATGGAAATATAATATGACAAACTTTGCAAGTGATTTTAGATTCTGATTAAAGTAAAGGCTGTCCAAAGTTATTTATATGTGTAACTAACCTTCAAAATAGAAAACCTACGATGGGATTCAAACAAACAATTTTTTTCAAATATTGATTTTGAAAAGGCTTAATGCCTATTTAAATCAAAGTACTGAAGTACTGAAAGCCGGACTCTTTTTATGTGTTTTATGCATATTGTGCAGTAAAGACTAACAAAATCTCTCTCTCTCTCTCTCTGAGTCTCTCTCTCATATGCTTTTAATTTCGGCAAAGCGCCGGATAGTGACCAAATTTTGAAAGCGGCTATTAGCGAAGAAATATATCTGTTTAGTAGAAAAAATTCAACTGTGATTTGCACTTTGAAACAAGCGTTATAAACTCATTCCCCTATTTCTTCGATGTGCAGCTTTGTAAAGTAGTTCATGGAAATTCATGCGCATTGTAAGTGTCAAAAGGGCATACTATAAGTCATGTTTTTAAAACACGTAATTAATAAGAAACAAAAAACTACTCCTCGCTAAATTTATTCGCAATAAACCCCCCAAAAACAATACATTTCACAAAACATGGCTGTCTGTGGAACTGTTTGGTATAGCGGAAGCTTTTACTTTGACGCTGTTTGGTTTTTTGTTTACTTTTGAAGCTGTGCTATTTATAGTAACGTTGGCGATTTGGATGCCTACAGCCAGGACTCTGCTTTCAGCAGAGCCCGGCTAAAAATCGAGTTTTTTAAAAGGACATTTCTCCTTAACCTTCGCGTGCATGTGACGATATTTGTGGCATCAACTTTGGACACCCTAATGAAAAAAAACATATTGTTTTGTTCACTATATGAATTAAAAGCACATATTCAAAAACATCAATTGTTTAATCGATTTTTTTAAAAGGATTTTGAGTTCTATGAAGGCAGGAGTATTGCTTGGCCCGGCGGTAAGATTCCCGTGGACGAGCCCGCGTGTGGATATAACGGAGAGTACTGCATAGAACCCACAGGTAAGACACTTAATTTGATAGTCGAATTATTCTACGCGCGCGTGTATGATAATGAAACAGCATGGGTTACAAAAAAATGAGAAATTCATCGAAAATTAATAGACGTAAATGATTAAAACCTTTCCAATCACGTCAGTGATGATTTTAGATATGTAAAATTATAACACAAAGAGTTCAAATATCTAAACATATAAGAAATAAAAACCCGTCGCTTGTTCCTATATTGCTATACATGTATTTTTTTTATTGTTGATCTAGATTATACAGTTGAAATTGGTCTTGGGATAACTGGAGGGATTTTACTTGTCATCATCATAATTGGAACCCTTTGTTATAGGTAACATATTAAAAAAGCATTCCAGTCAAATCTCTAAATAATGTCTGACAAAGGACAAACATAATTTATATATAAAAAAAATATACATGAGTACTAGTCTTCATCAATCTTCACAATACTGTAACTATATGAATTCAGAAAGTGCATTTCGCAAACCAAAGCTTAAATGCAATATTTATTTCCACAGAAATTGGAAGTATGAACAGGAACTCGCCAGCCTATTGTGGAAAATTGATTACAAGGACCTCACAATAGACTATGCCGACCCGTGTACCATGGTAAATCTCGTTCTATGCAAGTTTTTATAATACGTCTTTGGCATGTTTATGTGAATACTCAGTAGGCCATATAGTACAGACCTAAAACTTATTGAAATATTTATATAGATATTGTATATAACCACGAATCCTGATAGACAGCCCTATTTTTGGCCATCTGTGTAAGTTGTTGGAATCTGACAAGAAATGTGTCGCATATTCTGGTTGCTTCATGTTTGTTCAAATCTAATGTTAGAGCCGTTTTAACAAGAGCTTGGACTTTGGGCAGTACGTGAAGAAATTTGATGAAGGCGGGGTCTACTTTTGTTTAACTGTCCAGTCATTGGCTAATAAATAGGAATACATTAATGCAATTACACTTGCCCGACTTCATCCATGTCTGTATATTTAAGATGGAACAGCGTCAATTTCATACAACAGAGAAGTTCTTGAGGAAAAAACTTTCCGATTTTGACAGTCTATGAATATTGATGAGCGAATTAGAAGAAAGAGGGTCAATATTTGACAGCTTGTTTTGATGAGCAAACTAGATAGTAACATCCCACCGAAAGTCCAAGCTCTAAGTCGATGGAAAAATTACAATTTGGAATTACATGTATATAGAATTTACTGCGTTTTGCAGAAAATGCGTTAATATTGTCACGGTAAACTTGAAATTTACAGAATGGCACTTTATATTATGTATATGAATTTTAAAAGGGTATCAATCGTATTAACTGTAATTTTGAAAAATGTCGAGGGCTTTATGGATTAAACAGTAAGAAACTATTACTTTAGTTCCAGAGTCTAGCGCTTCTTGTAATGTCTTTGACAGTTCACTTAACAAGTGCCAAACCAGAGTAGAATATCAATACTGTCCATTAACTGAAGATATAGAATTTGCCAAATTCCTTGAGTGTTAATCGAGACAGTGACAGATAGATGAAATTAACGTAAAGAAAAACGCACTTTGTCAGAGAAATTGAAATAGAACGTTATACGTACAAAAATGATAAATGGGCGTATGATATATTTCACGAAGATGAAGATATAAGTATATCTTTAACAAAAAATTCAGCATTGTACATGTATACGTGCATTCTTTGTGGCTTCATCCTGTCATTTATCAAATTGAACTTAATGCAAATTTCAACAAAATCATCGTCCTCCTTGAATAAGGGACGGTATTATGAAATGAAATCGCTCTACAGACAGACATACAGTCATGTTTAATTCCTTTAAACTAACGGCTCATTTACCTCACATCTCCGTTTGCATTATTTTTCTTCGTTATTTTCTTATTTGGCGAATATGCTCAATGTTTAAACAAGTCCAGTAAAGTTCGTTCTATCCGGCAAAAAGTTTCGAGCGGACACCATCGGACTTATGTGACAGTTTAAATTACGGTAGCTGTGTATTTAGTTGTAAGGCCCTGACCCCTTCTAGAACATAATATACGTATAGTGGCTTGATTTTGCAAGTGATTCTGCAAGCATGAAGGATAAGATAGGTCCCTTACACTGTGTCATATCCATAGGTTATCATTTTATACTCTAACCATATATCCATTTAGTATTAAATGTTATATTAAGGTCTGCTTTTCTTTTAGCCCTACTTTAATAATATCACGAGGGCATCGAGTAATATGTCCTTAACCTCGCATTCTGAAATGGACAACAGACAATTGTACACGAGCGTCGGTACATACAAGGGGAATGTCGTGGCAATAAGAAAGGTCAACAAAAAGAATGTCGAGCTAACGAGGAACATTAAAAAGGAGCTAAAAGTGGTATGAATTTCTAATTAATTATGAAAAAATCAAAGTAATGAAAGTACTTAAAAGTGCCTAAGTACGAAATGATAAGGTGCCTGAAAATGTGTACATTACTTAGTATTGCCTTTATGTATCACCAATTCATCGAAGACCAGTTGTTAAAATATTGATACTTTTTCAAATAGTGGGTATCTCGTTCGTTGAACAAATTTTTACTACTAATAGAAACTTTTTTTTAAACAAAAAGGCAAATAACTTCCTGCTCAATGGGTTTTTTTTTACCATTTTCAAATTAACTCCAAGCAATAACTAAACATTAACTCAAGATAATTCATGACACATTACTTTAATCAGATTTAAATCTTTAGAAACCATATTTTAAGACAACATTAGGCTATTTTTTCTTTAAGATTTATATGCTTTATTTTAGATGAGAGAATTACGTCATGATAACGTCAATCCGTTCATTGGATCCTGTATCGATGCACCATATATTCTGATAGTGAGTGCCTATTGTTCTAAAGGAAGTCTACAGGTAAATTAAACACTTTATGACAAATCAGATATTCCAGTTGCTTGAAATTATTATAACAAAAGTGATTAGATCACCTATAAACCCTTTATTGAAATCTCTTGCATATTCAATTCCTATTTTCCCCCATGGTTTAGTGCAACTCAAAAATCAAATTCATTCCCTTCAACAGAAAAATATTGCTGTAATGATGTTTACTTTTATAAACCATTGTAAAAGTTTGAATACATGTAGGAATATATAATTTGTTTATTTAAACAACTATGTAAAGTATAAATAACATGTATACCATGGAAGTACATCATAATGCAACCTTTTGAAGAAACATTAATTTACAGTCTCTATACTTTTTGTACCAAGTATTTTTATAGCTTATCTGATTTATTTTTACTGGCACTGTTGGTATTGAATAATAACGTTTTGCAGGATATATTGGAAAACGATGACATTCAGCTTGACTTAATGTTTATTGCGTCAATAGTGTTTGACATAATTAGGGTAAGTTATTGGGCTTTATCCATTATTAAGTGACTCTCAATGTTAAAGTGAAAGTATATTATGTTAATGTAATATTAATTTATGTTGTTCACATGAGGCATTTACTAATTAATAAAGTTATATAGCATACAATATCAAGAGATAAACTAACTGATTTATGCTAAAATACATATATTTTACATTTATTTGACAACACGTTTGTGTTTCTGCCAATCGACTTTGCTTTTTGAATTTCCCCAGACACTCCTCTCTCAGTCAAATTTTGGTATAATTCAAAATTAAAATCACCGACAGTTTTTTAAAGCACGTACACGTGCATATAAAGCATGAGTCAATGTTTAATTTCTGTCAAATCTGGAAATGAAAAATTATTTTGGCATTAAAAAAATTCATATCCTATTCAAATTCATGCATACGGACGATATTAATCTTTAGAATCATGTTTTGATTATAGGGAATGATTTACCTTCATGAAAGTGAAATCAAGTCCCATGGGAAATTAAAGTCCAGTAACTGTGTTGTCGACAGTCGCTGGGTGGTAAAGATAACGGATTTTGGTCTGACGGAGTTTCTGGCAGGAACGGAAGAGGACCACTCGGAACACGCTAAATACAGAAGTATGTTTTCAGAAGATATTTGTAGAAAGGAAGACAACTCCGTGTGATAATTCTATTCTTTTCTCTTACTTTATGGTTGAAAAATAGTACTTACTACATGTAGTATTTTTCTGTATTTATCAAGCAGTATTCTTTTATGTTAAAATAGTACCCTCACATCTTTATATGTTTGAAAACAAAAAGGGATATAACTCTGGTAATATTTACATCCCTTTATTTGCCAAAAACTTTTTTTTTAAATTCTTAAAAATTTACCCTTATATCTTAATGTATTTGTTAAACACAGACACAAATCCAAAATTGATTTGATAAATGTTTTAGAATTGATAAGAATATTATATGTACGTATCTACCTTTCTGTAAAATAAATATTATTAATTTGAAAATTTCAAAATGTTCGTGGTCTTTGCATCTGTTTAGATTTGTTATGGACGGCCCCAGAGTTACTTGAACTCGAAAAAAAGGGAAGGGGCACCCAACCCGGCGATGTGTATTCCTTTGCTATCATCTTGTACGAAATCAACGGAAGAAAAGGACCCTATGGAAATTGTACACTGGACCCTAAAGGTTGGTGTGCAGAACAAACTCCACCTTCTTTTTAAATGGCTTATCAACAATATACTAGTAAACGAACTAAGAATGAATATTTACAATACCATTGTATATCCTATATCTAGACTTAGTCTTAAAATGCACGAGTATATAACTTACAATAAATTACATTGTAAAAGCCCAATTACTTGTATATATACACTTTTATTTTAGAGATTATTGCGCGTGTAAGGGACCCTAAACACGAAGTGTTCCGGCCTCGACTAGCAGAGCTAGACACCACGCCCAAGTTTGTGACTGAAGTCATTAAAGAATGCTGGGCACAGGACCCAGAGAAAAGACCAGACTTCAAAACCATTAGATCAAAGCTAAAGGAACTGCAAAGAGGAATGTAAGAAATATTGATAGTTTTTTGGAAGCATACAGTTTGTATTGGCTTGTGTCCGTAATGGGTGAAGTTAAAGTTAGATTTGATTAATGCGTTTGCGGTTTTTCATTTTGTTAGTATGATATATGTGAAATTGACCAACGTACATGTACACCAAAGATACAACGGTTCGAAAAATACCATCAAGATCCTATTCTGTAGCAAGATTTTAAATAGTGTCTAGATTGATGAATTGCAAACAGTTGATATGATAAAGAATACACATAAAGAAAACCGATGTTATATATAAAAATATGCCATATTTAACACTCTCATAAGAAAATCGTCTATTTTCGTCCATCCATCCATCATTTAAAAATATAATTTTGCGTCTTAGAGGAAGCAGCAAATGATAGATAATTTACTTCACTGCCCTGGCCCATTAATAAAAACTTTATTTGATCACGTAATGGAGACCATATAATATCCTGTTCTTTTAAAATATGTTTCTTGTTAATTTGAAGGAAACCGAACATTTTAGACAACATGATATCTATCATGGAGAAATACGCCAACAATCTGGAAGCCGTGGTTGACGAGCGGACGGAACAATTGATCGAAGAGAAGAAAAAGACGGAGGAACTGCTCCATCAGATGCTGCCAAAGTATGTGTGGGTGCAGGAAAATGTAGCATAAAATAGATGACAAAAACACAAAAAAGTCTAAAAGTGTAAAACCCAGGCTGACATTTTCATTGAGCGCGCTAGGAATTTGAAGAACAAGTTTTTAAAGTACTTTTAAAAATAGACAATTAAAAATTGGGAGATTTCTGAATATATTTTACAAGGAAGGAACAACATTTTGAGCATGTTTTATTTTGTGCATATGGATTCAAGCGTTAGCGTTTGCATCCCACACACCGAGAAAGGTGTATTTTTATGAATGGTTATTTTAATTGCAGGATGTTACACGTTGCACACGTAGATATCCAGTATTTCAGAAATTAACAATGTTTTGAGTTGGCTTGCAATGCGAGGCAATTATATTTGATTTTATAACCTGTAGGAATTTACTTCACATCTGTTGTTTAATAATCAGTCTCACTTTATAAAAATGTACTTTTAAAAATGAAACCTATGGTTGGCAATGTTATCTTATACGCTTAGATTCATTTAAATGAGAATGAAATATCCATTAAAAAAGGCTGAAATTTTTTTTTCTTCTGGATTCGTTTTGAATTATATACAAATGTTTCTGTTAATGTTTTGCATTTATAACTATGGTTATCCCTCTTAGTTTGAAAAATGATGCTACAGAGATAATAACACTATTTACTTATTTAACAGCTGTGTAATCCAGACATTGAAAATTATCACAAAAATTTAAGATGTAGTTCTTAAAATATAACCTTAAACTTCTTTCATATTTAGTTTTTTTCGTTGTCAGTTCTCTAAGTCCCAAGAACTGAAGATTTCAGATCCATTAATGAAAAAAATCAATTAGCAATACATTCAAACTATTTGTATTCAATTAGGATAAAATCTATTGAACATCTTTAAAAAACATTTGTCCAGTAACTATTAAATGGTACTTTAGTGTTTAGATGTCTGAAATTTATGACGATTGTATAATCAGGTCATTAACAGCAGTTCTTGCTATTGGTGTAAACTCATTTGTTGGTAAAACTAATCAGAAACTGTATTTTCTTATGTTAAAACAGATCAGTAGCAGAACAACTGAAAATGGGCAAAGAAGTGGAGGCGGAGTCGTTTGATTCTGTGACCATCTACTTCAGTGATATCTGTGGGTTCACCGCCTTGTCTTCTGAGAGCACGCCCATACAAGTACGTAAATCCGATACTTTCTGGAGTGGGGTACATGTACAAGTGTTTATTACGTAAAATAAGACTCTTTCTGTAAAATATTATTGTATTAAAGTACACATATGAATGTTTATAATAAACATGTATTGATAAGGCAATTGTACTCTTAAACAAAATTGCTACATATAATATTGCCAATTGCTTCAAGGTCAAGAGTTTAAAGAAGAAGAGAAAGCCTCTCCCCCTTCCCCTTTAACACAAAACAATATAATCCACTGTGTATTCAATATTACTTAGCATCGGTTTTTCTGTTAAACGCGTAGCGTTTCTGGAACATGTTTTTAACCATGTAGTATTGAGTTAATTTTTTTTTATGTTTGTTGCAGGTGGTGAATTTGTTAAATGATCTCTACACTTTATTTGACTCTATCATTGAGCATTATGATGTGTACAAGGTAGAAACTATCGGCGACGCTTATATGGTGGTTAGTGGTCTCCCTAACCGGAACGGAACAGTGCATGCTGGGGAAATTGCCTCGATGTCACTGCATCTTTTGGAGGCTATAAAAAGTTTTAAGATTCGACATCGAGAAAACGAAACGATAAAACTTCGAATTGGTATTCATTCTGGGTCATGTGTCGCAGGAGTGGTAGGTCTGAAGATGCCAAGATACTGTTTGTTTGGAGATACTGTCAACACAGCATCCAGAATGGAGTCCAATGGTGAACGTATGTAAAAGTTTATTAGTAGTCCTATAAGAGAGTATACAGTTTCAAAAAACATAATACAAACTTGTTTTTTAAAACTATTTAAAACTATAAAGAACTTTTATTCTACATTTTTAAAAAGTATTCTCGCTGATAAATTAATTTAATCTGAAATAACTGCTTTTATTCTCGTTAACTTGAAACTTTTACCCAGCTGAATTCGAACTAGACAATAGTATTGTAATTTTCGCTACATTTAAAACATGCATGTCAACTTTTTAATGAATGCAAAGATCGAAATATGTAATGAAGACTAATGTACAATATTTCTGTTTTCTTTGTGCAGCTCTACGAATACACTGTTCACAGCGCTGTAAATCCATATTGGATGAGCTTGGGGGCTACCAGACAGTAGAGAGGGGGTTTGTGTCAATGAAGGTATGATAATTAATTAAATAAGATGTTACTAGTATTGTAGTAAATATAATTTATATTCTTTTCAAGCCAGAGAAGTGAACGAATTAATTTTTTTTATATGAAAAATCAACATGTCGGTATACAAATGTTATTCTTTTGAGATTGTCAAGTAAACGAGTTATTTAACTTTTTTATTAAAATAGGTTAGTATATTACATATAGTCAAAACAATACTACTATAATATAAATTTTCTTGGATCTCGAAGATTAGAATATAAGGCATGCATGGCCATTGTTATTTATAACCCACGTTGTGGGGGGTTTTTTTCACAAGGAAATGTATTGTTGGAAAATGCAATCTAATTAAATTCTTTTATTTATTTAACCGAGCGTTCTAACTTCTAATTTAGGGTAAAGGAGAAGTATTGACGTACTGGTTGACAGGGGAAGACAAATCCTTCCGCAGGAAGCGGATGTCGCGGTTTATCCTGATTCCCGACTCTAGTCCCACGCTATCAGGAAACAACAACCAAAACCGGACTCAGTGTAACTGTGAAAAATCGGAATCTCTCTGTGTTGACAATAGACTCAGTCGTTCGTTTTATCGAAGGCATTCGTTGAACGACTCTTGCAACGGAGGTGTGCCTTCCCAGTTCTCGCTAAATCCACACAGAATTTCTAGTTTTAAACAGAGGAGTTCTAATTTGCCCTCTCCGAGACTGTTCAAGCAAATCCAATTTAAGGAAGTTGATGAAAGCAAGATAAGGAACTGTGATCACAACTTAGAGTTAGCTCCCTTAATAAACTGAACATTTTTTTCTTGCTCTTCTATACAATACTTCATTGATGAAAATCTCAGGAGTTACCTTTCATGGATGTTATACGAATTTTACTTCTAGAGTTTGTTTCTTGTGTTAAGTATGCAGTATGTTGTAGTATACTGCATGCGAGGATCTAGAGGGGTGAGGGTGGGGGTCAAATATCCCTCCGCCCCCCCCCCCCCCCCTGGAAAAAATTTCTGGATCCGCGTATGTACTCATTTATTACTGATTGCTTTTTACATTATTTATTTTAACTTCCGGTGAAGTTCTATGTTTTAAACATTATGTACTGTGGAATTATTAAATTTCGTGGTGGCTCAATTTTCGTGGAATTCGTGGGTACCTCTCATTCACGAATTAACACCCTCCATGAATTAATAAATTAGGGTTATAAAGTCTATATCCTTTTGTCAGTATAAGATAATACACGAAATTACATCCCCACGAACCTGTAAAATTTATGCAATCCACGAAAATTGGCCCCCCACGAATTTGAATGATTCCACAGTATTCTGAAAAAAAAAAACTGCTAGAAATAATTAACTGCTGGGTGCATTATTAATTTCTGTGATACTTTGAATAGTCAGTTATGTTTTAATTTTTTTTTCATTCAATGTGTTGACGTGTTTTAATGAGAATAAAGGTATTTTTGTTGTTTGATTCCTTTTCTAGTTTAACTTTAGATACATTTGATTGCATTCATATGCTTGTATCTTTAAGTAAATAAAAAAATCACTATAGGGACTCAAATAAAATTTGAACGTCCATGGTATTATTTTTAAAGTCTGTTTTTTAATATAAAAAAAACTGCAGGTGATGATATTCTTAATACTAAGGTTTGAGGATGAAAAATCAAATATTTACGTACGTGGGGTTACTTATTTTATCCTTTTTCTTAAATTGCTCCTTTGTCACTTTGTATTCTTTTGTCCAATTAAATTTTTGAATTTCAAGCAACGAAAATGAGAAAACACATTCGTGCCTCTATGAATTAGCGACTTCGAATTGATACGTTTTCTTTATAAGAAACACAAACCCATGTAATTATGTAAACCAAGTTACGTGCAAAGCCATTGATCCACTAGGATGGCTAACTTTAAGACTCTTTATTAATCAGGCTTTAAGAAATTGCATTCATATTGTGTAAATACCGGTAATCGACTAAAGCTATACTACACCCACGATATTGTTGAATTAGATTCTATAGGCTCATGGATTGTGTACATCTTACATGAAAAAAAATATTAGCGTTGGAGTTGGCTGACGAAACTTGCATTCTTGTCAAGAGATGTGATAACATGTATATAGTTTTAAAGAGTATGTCTAGATTTTAGTTCTGATAATTTTTATCATGGCATAAATAATCAATTAAATTATAAAATGGCGGTTCATATATGATATGAAATTATAGCAAGCAAAGCTGAAAAAAAAACATTTTTGAATAAATAATTAAAAATGGTATAAAATGAATTGTTTATTTATCCTTTATACTAGGATATATAACCGTGTTCCAATTTTGTCATTTGTTGCTTCACATCGATAATTGAAAACTACTAATTATTTGTCTTACAAAGAAGCGGAGAATTTACCACTGTAAGTGGATGTAAGTAATCATCGTTACATTTATTGTTTTTAAAACGAATTTAAGAATGAATGTTTTTAATGAATTTATTTCATGAATTTTTTTTTTAATTCTAAACAGTTTGAGTAAAATTTTATCTAATAATTTTATTTAATTTACACCATGGAGGGCGATTACATGTAGTCAAGCAAGAAATAATAGAAATATAATATGATACATGTAACATATTTTTTATTCTCAAAGAGCAATGGCTGTAATAAATAATTTGGCGCACCTAAAACATAACGCATTTGTCAACTGGGTTCATAGCGGCACCAACAGGGCAATTAAAATCTTTTGAAAAACTTCCAAAATTGGATAACATTCCTTTTACTCTGTAAAAAAAAAGAAAGAAATATCAAGACAAAAAAAATCTACATTTTGCATATCAATGATATTCTTTCACTTAACAGGGAATTAAGATAAAAAGCATTTGAAGAGTACACCCTTACAATAAACATGTAATGAAATTTATTGATGTAGATACATTAAAAAATACAAACCTTAAATTCCTTGGTAGAGACACTGTATTTCCATTGTTTATATAAAAATGGTCAATACCCCTTTGGCCTATACTTTCGCAATAAGTCTAAAATGGCAAACAACACAGCATTTACATTAAATTTTTGCATATTTCAACAAATTTAAAACCATTCATCAATACAAAAATGATAATTTTGAATTCGCTTGAAATGTGTAACTTTATTACAACTCTTTATAATCGTCGGAAAACAAGACTTAGATTAAATCATCTTCGACGTAAGACATAGATTTGTGGAAAGCAATGAATGTTCTATGCATGTTGATTTTCAATAGTCATATATTCAGTCTGTCAATTAATTTAAATGAATATCTAATGAATTTGTCTTGTTAAAACAAATGAAACCATCAGAAGTAATTCAATTTAAACCTCTTTTGCTACATTTGGAATTGGGCAATTTAAGTTAATTTTCAAATAGTCTGAATAAATGACAAATAATCTAATTATCAGATAACCGTTGATAATAGGTGAAGTGATAGGCAATCGCTTTTTTGGGTAAGGCTTTCAAAAGCGGTTACCTAAATTAAAGTGAAACATGTGTTCTTCTAATTGCCTTGCAATTGGAAATGAATAAAACAAAATTTTTTTCAAACAAATTGAACTTAAAGTGCATGTTATCGAATTGAATGTAACTGTATCTCACCTGAGTTAAGGCAACGAAGAATAATTGGTTCTCTGTGAGTGTTAGAGCAGGAAGTCTGTATTTGTCTTTCCAATTAATGTTTGACAGAAAGGCCTGAAATAATTGGTTACTTCTTCAATTTCTTGTCAGTAAAATTTTAATCAAAATAACTAAGTTCTAAAAATAAATGAACCATGTATGATAAGTTTGTACACAAGAACTGTTGCATACGATTCAAAACCTTTAACCAAAAAGAGTTTTTCCCGGGTTAATTGCGGTGTTCGCAAAGCATAACATTAAAATTTGATGTAGTATTTAACATAATTATATTACTGTAAACCAACTTTTATCCACCACGAGTTTGTTTCGCGATTTACCGGAGATAAACTGGTTCGCGGCAACTTATTTTCGCGATAAAGATGTAGAACATCTGAAAAATAGGTTTCAAAACACATTTGACGATTATTTCGCGGCGAGAAATATTCCCGACGACGAGGCACTCACTAACCTCGTGAAAAATTCTCGCACCCGAATAAATATTTTACATCAGTATTAATCTTCATGAAGCAGCCTGATCCCAGGTCTGTTGTATGTCTTTCAGTTATTTTTCCACCGTTCTTCTCAATGATACACTCAATTCCTCTAAGATAATGTTTATTTCTATTGGGTTTTTTCGGAAAGCAACTAAACCTCGAATTCAGAAAGGTGTGACCTACGATTATCCTATTCTGTGAATTATGTGAAGGAAATGCCAATATTGACATGAAAATGTTTTTAGTTAAATGTAGTATGAATGCAGTTTTTTTCAACCTGTGACTCGGGTCAATAATCGGTTTCAGGGGTAGTGTTAAAGATCAACAAAGGGATATGAGGAAAATATTCGATATCTTCACAAAATATGTCAATTCAATTCTGTTTGAATATCGCCTCAGACCTGTAATGCAAAGTTCATCAAATGATGATATAGGGTAAATCGTCTCCACAAGCGGTACTATCATCATACTACAATTGATTATTCGATATATCGCCATTCCTGCATTATAATATAGTGTAGATTTTAGGGGGCTGACACTTTGACAACCAGAACAAATATAGGGCTTCATGGGGCATTTAGGGTTCATTTCTTGAATATCTTTGAGAACATCTCACAGTGTATCTTTCTTAAGAAGTGCGATACAATATTTGTAAAATGTTTTTATGTATGCAAATGAATGATGTACATTTAAGTTTACGGAAAAATTAGGGCCCAGGAGGATTGCAAAGCTCAACGAAGGAAGATATATGGTAAATCATTCTTCTTCTCAAGGTCAAACATGGAACCATTCGTGTTGTTTCTATGCAAGCATTCTGATGTAGTATAACCATTGTTTGTTTAACACCCCCCCCCCCCCCCCCGCCCTTGACCAATAAAGGATGCAAGGTTCAGGAGAAAAATCTAGAAAAAAATTCCCTATAGAATAACTAAACTACAATTATTTGTGATATCACTATGCGAGTAGCATGAAAAGATAAAAAATTAAGTCTGTTCACACAGGCACCCCGGACCAATAATGTGACCAAAATAAAAAGAAGAAAATTATATAATAATAATCATAAGAACAGCTACTCTAAAACTTTTGGAACTATAATGAAATTGCAAGCTTTGTCATATTAATAAAATTAGATTCAAGTGACAAAAAAGATTCGTGAAGAGCTCAACATAAGCAATTAAAAAGCCTTCAACAATCTAATTTGGGTGGAGATAGAATTTGAAAAGTTCACAGACAACAGACAGGCTGACGCCGGACATTGTGTGATCAGAAAAGCCAGCTTGTCACAGCTATTGGATAACAGGGTATAAATAATTTCTTATATTTTTATAATTTTTCAATAATTATTGTACGTACAATTTTGACATTTTTACATTATTTTCATCATTCAAACCCCCCGCTGCCCCGTCATATTGATTACCACGCGGTGCAAAGCGATCACGTGATGCTGTTACCTTGTACACGCCCATTTCAGACTTTGTGCCAATGATGAAATTATTGAAAACAGAAACGAAATTTGTAAATTTAAACAAATAAACATATACTGTTCATACTTACATCGTATGCTATTTGTAAGGCCAAAGTGTCTCTAAAATTTTCTCCTTTAGTTAGAGCCCCATTTACCTAATATGTAAAGAAACACTCGGTAAAATACATAGATATCAATAAACGGTAAGAGCAAATGATAAACAAATAATCTGTTTTATGATAACTATATCTCGATTCTTATCAAAAGAATCAATGATATCATACAACATCCATGAAATAGTTTTAAAAAAATGTCATTTTAACATCAACAGGAAGGGAATTTACATAAAATGTAAAGCTCATATGAATGAAAGAAAAATAAACTCCTTCCTTTGTTGCTGATTCTTATTTGCTCTTTGTTCAAATACCTGATGTACTCCTCCTCCGGCGTCGGTGATCGTGTATTTTGTAAACGTTTCAACGAGACATTGAAAATGATGAGCAAAGGTAAATACAACTTCCTGTTCGATGATGCCATTTAGGTAATGTGAAAGAATAACTACAAATAAAAATCACAAAAATCATAAAACGCCCAAAATAAGGCCAAGCTAATCAATAAGTGATTAAAGATTAATGTTTTGGGGTTATTTGTTCTTTCACGTCCCATCACGGCTGTTCTACATTCATCGATAAGTCATAAGTCTATTGTTGGGATTTACTGGCAACTTTAAAGTACGCTTTTCATAATAAAAGATTTAAGGGGGCAATTTTCAAATTCTCATTTTTGCTCTGACAAGCTTTCATTAATTTTATAAAATTATGAAAAAAGTAAAAATCATTATTTGATTTACAAAGCTGGTCTGAGAAGAAATGTTATCAAAGTTTGATCTGATGTATTCGAACAAGCAAATTCCCTAGAGAGAAGACATGTCTTTTTTTAACACTCAAACTTTCACAGTCTAAATTGAATTTTAAAAGCAAAGTTCCCTATCCATTCAATTTCAGTAATTTAAATCTAAAGTTACATACCATCAATATCAATTACTCTAGCGAGAATCTGAGCAATAAAAGCCCCCGTGGAGCCAAAGAGTAGAGCGTTAGACGCAAAATGGTAAAACACAGGGCTCCTGTTTGCAATCGGTGAAATAACTGAAATCATTAAATTACATATATTTAATTACATATATGTTTGCAATTTAGTTTTTATCACAACACTTATTAATGTTTATACAAAAAAAAAAATTACATAGCCATAAGTGTAAAGAATTATAGATATACTGATGAAATCAAATTATGATAAAATTTTTATGATATTTTCAATATGAGTTATTTGAAAGATTAGATTAGTTCACTAAATCTTCCCTTCAATATATCACTGATATACTATACTTACGGATGTTTTGTTTCCAATCGTTATAATCGGAGATTGTATTCATGAATAATGGAGAAATGATATAGCCATCCATTTGGTATCGATATTTCCGTCTAATAGCACCAAAGACGATTGGGTAAAAGTCCGTGTTATTCAAGAGTGCGGAATACACAGTATCTCCATAAATATTATATCCAGAGTCTGTAATGAATAAAATGCCAGCTTCGTTGGCGTGAGCAATTAATGCTCGTCTTTGCCTGAATGGTATCCAGTACATATTGTCAATGATTTTGATCAAAGACTTCTTCAGTTCCGAAAAAGCCATAGAAGAATTTCTGCTGAAGAACACATCTTCTTGTGATTTAAATATGGTGCTTAATGGTAAAATATTTTGCAAACACGCAAAACATTTTGACTCTTTTGTTAAACTCGTCCCATGTATTAAATTTTCTTCCCCGAATGGATCGAGAAGTATACGGTGCGCTAAAAGTATGTCTGAGTTTAATATGATATGAAGTTTTATGAAATTCTTTATTATGTTTATTTGTGTGTCGTACAGAATATCCGTGACGTCGTAGGAAATATCCGAATAGCAAATTTCAAAATTGTCCGATACATTTCTATCTAAAAGAATTGTGAAAAATGTTCTCCAGTCGATCTTATATCCGGAATAAGATCGTTTAAGTTCACCTACTGTATATTTCTGAGAGCAGTTTAAGATGCTATGAAGGGTACTCACTGCAGAAGGCGCAAACATGGCCTACAATAAAATAGAATAGGTATAAAAAATTATAAATATTTATTTTCCATAATTTCGAAAAAATTATGTATTCTTCAATCATATGCTATATGTCATTTTAAAACGATCAAAAGAATTCGAACCAACCTCAATAAATATCTAGTGAAATTGGACAATTGTTTTAAAAACACTTCAGTATCAGTTATCATTCACAGGCGGGGAGAAATAGAAACTCATTCTTTTTTATACATTGAATTTAAAATGGAAAAAAGTATATACCTGGTTAAGGCGCTTTTCAAAGTCCAACACTTCATTAACTGTTAGCCGTAAATAAGCGACAGCGAAGCTGCTCGTGCCGTTACCAAACACAAGCTTAACGATATTTCTAACGTAGTTTCTGTAAGCAATGATTTTCTACAAAAATAAGATGATATTCATAAATATTTTTAAAAATATACTTGGAAGAAACATATAAATTCATGGTAATTGTAGGATTGGAAGTCAGCCATGCTTGATTTGAAGTATACCTCTCGTTGAGGCAAGCGAAACTTTTTTAAAATAGTTAACAATGCAATTAATCATTATTTACGAAATTGAATGAACTGAAATGTTTTTTTTTAAAATCTGTTTTCTCACGGTTGAGTATTGATCATTTTCTCAACAAATTACATACATACCGCGTCTTGTGGCGTCAGAAAATAAAAGTCACGTGGCGACAGATGTCGGAAGGATGATATCCTGTGATCGCCTTTGGAAAGGTCCGAAATTCTTTGATCTGAAAATCTGTTTATAATCTGCAATCACAGAGCATCAGTTTATGTATGTAATCTAGTATATTTCAGTTGTCTACATCCGCCATTCTTCCTATAATTAAATAACGTTGCTGTATAATTATCTTTTTAACCATTATCCTTAATTTCTCCCCATTTCTCACGCTCGTCTTCAGATGTGGCTTAGCCTGTCAAATTACAGCAGGTTTTTAAAGTGATACAGTTGTAGCTTGGTCGAATCAAAAATATGATGAAAAAAAACCAAGATATGTATTTTTCGAAAAAAAGAGCAATATTCGACCTAATGAAATCACAGAATGTTGATGTTTGCAAACGGCATCATGACCATAAAAGCTATCATATTTATTACTAACAAACAATCCTAAGATATACGGTTGCATTCAAGTGGTCACTTTGTACTAAAACCCAAATCACTCTATTATCACAATTCATTGTCCGGGCTTTCACAGCTATAAGGGTCATTAATACCATATCAGGATGTTAAACAAATCAAATTCAAACATATAGCAGACTTTATTTATACATCCTAATGGTCGTAGGGATGTTTTGCTTAACGCTTCATTATCTACTCCAGTGATTTCTCTCGAAGACTTTTGTGATTTAGACTCCCTACATATAAATCAAACGCGCGGGATGTTCTGAGTAGCCACAGAAATAATGGCAATGGGTTATTACCAGTAGCTCACTGGTATCGAAAAGTTGTTATCGTAGGCCGTATAATTCTAATAAAGATGTCGATATTGGTTGAGGGGCCCTATCTACTCACTAGACTATTGGAAGTTTCACACGTCGAAAGGGGAGAAAAAAAACTTTGCATTAGCTTTATTGCATTAAGAAGCACAAAAAATAAGCCAAGACCTGAGAAAGCTTAGAGCCTTTTAGCGTATTCTAAATATATCAGTCTATTGGAGACTTTCATTTACCGGACAATAACTCAATTTCAACCTCTTTTTGTGTGATGGGTTTTTTTTACGTACTATATGTATACTCGTTAGAATAACTAAATAAAATGTGAAAAAGAGCTTGCATTATACAAATTACAGATGTATGATTTTAAATAAATGTCAATTAAAAAAAATATGTTTCTTTTTTTTTTTTTTGCATGTTAATCAAACATTGACTCGATACTGAATAAATCTATATCCGTTTCGTGATATACAAGACGTTTTAAGTGCGTGTACTTTTTCATATAGGTTTCGTATACATGTTGATTGATAAAATTAAGAACTTAATATTTTCACAGATCTGGAAAGAAAAACTTACGGCAAATTTGTCTTTTTCCAATCGTATGACTTTGAAAAGAGGCGAAACCCCGTAGTATTTTACAGCATGGGCTAAAAGCTTGGTCAACGCATGACTGGGTCCTAGATTACCATCAGTTTGGTCTCTTTCGAAGCTGTCGACCAAATCTTCAACTGACAAAGGTCACATTTTAGAAATTAAAAATCATAATAATTTTACATGCTTTAGATTTTATGTGTAAATGCCAATATTTACTTAGCTTTTACGTCTAAGACAAAATGGCTATAAAAAGACAAGTCGGTTCAGACGGACACGAAAATCAAATATATAGAAGAAGGCGGTAACTTCAGCAAGAACATACAATGGCAATAATCCTTCGTGCCTCTTGCAATCATGTTTTAAATATAGAGTTGCTTATTAGGTTTCTGGTTTCTTTCTTTCAAGTTGGCGAGACGTAAAGGTTATATATCCAAAGCTGCGAACACGATGTAGATTTTTTTTTCATAATAGGGTTTAGAATTCTCTTTAGTATAAGCATTTTATTGAGAAAAAGAAAGAGAGAGAAGAGCTAAGATAATTACAGTGGTGTTGTATATTTCTTTCTGGTGCCGTGACACAGGATTGAAATGCTCTCTTGGCTAGCTTTACATCGTTTGAATCAAACCATTTAACCGTTGATGATAACTTATCTGTAAAAAAAACTTCATTAGAATAAGTACCGTGAATTTAAATTGACACAATAAGGTGTATTTTTTTTATAATGTCGTTTCTTTTTGTATTTCCTTTAAGTGAAGTAACCATACTCTTTCGTCAAGATTAACAAACCCCGATAAAATACATATTTTTCTCATGTTATTATGTGATTTCATTCGTGGATAGCTTGATCTTTTTTATATTGATATATCATTTATTGTTCAGGAAAAAGAGATATAAGATGCGTTTATAGGATAATACGTTAACTTCGTTTACTATTTATACTATTTAAGAAATAATAATAAGGTTTTCTAAAACAAGATCTAATATTATATTGACTCACCAATAATCTTAGACCTGTAAGATTGTGTGATTGCATCTGGAACCTCCCGAAGCCTCGGGGTCGTCCAAGTCAGGGGTGCATGGTATCCCCCGCAGGCATACTCGTAAAAATCCTGAAAACAACCAAATATTATCAAACATCTTTTTATTTAAAAAGAGACTCAATTAAATTTTCATCGATATATGCAATGAATGATATGATAATTATTATTTACTCATCGAATTAGAAGACATATATACTTGTTATATACACATACAAGAATATTAATCTAAATAGAATATTCTGAATGAAAAGAATGCTTTGACGATCAACACAAAAACAACGATACAAAGGGTATAAATAATGAAGGAAGAAAGAGCTAATCCAATAACTGATAGTGCTCTCATAAGTAACTACTGAATACATTTGTATTGCTGATTATAGCATATTTCCGACAAAAAGAGAAAGAAAAACTACATTTGCTTTTGGGAATGAGATATATTAAATAAAGTTAACGCGTCTGGAATTTCTGCTCGTTGCGTGCAATTAATACGACTTCAAATAATAGAATTTCTGAATAATATCAAATTTGGGAGATTGCTCCGTTGTAGAATTAGCCGGGTAATGTCGTTATCGGTAAGTTTGGAAGACAGCGTATAATAGAGGTGTGAGGGATGGGGGAGAATCTCCTTTTGTTATCGTTTTGATCAATACGAATTTGTCATGTCGCACCAATAATTTATTGAGATATTGTATACGGTCAGGCACAGAAATCAGACCCCGTCGAATCTGGTGAGAAAACCAATTTATTTTATTTTTTTGGAAAAAAAAATTCTTATTGACCGATACGCATAAAAGCCTCTGGTGGGTCAAAGAAATGTCGGGGGAAGACGTCGGTCATCATCAACAAAAGGGCGCGAAAACTGTCAATTACCTCACATGGATCGGCACTTGTATTCATCCGCGAGCGAACTTCTGCGGATAAGCGAACACAGTCTGGAGTGTAGCAGATCTATAAAAATAAAAAGAAAACGTATTATTCATCAATTATTCAGGCGCTTTGTTAGAGACTGCGTTTCCCCAATAAGACCGGGCCTAAATACTATACTGGCGTTTAATAAGTTGGCCAATATCCGTTATTATTTAAAAGCCTTAATCTATGAAGCACTTGAATAAATGTACAAAAAGACGATGAACAGCGCAAAGTTGCAATCAATTTTGCATCATTGATAAAACACACCCGTGTTTGTTAATGAAAGGTGTTATTAAGTTCATCAGTCACTGCCAAAACGATCATTTCCGTTGCCAACTTATTAAATTTTGATCCGAAAGAGGATACTAGAAAGGGTATCGAAGTTAGAGGGTCAATGTCAGTGATTGAAATTGTTTGCCAAAACACGTTTTCCATGATTACTGTTATTCTTGAAAATATAGGAAAGATCTTGCATCAAATTTTTTTCAATGTTTTTTGAAAAGGTATAATTCATCTGGGTAAAAGTTAATGGGATAAGATAATTATACACATTTAAAGCAGAGCAAACTAGATATTCCTATGCTTTGCATCACAAGTTTAATTAAATACTGGTATATCAACCTTTCTTATGAAATATTTGACAAAACTTCCAAGCCATTTTTCGAAATAGGTGATCAAATTATGTATACGTAAACCAATTATTGTGGAAAGCAATGACAAAATATATATATTGTCTAAATCAAAGGATGCCTCTTTCAATTTTGTGAAGCGTAAAGCAGAATGGCGCTCCTGCCCACCCTATCCATTTATTTACAGTGTACATATATTACATATACTTGTTACATGATGGCATTGTTTCTCAGAGAAATGAAATGAGCGTTACGAGTGATTACCTTGAGATTGCTTTATGACACTTCGTATGACAATCGGTTATCGCAAGAAGATGCTTCAACAATTACCCCGACAGCCCTCAAGAGGATGCTTGTCCAGCAGCAGTGTCCAAAAACTATAATTGCCTTTGATTTAACAGCTCAGCCTAGCCAAAACTTTTCCCCATTTGGCTTATTTACACGTTTTGCAGAACAGACAATACCGAATAGTTCATTGCATAATTTTGTGAATCTGTTGGATATTTATTATTGAACATTTTTGTACTCTTGAATTTTTCTTTTGTTTTAAAGAAATTATTCATACACAGCAACATCTCAGGACTGTTTGATAAGAAATATCCAGCTCGTTAATTCAATTGAACGAAGCATGGTAATTGGGTTTTTTTCATGTTCAAAAAGAAATAAACTCTTTACACTGGTATGCTAAAGTATACGCAAAGTTTTGAATCTTATGTGGATATTATCGTAGATTAAATGATGACGTCTCAGGTAATTAAAATAAGAGATTTGGATAATAACATCTACTCCATACACATGAACTGTATATTGACTGAATCCTACTTTAAGGTGGCTCACTACATCTTGAAATGGTTTCTCATATCAGCAGAAAATTACTTGATTATGATAGAAAGCATGAGGGAGATGGATAAGATGTGTATGTCAAATAGGCGAAAAAATTCTGTCAATATGAACAAAAGCCCAAAGGCGGATTCGAACTCATGATCTGCGGTTCACAAGCCCGATACTTTAACCTCTGAGCTATGATGATATACAACCAAATCGATTAGTACAAACAATTTAACAAAACATTTAAATCGCCATCTTGTGACGTAGTGTCTTAAAACGTATAAGTCTAGGTGTAGTGAGGTACCTTAAGGATTTGGCATTAAAAGTATCCAAAATTTAAAAGTATGAAATATCAAAGATCTTTATATAATTTTTTAAGCATGGAAATTCTGTAGTTGAATCATTCACATGCTTTAAAAGTCATAAATCGGAAATTTTGATTTAAGGTGGCTCACTACACTTTGGAAAAGTTTGTCAAATCAACAGAAAATTACTTGATTATGATACATGCAGATAGCATGATGCATAAGAGGTTTATAAGTCAAATTGGCGAAAACATGTATAATTTTGGTTAAATAATTATGATTTTCAAAAATTCCATTCAGTAAAAATGGACAAAATCTCCAGGCGGATTCGAAATCATGATTTCCGGTTAACTAGCACGATACTTTAACCACTGAGCTATGCTGATATTTAAGCGATTCGATTGATAAAAACAAAGAACAAAACATTTAAAATGCCATCTTGTGACGTAGTGTCTCAAAAAGTATAAATCTTGATGAAGTGGGGTACCTTAAGCCTTTCTTAATTTTAGATAACATTATAAGATAAGCTTCACGTTCGGTTAGTTTCTCAATCAACAATAAGGACAAACTCGACGACTTTATGCAGTAAAATATCTTGTGAGTTCATTCCTAAATTATCAACCTCCTCTCTCTCTTATCTCATTTCTTTATCTCTCTGTCAATACTAAAAAAACTGAATTATTGAAATTTACAAATGCTGCAACCACTGGGCTTATGCCGGCACCCATTCTAAGCAAGACGCGTTTTCTATTCGAACTTCATCGGATGTTCCATCAAGATAACGCATAGAACAGCGAAAATCGAATAAGGCTTAAAACTTCTCCATTTTGGGTATTAAGCATTTCTTAAGACAGATAAACCAAGATCATACAGTGGAGATATTTCTCGTAAATCAGACCTGCTTCCATGCATGCTAGCGCTGTTTTGCACATAAATACTTGATGTTTTCTTTACAGGAGGATAAATGGAAGCGATTTGTAAACTTTTTTCTTGACAAGCTGTACGGCGTTTAATTTAAAGTGTTGCTTGCATCATCCAAGCGTTAATTTTTATAATGCTTCCAACAAATACGGACATGGTAATATGATTATTTTGAGTGCATTTAGATATGTATAACAATGAATTTCATTATGGTAAAATTACTTCTTCCACATACATTTGCCATTAATTTTCTAAAAAGGCTGTGATGTTAATTAGATAAGTAATATGTAATTAGTTTTCCTAAAAAAGAAAATTAAATAATATTTCCCATAATAAAAAACTCAAAGAACATTACTATTAATATGATTGTAATTAAAATGTCCAAAAAACCCCACCAAACCCCAACTTACAATGCAGAGCTCTGCATCATAACCACTAATTCAACTGCACCAATTTTCCTAACTGCTGCTACTCACAGTGCACATACACTGTGACCCAGAAAAACCTCAACATACCTTGTTTATATCTGACTCCGGACCCACTGGAGGCATCGTGCTGACAAAATAAGTACCCGAGGGGTTCCAAGTGTAGTTGGAGTCCGATGAGCCATTGTTAGCACCATTTTTGGTTATGTAGACCACCACAAAAATCAAAACAGAGGTCGCCAACACGAAAGCAACATTCCACAAACAGCAGCATTTCTCTCTTGTGGACCAGTATGCGCTCCATTTTGAGGAATCGGACGAGAAAGACCTCAATGGTCTACGAGAGGGCGAGGGTTTACTGTTTAGAGAATCCATTTCAGTGTCTTTGAAATTGACATGCCCTCCGTCCTCCAAATCCGTGCTGCTTTCGTCTGACGTGACTGTGTATACCACGTATTTTCCAGAGTCCGGACTCTCGACAGACATCGTCAGGGTCATCAAGGAAACTGTTTTGAATTCAAGGAGGATTTGTTTTTCTTTTTCAGATTTTGTCTTACAAAGAAACTTAAAAAAATTATAACTGCAATGTTGTTTTTTTTTAATCATAAATAAATATTATTTTTAAAAAGGAAATAAAGAAATGAAAATATTATTGCCCGTTATAAAGCAAACCAAAGACGGTAAAGTTAAGCATTATTTACCTTAATAAGAACATAAAGCGAATCCGGATGATGGAGGTAGAAGCGCCCGCCTGTCTGTCAATGAATCACAGGGAGGAATGGACGATCGCCACTCCGGCTTGATTCCATCTCAAATGGAAATCAATTTCGTAATTGTACGGAAAGCATCCACTACTCTGTTATTTTCCAGGTAAAGCATTTTAATCCAAGAGAGCAGAAGTGTGCTCACACGAATTTTGTTTATAAGATCACAGGCAAACTTCCTACGATTTGCCTGATAGATGGTAGGGAGGCAACGGGAATATTACATTATGCAAGTTCAGACATGGTCATCGGGAAAAAATACAGAAGTGGCCAAATTATACAGTAAACACCGACCTTTATTATTCGAGTCGAGTAGTCCTACGTTCGCGCTTAGTATTCAATTAACGTAGACTCTTTCTTTTTTCTAATATGGGAAACCATAAAACTGGTCTTGTAAATGGAACCAAGACACCTGCTCCTTTAGCAAAGGTGACGAGAACAAGCTATCAAGTCTAAGAATACAATGGTCCGTACCGAAGAAAAGGTGTCAGATTAACTCCAAAATATCGTAGTCTATATCAATTAAAAGGAGCATTGAGACATCTTTTATGTGACTGGCGAATTGGTGGTTGTGTTTTTGGGAACATAAGACTCGTCTGTTTCTGTAACTATATTGATATGGAGACCTCCAAATGCTCTAGGTTTTGTTTATGTCTTACGTTTAATTGACGGGCAATTCAGAAGAGTCTAGCATGAAAACTGATCAATAAATACCAATTTGAACGGAACTTAATTTCATGTAATTGACCAGATGATAAACCCAAGAGTTGTAATGAAATGATTTAATGGTCTGCGACATGGATTATTTTATCATATTTTATATTCAAAAGTCACATTCAGAAAACAACGTTTAGCTCATGTTGCATATTGTACATGTAAGCTAAATTAATAACATGATAGTACATGTAAATAATGTCTTCAACGTGTAAATATCACGCTTACAAACATTTACGTTACTGTATTTTAGTGATGAAATTTAACCCCCTAATAATTCTACATGTAGGTCTACAAAAAAAACCTTATTTTAAATATTTTAGAAATGTTAAAAAAATAACTATATACCAAAATTATTCGCGTTCGATTTATGAAGGGTTGCGTTTAGTAAAACTCCGGTGCTTGATGTATATAAAACGCTAAAACGACTATGTTAATAATGGAAAATTGCTGAATCAAAAATGTGTTCTCCATAAAAACAGCTTGGCAATGAAACACAAAAGTGTTCAATTCATCCGAAAACATTTTTTAATTTCCTGCAGAAAATCTCGTAGTCTGTTCCAATCCAAAGAATATCTCCTACATGGCCAAAAAATAATGATTTATGTAACAGTATTTGTCACTTCTGACTCGAGTTAATTCCAAGATGTATACATTTTTTATGCTTTGCAGCACCTCTTTCGAGCCAAAAACGCATCCTATAGTTTTGACAAAGAATTGGCCCTGATAGTTGATCTTTTTCTATAGATCGTTGGATAAATAGAAGAGAGGAAGAACTTGTTTCTATAATGTCAGAGCTATGGATAATTGTAATTATCGCTAAAAAAAAAATCATAGCAAACCTTTTTGCATCACTGATGTATAGTGTAAAACCCTACAAAATGTTGTTAGCAGTGTCCTTCCTGACATATTTTATTTTTCAGATTTTATCTGAAAAAATAAAATATGTCAGGAAGGACAGCAGTATGTTACAGTTATTGAAGGTACATGTACCCCCATTTAACTCGAATCATAATTAAGAATTTCCAATAAAATAATTTTTTAGATATGAGATGGTTACTGCTTCTGTAGTTTCCAAATGCAACTCCTTATTATTCGCTTTATACATGTACAATTTTATTTGCATTTTCAGTGTCTTTTCTTGTAATTATCACTACGAATCAAATTTGTAACGTTTATACATGTATTGTCCAATACATTCATCAATTACACAAATGACGTACTGTAGGACGCAATCGAGATTTGCATAAGTATATGAAATGAAAATAACGTGAAAATGTGAATAATTTAATATTACATTCAACAATTGGTGAAAAATTAATAAACATAAGTAGTAAAGAAACATTCTTTGAATATTATGAGGTGATCAAATACGGTTGGGCGTGATCAAATCTATCATTAATTAACCTTTCGGACATTTTTTTTTTATTTGATCACCCCTGACCGTATTTGATCACCTCATAACTCTCATAGAATGATTCCATAAACTGCAAATAGCGGAAAGATATTTTAAAAAAGAGTTTTAGATATACGTATTTTTTAGACTCGATTTTATAATGTAGTTATAATGTAGTTTGAAGTTTTCGCATTAAATAAAATTATCATGTATTTAATACCATTATGATAATAGAATTACATGTAAATAATTTAATTAAAAATGGATTTTATCAGGAAAATAATGAAAGGTTGACAACTCTTGCCCCAAAAGGTGACAAACACTCGAATAAAATGGATCTTCTTATGTATCTTACGTGTGCATGGATTTAGCGGTATCGACGATACTGCACGGTAGCACCTACTTTTTTGGCTGTCACCATTGTACACATTGTACACATAATCACAATTTTAAAATGTGCGTTTATTTTTTGTGTTTTATTCTATACATACTTGTACAAATGATCGCTTGGTAATTTTAGACTTGCGGAAAAAGCCGAGTGATTTGGCAGACGACAGTTCTGGGATTACTTCGCGTGAAAGTTTCTTGTTTATATCACGTTTATTTCTTGCTATTAATACTAGGAAAGTAGTCAAATTTTATGACAATGATGAAAATATTTCAAAAAAAAAATGTTTATTCAGTTTTAAGATTCTTTTCCCGGTGAACAAAATAAAATATCTGTGGAAGTACTAGCATTGCTGTTTACTTAAAAAAAATTAATTAATAACATCAATTGATGTTTCCTGCTTTTAGAAAGTGGGAAAATGTTTATCGTTAGTCAATTTGACAATGAACGTGATCCTGCTGTATTACATTTAAAAATACATACTTTCAAAATAACTTAAAATTATTAATGTTCTAATTAATCGAACAAGGACGTTTGAGCGTTGATAACGCTCCTCTTGCAGATAAGAAATCGCAAATAATGTTCCATGTTGTCTGAAATAAAATGATCGTGACCATTTCATATAGAAATTACACTTATTTTGACGTGTATATTTTTTCGCAATGATCGCAACCGTAATACCCAATTGATGAAAGCACGTTATAATTGCTTATAATAACCAGCCAAAACTGCAAATTTATATTCAAGAATAATGTATTATTAATTAAAAAATATTCGATTCTTACTTGCTTGTATTACCAATTAATCTGCTGTACATGTATAAATATATCAACATAATTAATTTTCATTTAACTTTGTCAATTTAACAATTATTTCAAGACTCGTTGAGTCGCAGTGGAAACAACTCTTTCAGTTTGTTTGCTATATCGATTGGAATACAACGGTCTGTACTCTGCAAAGTCGAGGCACTGCTAAGTTATTGATCGAAATATCCACCGAGGTCTAATGATAGGATCAGAAAACATGGCGTACTGGAGATCTTACTGTTCTTCATTTATAGTACTTGTCGTTTTGTTACCAAAAACGGATGCAATCGAGGTACTACAGTTCTGTTCCTTCTTTGGAAACCGTGGACCAAAACCTCAATCCAATCTCCGCAATTGTTCTTGGTTTCAAACGAACTCCTGCTGTATGCAAGAAGAGATCGATGCAACATTTGGGAAAGTGAAACCGTTAATAGGTGCATCTCCGGCTTGTCAAAGATACACCAACTATCTGATGTGTTATATATGTGCCCCGTACCAAAACAGGTTCTACAAGTTCGAGAGACTGACGGTATGCGAGGAATTCTGTGATGATTGGTTCGAGGCATGCGGTTCAGCCATTCTGAAGGGTGTCGTGATCAAGGATTTGTACAACAACGGAAAAGCGTTCTGTAAGGGCCGTTCTTTCGAAGTGGATATGTTCACGAACCAGAGGTGCTACAACTTTGATTCTAAACTGGACAAAACGAGCATAGGGAGTAGCGTCATTGTTGGTATCGAGTTGTTTTGTGGTCTTGTAGGGTTAGCATGGGTTTTAAACAGGACTTGTTATTGATCCTCTAGTTTGTATTTAAACATCGAATATTGACTTTGCTTTTAGAGTTGCACATTTAAGATGCCAAAATGTTTATTTTTATTTTAATGAAAACGAACTGGTGTTATCATTAGACATAGTCAATATAATTTTGTAGCAATGTTAGCCTTTTCACATTTTTGTAAGAAAGAATTTTTATACTGTTAATAATAAACTAATTTTATATATACATTTTTTGACAATTCTTTATAAGGAAATCGACACTTTTCGTCTTAAAACTGTTGAAACCTCATTTCAACATGTATATATTAATACTAAATTAATGATAACATTCCAGATATCTAAATGTGCAGTACAACTACCGATTTTTCCAATTATTTTACAGTATTCTTATTAGACTTTAAAACATTTTGGTGACGCAGTTGAATGTTTAGATGCATTTGTTACTAATTTTTAAACAGAACGAATTCAACAATAATTTTTAAAATTTCGTATAAAGACGGCAGAATCCTATGAAAGTTTCACCCCTTTTCATTAAGAATAGCAGAGCCCAGGAATGCAAAAGCACTGAACTGACTTTCATCACATAATAATCGGCTGAACTTGTCACTCAAATATTTAATTTTTGTGACGAAATGCCCGGCGGATCAATTTAACTACTAATCGGATTACATTAACTACAAATATCTTTGGCTCGCTTAAATCGCTGACAAATTGAAGAATTTCTTAGAATAGCATATTCAGAATCGGCATGGTACTACGATGGAAAAAAAGGAATGTCGGATGTTTCGAAGTGACACAGCCTATCTTTTGTATCTTCGCCAACAAAAGAGTCTACCCAGTAAAGAAGGTGGGTAACTTAATTAAATAAAGTGTTAATTTAAAATCTTTACACATTGTTTAAATCATATACAGGAAAGGGGAGAAATCTGAAAGTTAATTTTAAAATATTGTTTTTTTCCCCCAAAATTTAAGAATGTAGGAATCTAAATGACACGGTTTTTTAAAAAAAAATATATTTGTATGAATTTTTTTAATTCAGCAAATGGAATTGATGTTGCATGCGGTAAACAATGTATGAAAAAATTACCTTTCAGAAATTAAAAGACAAACAGAGAAGAAGAGAGAAATTTTGCTATATAAGGGCGCTTGTCAAAAGTGTGGGATTTCTAGTTTATCTAGATTTAAGCATCAAATTGGATCTACCAACATTGATTTGTCTAATTTATGTCTGAACAAATTGGAACTTTTGACCATATTATACACAATAAAGGTAAGTTGAATTATTTTCATTTTTATATCGTATTAGTTAATAAATACTGTCAAATTTTAAGAAGACTTGGAGTATGTATATTCTTTTTTTTATTTTGGAATGTAGACTGGTCATACGATACGCGATCTAAATCTTTCTGGGACAAATATGGACATTTCATCAAGCGGATACCTTTCAGACTTCCTCAGACACAACAAAACATTGAACAACCTCGTGCGTTTTTGATAACAATAATTTCTTTTCATTGATTAGAAATTGACCTTATAAAATCAAACATATTTTTAAAACGTATGAAAAAATTCTAAATGCACGCCGACAAATTGAATTTGGTAAATACGCCATCTCAACCTGAAAGGAATTGAGAATATAGTATGGTCGTATTAATCATAATATATAAATATGTAAAATAATTCGTTTTATTGTTCTAGAATATTTCGAAATGTTCAGTGCACGGAGAAATTTTGAAAACAATTGTCGCTGCACTATTGACGTCACAGGTTCGAACTGTCGATGTAGGAAGTAAGCAAAAATATTATTTCAAGCGGTTCGTTTTATATGTTTTTCTTTGCTATATCAAATTCTGATGGATAAAATAATTTCAAAAAGATATTAGAAGAAAAAATATCATGAAATATTAATTTTTCTTCAAAAGCTTGAAATTATAAATTTTTATTTCATTTCCAGAAAATAATATCCAGGATCGCGATAACGAAACGGTGGCTTTATTAATTGTAAGTATCGAACAAACTTTCGTTAAAACACGCGTACATACAATATTTCGCCTTTCCTTAATTTGAAATGTATATAAAAACCACATGTTAAATAAATCAAACATTAAAATTTTTCTCTCCATCATTTGTATTCGTATATTAAAACAAATCATGTAAAACTTCCTAAAATGTTCCATTATTTTCAGAATCATAAAACACTGAAAGAACTTTATCTGAGTCACAATAAATTAGAAAGAAGAAACACAAGACCTATAGAGTTATCTTTTGGTAAGAAATGTTTGTATTGGTATAATAATTTATTAAAGTTAAAACTCTGCATTCGACATTCTCATATCTGATTATTATGTATTAACTTATTTTTTCAGCCTCTAGTTCGCTAGAGATTTTAGATCTCTCATGGAACTGCATTCGATTTACGGGAGCAGTAGATATTTCAAGAGGTTTGACGGTACTTACGCATGCGCTGTGTAGTCAAATGTAAAGACCAGTTGTGGTACCATGTAGATTTGCTCAAATTACAATTGAACAAGCTTTGCTTGTACCAAATGTGTAATTTCATCTGGGTTTTTTTTTTGCAGCGCAATAAAGCATTGCAAAGACTCAATTTGTCCTGGAACGGATTTGGATTTGAAGGTTGCGTAGCGCTTGCAGAAATGTTGGAATCCAATAATATTTTGACAGAACTTGACCTTACAAATAACCGGATTCATCCGCCAGCATTGATTGCTCTCATACGTGGATTAGCACAAAATAAAACGCTTAGATTACTGAATGTAAGTAAAGAAAGCATGCTTGATGTAATACAAGGATTATATCATCATAAAAAATTAGTTAAAGGCAGAAGTTGTCCTCATATTGAACAAAACATTTTATTATACTTTCATGGTAAATACTGAAATCTGATTTGTTTAGACGCAGTTTATAATCCGTTCTATTACCCTCAGCGTTAGCAACACACTTGGCAACGGGTAACACAACGAATTGTTACATTCGCGTAAATTATGCGCGTACGGTTCGCCGTAGAATTCAAGTTTATTTGTTGATCAATTACTAAAAAAATTAAAAGCAGTAAAGCTTCCTTTAAAATTAAGACATTCAGTATAATAATAAAATAAATAGTGCCTGTTTGGGAGGGCAACAGTTGAAATTGACACCTCCGAGAAAACCATTGTCAATCGACGAGAAGCGGAGGTTGATAATGGTTTTCGAGGGGTGTCAAACAGGCACTATTTATATATAAAAACACACGATTAACATAATAAATGTTGCTTTTTGTTTCTTTGCCAGCTAAGCCTTAATCCTATACCAGCATCATATTCCTGTATCTTGTTTGGTAATATTCTGCAGAATACATCTTTGAATCACTTGATATTGAAGGTAGGATGTAGTTAATTAACAATTTAAAATAATGGCTTTTCTAAGTATTTTAAAGTAAAAGCACAAAATATCTCATTTTGAAACATTTATGAATAAGAGTATTTTAAGTCAGACATTACACATCGTACATTTTAAGGCTTGGTTAAAAGTGTGTCAAATTTTTATACCCGGTATATTCTGTCAAAAAAGTACATATATTAGAGCCGCTTATAATAGTTTTTGCAATAAAAGCTTTTTGAAATCCCATAAAAAGTTTCATGTATGCTTATATAAAAATGTAGTTTTCATGTAGAAAATGGTCGTAAATGAGGAGTTTGTCGAACTTCTTAGAAACGTTCAACAAACTAGAGATGTTCAAGTGGAGTTTGAAAAGTCTCTATCTGTACCCTCCCTGGACCATCAAACAATGACTAATCAGGTCAGGGCGCCCTGGTTATTTAACCTTGACCCTCTCGCTCTTCTGTTTATGCTGAAGGAGAAAAATAGAGCGCAAGACTTCTTCAATAAGATAAACAGAGATGGCGACAATGTTTTATCTTATGATGAATTTAAAGAGTTGTTCAAGGTACGCTTCTGCAATGAGCGTTTAGTTCATTGCAAAAGGTGTTAATTTTTTCGTTTTTGAATTTATATAAGCACAGAGATAGAATTAAGATAAAATACAAAATACATTTTATTCATTAAAATACAAAGACAACTATTTTGTATCATAAGCTATTAACGTTCAAAGTAAAAGACGTAATGAACACCAACGAAACAACGTGTTTTGCATATTAAAAAACAATCAATTATTAATAAACACTTTAATATAGTCGAAAAAGTAAAAATAAAAAAATATTTTCTTCATAAAATTTATCAAAAATACATTAAGTCTTGCTCTTCAAGATAAATAAAATACTGTTTATATAAAGGTCAAGTGTTGATCCAGTAATGAAAAATTCTATATTTCTTTTTTATTTAGCGTGCTGGTGTCCCCGTCTCTCAACTAGTTCTAGATAAAATAATAGATTTTTTGGACAAAAATAAAGATGGAAGCATTGACATGAGGTACTCTTGATTTCACACAATATAACACTTGTTCTTAATGTCTTTGTTCATTCAAATGTTACATATATATGCACACATTTGCGTCAATGAGATTTCATGACGTTACTATTTGTTTTCGTCACAGTGAATTCTTGGATGGCGACAAAAGGATGAAGAAAATCACAAGAGGCCATGCAAAAGAAAATTTGAGAAGGGAAAGTTATACTAAGTATTCTCGGTCGTTCAGAAAAGCTAAGATTGATGCAAAAACATTTCGACTCGACATTGAATCCAATCAATAAGCACTACTAACATCTCCATTTGAATTGAAGTGTGGATGGAATTCATTCCTGGAATATCTGAATTTGTTGATTATGGAACAACTCTGACCTCGACAGGTACAGATGAACTTCTGAAAAAAAGAGAAACTGATCCAAATGAAAGATAGTTGGTTAAAAAAGAAATTTCATTACATTCTAAAACTTTTATAATAAATAACGTTAAGTCAATCGATTTGTTGTTTCTTTTTACCTTCTTCTGTCTTCTTGTAGAGCTTGGTCGGAAGCTCGAACCAATATTACATAGGTTTCACCTCTGTTTACGGTTCCCGAACAAATAATATTAGCATTTGTATTCAGCCGATCTTGCTCTAACTTAAATTTGTCATTCCCGTTATTAGAAACACTCTGGATATCAAATAATATATCACCGTCATAGCCAACATCGCCATCTGTGGCAGATATCTGTAAGATTATAAGTAAAGTTTTGTAGCAAAGTTTATTGTATATTACATGTACATTAATATTAGACTATTTTCTAATCATGATAGTGGTATCAATGAAAATAAAACTATGAAAAACAAATGTTGTTGTTTGTTTCTCTCATAAATCAGTGCAGAGTTTGAAAAATTGAATTAAAAATACTGATTAGTAAAAAAAAAAATTGATTTACCTGAATAAGTTGTTGATTTTTCCTTGAATAGTCTCCTTCTCTGATATTAACAAAGTAAACGGGTGCAAAAAATCTTGGCGAATTTAGGTTTGTTTTACATTTAGAGTCATTCAGATTGCGATTCACATTAACAGTCACTGTTCCAGTGTCTGACAAACCACCATTGTCTGTTGCTGTGATTGTCAGCTAAAATTCAAAAAAAGAAATGGATCAGTTTGTGGCTGATCATCATTAAAATAACAACAGGGTTAACAGGGTTTTGTACTGAAAACTGAATATACAAGCAACTATTTCACATATAGTTTACGCATGATGCAGAAGTTACTAGAAAGCTTTGACATCAGATTAATTTTAAAAGGGAGAATCTGGAAACACAACCTACCAGATACCGCGGTGCATCATCAGCTGTAAGGTTGCTGATTAGAGTGATCCTTCCACTTGTTGGTTCCAAACTGAACAGAGAGGCTGCTGTTGTGTCAGTTACCATGGAGTAGGTCACCTTGTTAAACTCGGGCTGGATACAAAAATTAATCATCTCTCAGTCACTAGAAACACTCCACTATCATCATGTACAGGGTGTATATATATATATATATATATATATATATATATATATATATATATTATTGTATCAGTGTAATCTACAAGTGTTTTACCCTGGCATCATTGTCTGTGGCGGTGTAGGTGGTGACTTCAGAGCCACTGCTCTGGGTGTTAGGAATGGTGACTGTGGTTGTCTTGGGAGCTGGGAATAATGGAGCAGTGTTTCTGATTACTGTAATTGTAACCTTGGTAGAGACAGATAAAGGTGGCACTCCGCCGTCTTGTACGGTGACAACAACCTGTATAACAACATCATAACATGCAAAGAATGGCAGTCAGAAAATCGTATGATTGGGAAGTAATTTCAGATTTTTTTAAATTTTAAACACTCACAATGTAACTAGTAGCCCCTGGTTTCTCTTGAAATGACCTTGCAAGGGTTATCCCTCCAGTATCAGGGTTGATGTAGAACCATTGTAGTAAGTTCGGGATTTGCACCGTGGCACTAGAAGTTACCGAGGAAATTCTGAATGTTATCCGACTGTTGGCAGTATTCTGTATTTTAAGAAAACTAAATTCAATGAAATAAACAAATGATAAAACCCATAAAGTCATGGTCAATATATAAAAATCATTGTATTATGTAATCACTGCTCTCTCTGAACATACCGGAGCATCTGCATCTGTCACAGTGATACTGGACAGAAGCTCCGTTCCCACAGGGATGTTCTCCAGGAATTGCAAATTGGACGGCACAGCCTGAATCACTGGAGGATAATTGTTGATGTCCTGAGAAAAAAACCCACATCATCAATCCTTAAGTAAAGTTTGACCAATATGGTATATATATTAGCAATACTAATTGCTTAAAGGCATTTGTTTACCTCAACCACAGTTAAGGTTAGTTAAGATACTTACCTGTATGTTGATAGTGACTGTTGCTGTTGCCGAGAGAGTATTAGATGACTCTCCCTCGGTCGTTGTCACTGTGAACACGTAGCGGCTCCTTGTCTCATACTGCAGAAGCCGGTTGTTTGTAATAACGCCACTGTTTGAGTTTATATTGAAAACACTGAAATCTCCTGTACTGAATTTGTAAGTGATGCTATCAACTGTGTCCTGATCTATGGCCTGAACAAACAAAATATCATCATGATTTTGCAATACATGCATGTCCAAACCATTTGCAGAAATTTCTATATCACTGATTATTAACATTTACAAACATTTAATTTCACTTTATTCTATGGTTGAGAAAAAAACCCCAATTGAGATAAAATTTGAAAATATTTGAGTATAATATAGAGCTTTTTTCATGGCTAACAAATTTGATCAAATATGGCGATAGCCAGTAAAGTTAGTAATACATACCAAGACTTGAGCCACAGATGTACTGACTGGCTGTCTCTCTGGAATAGAGCGTTCTATGTCGGTCTCTGTAAACAAAGGAATCACGTCCTGCACATCCTTAACATTGATGGTGACAGTGGCTGTTCCTGTCCTGCTGCTAACGCCTCCATCAATGCCCAACACCAGAATGACGTGTCTTGGCTTAACTTCATAGTCTAATGCCGTTGCTGTTGAGATGGCTCCAGTTGAAGTGATGAAAAATCTGGTGTGATATCAGGTGCCGTTGTTAAATTTAAAACCACAGAATTTGATAAAGGATATTACATTTACAAAGTGGCAAATTTTAGCGCAACAGTGTTTAAGCAAATCCTTACATGTACTTACAAATTTGCAGAGTCAGTTGATGAATATGGTGATATTTGATAATTTATATTGGCATTTGCTCCAAGATCTAAATCTGTTGCCTAAGTAAAAAAAAAAGGAGATAAAATAAAAATACTGAATAAGCAATATATTTAACAGTCATGTATTACCTACTATTCAGGTACTTCGATATTGAAGAAAACATACATTAACAGTTCCTACAGCTTCATTCGTTCTGCCTTCAAATACACTAAATGTATAGGTCGTTGATGTAAAAACAGGGTTGTTATCGTTGACATCTTGCATGATAATTGTAAGTGTTGTCTGTGCAGTCTACAAGTAACACAGCAACTTGATCAATTCATTTTTATGTTTCATGAATTGAAACACATTGAAACACCTCTTTGACACAAATTTTTCTTTCATCTTATGAATGAAAATGAAAGTATTTAAAAGTTTCGATGAAATGAAATTAAAAAAAGAATTAATTGATAAAAAACCGTTTTTACATACCAATCCTGATCGATCCTGAACTTTAATATTTAGTGTATATTGGGGTGTTGCTTCCCTATTCAGACGTCTTGCTGTTCTTATTTCACCTCTGAAATACCAAACATCATTTCAAATGTTAATACATGTACATATAGATGATATTCATTAAGCTGTAGAAATCATAACATTGATCTTAAGTGTGTACCATGTAAAAAAAAATTTACTTACGTTGTTGAATTGATTATGAAGTCATTGTTAACATTTCCTGCAGTAATTGTAAAGGTTAGAGGTAGGCCCTCTGGATCTCTAGCCTGTCAAAGAAAAATTGGTTTGCATGTAATATCAAATCAAATCATGTTCCTGGATATTTGGATATTTTACTGGAAATGGACATTGATGGTAACCTAACAACAAAACTTTATGATAAACGCGATGACTTCAATTTTTCTATAGTCAACTTTCCTTACTTATGTAGCAATATACCTTCATCACCTGCATATGGTGTTTTTGTCTCTCAGTTAATTCGATACGCAAGGGCATGCTCTTCGTATGAACAGTTTCTAAGACGAGGCAAGCTACTGACAAACAAGTTGATAAAACAGGACTATCAACAGTCTCGTTTAAAGTCATCTTTTCGTAAGTTCTATGGTCGATACGACGACCTTGTCAGCAAATACAATCTTCCACTGAGTCGCATGCTGACTGACGTTTTTCATACTAATTGTTAGACCATAATTAATTACCTAATTGTCTACGGACTTTTGCGGTTTTTATTTTCCCGATTACGACAAAGAGCACACGGCGGGTGTGACCGGTCAGCAGAGGATGCTCACTCCTCCTAGGCACCTGATCCTACCTCTATCTTGGAGGTCCGTGTTGCTCTGCTTTGAATTTGTATTTCGTTTTATGGATTTTTGAGATGGTTGGCGGTTTGTTATTGTCATTTTTTCATGTATTGCTAATCCGATATGACAGAGTTTTGATATATAACTTCCCCCCAAAGGATCTACCTACAAATCTTCTCCAAGTTGAAAGATAGAGAGCAATAAAAGCTACATATTGTGTGCAAAGAAGACAAAATAAAGCATTCTAAACAAGTTTGGCATCGAAACAGTTTTTTAAAGATTTTTTTGCCATCTTTAACTTTTGTTGCAATAATAGATCTGCAAATAGTATTTGCGAGAAGACTTCTTAATGGTGTACAATCATAATTCTATGAAATGTAGCTAAATCTGTAAGTACATATAATAGCACTAGCTGGTAATGAGAATTTGAACCGCCCAATATGTCCTTACCGACCATCCACGAACCTGTATGAATGAAGTCATGCATGTTAAACTAGGCATGTACATGTAAATTACTACCAACATTGAATTATTCTCTCTATAGATGCACACCATTGTGTGGCTCCAGTGATAAGGTTAAAGGTAAATGAATCATGTAACAACAGATGACACTTGAACAATCTGTGCTAAAATGGACAACAACTTAGTTTGACTATCTCAACACTCTATAGTACTGTTGTTCTAAAGACTAGTTTTACATTAATTTATTGATAAGCAAACCCACATCCCAAAACACAAATATATAACCATGATATCTATAGATAACATTAGTATATGTTAACAAGTACTGGTGATATGTAGCATTGTTATGATTTTACAATTGAAGTTAGAATTCCATGTTAAAAAACAGTATTAAATTCAATTTTATAAAAAAAAACTAGAGGTACATGTCTTAGTACATTGTACTGTATTGAATTCTGAAACACATTTGTGTGATACATGTAGTATACATACTGGAACTGTCCACAAATAAGAGGCTACTGGTACTGCCTCACTGACAGAGATTGTAAAGGCGGCAGCATCAATGACAGGAGGGCGTGTTCCCAATGGGGTCACGGTCACTTCCACAGGTACTGATGTACTCCTAAAATCACATTCATTCAAAATACCAAGCTTTGAGATAGCACAGTTTTGCATTCAGTTTTCAGTAATTTATCATAATTTTGTGCTATTATTGTCAACGCAAGCAATTAACATGTATACAGTGATAATAATCTTTATGAAGAACTGGAATAGGAAAATGGAGCATGGTGGGTGATGGGTAGAAGAACCAGGGAAAGGTAAAGTGTCAGTAAAGGAAAACAAAGTCAAAAATAATGTTTAACTTTGTCCTCTGAAATAGCAGTCAGACCATCTTTTCCTCTTTTTATCTTGTACTTTAAAGTATACAAATATGCTTTGAAAAAAAAATGCTTAAATTTTGACTTTGAACTTACCTTCTTTCTGCAATAGGCTGTCCTTGGTCTGTAGCTTTGACCATGATGACATAGATTTCTCCTTCTGCAACAGTCCCCACACAGCTGATTGTGGCCTGTCCTTGTTGTGAGATTGGCTGAATGGAGAACTTGGAAGCTCCATTGTTTGAAACACTTTGTATGGTATATACAATATCACCAAAAGCACCACTATCTTCATCTGTAGCTTTGACCTTCAAAGTTAAAAAATGTGTTGATCAGGGAAAATGAATAAAATCCTTATCAAGCAGCCTTAAATGACATGTTCAATGCTTGCTGTATGTATATGAACATACTATTAATCAAATGCCAACTGTTCCATATCTGAAGTGGTTGTTGAAATATTAGGGATCTTATTGTAGTGTTGTACGGTTTAAGGGTAACTCTTTTTTCATTTGAATAATTCTATCAATCAAATACCAATTGTTTGATATCTGAAGTGGCTATCTTTATTTCATTGATTTGAACTTACATCCAAAAGAACTTGGTTGCTGGTAGTGTAGTCTCCTTCAACAATTGTGTCAGTATATCTTGGTGCCTCAAACACTGGGGAATTGTCATTCAGATCTCTGACATTGACCGTGACTTGTACACTTCCACTTCTTGGGTTCTGTGTTCCTACTTCAGTTCCTGTCACCTGTTTATTTAGTGGAGGTAAAAGATTATTTAAAAAGCCATGTATAATAATTTATACAAATCTAATTCATAAAAATGGGTTATATGAATCATCATCCAAATGAATAATTTACACTGAGCACTGATATTATTCTTATAGCTTACCGTAAATGTGACAACAGGATTAGTTTCATAGTTTATAGATGCTGCAGCTTCCACGTATCCTTCACTGTTTACCCGAAACAGCGACGTTCCACCAACTGTGTAGGTGTATGTTCCAATCTCACCAGATATCTTAAACAGACACAGGGGACATAAGAACATTTACAATATTTTAGATAAAATGTTGTATGATCCACAATAGTGCATTAATCTTCTCACACTATACATATTTTAACAAATATACCAAGAAATTCAAAGATTTAAATACGTTACAGAATTGTAAAAATTCAAGGAGCAAATATGGCACTTGTGCAAAATCCAAATTAATACTGGTACACTGAAGTTTTGTTTAAATTCAATTTAAAATCAAGACCATATACTTGTTGCAATTGTCATTTTCTCTCAAAGTTAATAATCATAAACTCTATTCAAGATAACCTTATAAAACATTTTTTGTATTCCCATCAACAGATAATTGACATCACAATTCACATTATAGATCCATAATATAATCTGTAACTTCTCGGTGATTCCTTAAAGCAAAACATACCAGATCTGGATCAGTGACTGAGATTTTCAACAGATTAGATCCATCACTATTCCTTGGTATTGTTCCTACAGGAGAATTTTCATAGATGAATCCTTGGAATGGCACAGTGAGCACTGGGTTATTGTTATTGGCTGCAGCAATAGTCATCTTTATTGTCGCTCGATTGGAATATCTGTTAGTCTGAGTTTCTCGAGCCTATAGTAAGATTAAAATGTAAACATCATTATAAAATGATGCCACAATCATGCACTATAAAAAAACCCCAGCATCATCATAATGGAAAACAACTGACCTCAATAAAGAGTTCCAGCTCAGGAACCTGGGATCGATCCAAGGGACTGGTCTGGGTTACAATAGCTTGGTACTGGTTAGCTGAACCTGACACCTGTTGAGTGGTAACCTGGAACCTATTCTGGTAGCCAGTTGGAAGAGCTCCCATGGCAAAGTGAACTGCCTATTTTAGCAGTAGATAGGCAGTTCTTAAGCAGTTTTCAAATTATTTGGCTGCTGTTTTTAAGCAGTTCCAAGCAGTAAGAATTTTAGTGGCAGTTCAAAACTGCCTAGGTAAAAGTATAAGCAGTTATTCTTAGCAGTTTTCTTAGCAGTCTTTGCAGTATAAGCAGTTATAGGTTAATACACACCTCACAGGGGACTAGCATCATTCTAGAATTCATTTCCAACCAGTTACAAATCTGGGTCACTGGCCGCTGCCAGATAAACTGACCACTCAGAATCAAGATCAGAGACAACAGGAAGTTTTGTTGCAAATTTTGAATGTATTAGCCATGGCATGAGGGGCAGTTAAGAGTGCATGTGATATTCACAACAAAAAATGTTGTGTATGGGCAAACTCAAGTAAATTTATGGAATTTAATATGTTCTAAGGATATTACATACATTTCTCTTAAGGTAAATAAAATATTTCAAATAAATTTTCATTGAAAAGGTTTTAATAATGGCCTAGCTGGCTGGATCACTTAAATTATATAAGATCTGATATAGTATATGCATGGGAATTGACCCTTAGAGTAGGGTGAAACCACAATGGTCAATCAAATTAAGGTATATGAGTATCTAACATAAAAAGATTTTAAATCACAACTTGCTAACAAAGTAGCTTAGGTCATGATTGTAATTTAAATTCTGTCTTATATATATTTATATTTACTATGCTAAGATCTAGTTAAATGTAGTATCCACATGCAGTGTGGATTCAAGTTGGCTTAATCAATCCATTGACCCAGTTTCATTTGGAAATATCGTACACGTAGTAATAGGAAAGGAGGAATATTGAAAACATATGGCTGGACCAGGAATTGAACCCGGGACCCCGGTAACTCTAGTCAGGAGCTCTACCACTGAGCTACCCAGGCCCATATCCATGGTCCATATAGCCCCAACTACTACATTCCTCCCTCCTTAAATGATCTTCGCCCTCGAAGATCACCCCAGGTTCTTCCCCTGGCAGGAGTTTACCTGTCAGTTCCAGGGGCAGGTCACTGTACCAAATGCAATAGGAAAGGATGAATATTGAAAACATATGGCTGGACTGGGAATCCAACCTGGGACCCCGGTAACTCTAGACAGGAGCTCTACCACTGAGCTACCCAAGCCAATATCCATGGTCCATATAGCCCCAACTACTACAGTGTAATAATTTATTCTTGAAAATGTTAAAACTTATTCCTATAACCTATATAGATATTAGCAGTTCCTAGCAGTTTTCAGCTTGATTATATTTCATGCATATTCATTTATGAAAACCATATTAGGAAATGAGCAAGCAGTTTCTGGCAGTTTTAAACAGTTTTTACCAGTTTACATCAACTCATTTAAATTTTTCGGCCAAAATAACTGCCTAAAAACTGCTAGATAACTGGTAAGGCTAAAAATTACTGCCTCGAACTGCTTATATTCATTATGAGACATATAGTGAAATCCAACTGCTAAGAAAAGTATGGAAGGCTAAGGAACTGCTAAGAAACTGCTTAGATAACAAAACTGGTACTGCTAAGGAACTGCCAATAAACTGCCTTCCACTTTGACATGGGCTGTGGTCAAATAAAGAATATTGATGAATATTTCATTCCTCTTTCACTGGGTTTAAGTCTGTACTCTAGAGAACTAGTAAAATCTGTTGAAAGATCCTGCTTCATGAAAAATTATACCCCAAAATTATGGGTGTATACCTGAGGGCAAGAATAGGGTAAATCATTGCACTTAGTTTACTGAAATGGGTAAACCAGCTATAAAGATGATCACAAAGAGCACGGTTACCAGGTGAGCATGTTCAGTGTCATTTAAGAAAAGACTATACTTTATAGTGTCAATTTTTGAAAGTCTTTAATATGGTAATTTAAACAGAAGTTCTGACAGTTTCTATGCACTGAACATACTTCTTCAAAGTACTATGTGATTATGATTAAAGAGAGACATGCATATATGTAGGCAAAATTTTAGGAAAAAAAAAACCAATAAAAAAGATTCATTAAAGTACATGTGTGAACAAATTTTCTTTACATGTACTTACTTTGTTGTATTGTGAAGCTGATGGGTGCATCAAGAGTATCCCTGTCCTCTGCCACAATATTCACAACAGCATTTGGATTACCAGGATTTGCTGGTACAGGATTAAATACAAGTACACCACCCTGAAAATAGAAACAAACAGTCGTTCTGTTGATTTGCATTCTGTTGCATTGATATAAAGTTTAAATTGCTTCAATATAAGAGGAAGAGAAAACTTGCTATAAGCTAGTGTTTATAGACTTCTTAGTTAAGGCGATTCTCTCTCATTTTGCTTTTGAATGTAAAGCTATAGGTGATAGAGATAAGTTTAACTTTACATATATCTAGATTTCTATAAATACGTGTATCTACATAAACACCAAAGAGATGTTTTAATTATTGATTTGTTTCATATGATTATTCTACTTAAAGGGCAATGCATAGTTTCCTGATAGCTGATTAACTGTAAATCTTGTTAATTAAGTTTTCACTGAAAAAAACCCCACAACTTACTGTTGATCCCGATGTCACACTAGTTGAATAAGTTGGGTTAAAACAGACATTGTCCACCTCAACACACCCGGTGTACACAAACTTGGGTCCCAGATCATCAACATCATTGACACTAATTGTTATGGTGGTGGTGGCTTGTTTTCTGTCGGCAACATTACTGGCTTTGTCCTAAATAAAATGAATCACAATGATTCTGTTTTGTTCCAACAATTATAAACAGTTGTACAATATATAAATAGTGCCTGTTTGGGAGAGTAACAATTGAAATTGACACCCCGAGAAAACCATTGTCAACGGAAGCAAAGTGGAGGTTGACACTTGTTTTCGAGGGGTGTCAAATTCAACTGTTACCCCCCCCCCCCCAAACAGGCACTATTTATTTTATTATACTGAATGTCTTAATTTTAGAGAAAATTTTACTGCTTTTATATAGAAATGACATGAATTCTACAGCAAACTGTATGCACATAATTTATGCACATGTAACAATTCGTTGTGTTACCCGTTGCCAAGTGTGTTGCTAACGCATAGGGTAATAGAACGGATTATTAACTGCGTCTAAACCAATCATATTTGAGTATTTAACATGAAAGTATAATAAATTAATTTGGTAGGCATTTTTCATCACTGTGTCCCTGTATAGTGTCACTTTGTCTAGTATTAAACCTGACGGCTGTATGAAATACATTGGTTCATATAACTTGCAAACATAAAAAGTGTATTTGTCAAAACACATTTAATAAAATTAACCCCTCTGAAGCTAATATTGATTAAAACTAAAATGATAAGATGTTTAAAGATACATCAATATATAACATATATAGTGCCTAACAATCTTATCACGGTTCAATCAAATAAAATTTGAATTTTTAAACGATTCCAAAAATTTACCTTTTATGAATTCTAATTAAATAAAAACTAATAAAACCTTTTCTTTTCATCTGTAGCGAAAAATATATTTTAAAATTTTAAGAACTTTATAATTATCAATATCAATTAAAAGACTGACAAGAGTAATGATTATACTTACAGTTGCAGATATTGTGAGAGTATATGACCGAACAGACTCAAAATCTAGTGGCTGTCTGACAACTATTTCTCCTCGTGATGTTATGGGGAGTAGAAATCTGGTAGAACCATCATTCTAAAAAATCAAACAGAAACATTATATTTCCAACAAATACTACCACTTGTAACATGTTTACATAGAACACTTGAAGCATGTTGAAATCTTATATTGTGAAAAACTATGAATACTTACAATACTACCATATCCAGCAACTATGGCATATTCTATCTCTTTGTTTGATTCAGCATCCAAATCTGTTGCTGATATCCCAGAATACACTGTGGTTCCAACAGGAACTGACTGTTATTTCAAATTTATCATTAATTCAAATTTAGACACAAGTGAAACATCAATAGAACTACTAAGGTGAAAAATGTGATTATTTAATGTATCTATTATACGAGCTGCTTAATCACAACCATATCAGACCTCATCAACTGAAGCTGTGTACGGAGCATTAACAAAGATGGGGGGATTATCGTTGATGTCTCGAATCTCTAGTTGTACAAGGAAATACTTTGTTTCTGTCGGACTTTTCTGAAATAAAGTCATCAAATCATCAGGTTGCTGATTTATAAACAAACTTACAAGATTTAATGAAGATGAATAATTCAATACTAGTATCTGCATGTTCATAACATTTAGTTTTCCAGGGACCCCCCAAATTTATGTTTTTGGTTATACAGTGTCTTAGGAAAAATGGGAAATTGCCATTTTTGGAAACTATTATAAAATACATTTTAAGGACGAATTCGGCTTCGTTTGATTTTTTCATGAAGATGTTGTCAGTCCAAATATTAAGCAGGGCCGAATCTTAAACTGGATAGGGCAAGATTTAGAAACTTTTCGTTTGGATTCATATGAATTGAAAAAAATTACGGCTCCGAAGTGTTTGGAGAGAGAGAGAGAGAGAGAGAGAGAGAGAGAGAGAGAGAGAGAGAGAGAGAAAGACAAACTAATTGGCTCTTCTTGCGGATAAATGATTTATGTTGTTACACACACACACACACACACACACACACACACACACACACACACATATATATATATATTCCGGGGGGGGGGGGGGCGGAATGTTTACTTTAAAAGCCCCTTCCATACAATGTAAAAAGAGTGATTATCGGACCCCCTTTAATGAATCCGCGACCTAAATGATTTATTATGCCAAAAAAAACTTTAAAAATCTTTCCATTGCATAGTTTTGGTTTGTATAGAAGAGATAAATACTTCATAAGGTCTCTATTTGTAATGTTTTTTTTTTCATGAAGTGTTCAATATATCAAAATATCTGCTTTATTTTTTTAATTTTAAAAACATAAAATTTATAAAAGAGTGCACTTGAAAAAAGCATTGGAACTTCAGCAAAGTTTACTGTTTTTTCAACAGCTTACGCTTGAAAAAATATACGCATCGTATAGATAAAATATCTCAAGAGAATGTCGCTTCTCAGCTAAATTAGTTAATTTTTATCTTTAAGGTAAAAAATGTGCTTTTATTTTCTTGGTGTTCAGGTCACCAAGTTTTGCCATCATGTATTATACCCAAAGCGATGAGACCGATTCAACTTGCCAGTGCAGAGGGCTTGTACTGCTAAAAAAAAATAGTAACTGGTTTCCATTTCAAAACCATTTAACTTCAAAGGATGTTTGTTGGATGTCTTGAAGATAATATAAATATGTGAACAATACAACCGGTGTTGTATAGCAGTTTTCCCCCATAGTAGCTTTTCCCCCCGGGAAAACCTACTATATAGTAGCCTTTCCCCCCCGGGGGGGGGGGGGGGGGGAAGCTACTATATAGCAGCTTTTCCCCCATAGTAGGGTTTCTCCCTCACGTTTTTGGACCAGATTTTATAAAAAATATTTATGGAAACCCAGTAAGGATTAAAATCAATGTTTCTATATCCGAGGTTGCATATATATGCATTCATCTGTACAGGTTAAGTTTCGTTTTGCCAATTTATTATTTTTTATACACGATGCTGAAAATTGAACATGTGTGTAATGTGTGGAATTATACATAGAACTTGATTTAGATAAATAATTGAAAAAGTACTTGGTTTTACAAGATATATATACACTTATATGCATAATTCTGTGTTCTGAATTTGTAGGTGAAAAATGTTTTGAGAATTTTTAAATAAATCTATCAGTCCGTCTGTCTGTTTGTGCAAATTTTATCCAGGCTCAACCTCTGTTTTAGAGAAATTTTGTTTCCGATGTTTCAGAGCCCGATGTTTAAAATCCTATTATAATGAATATAGTGCATATTCTTTAGGGTCCCATATCTCATAAACTAGAGATGACCACATTACCCTATTTTCACAGTGGCAGTTGTTTACCCTTGTAGATGACTGAAAATTTCAGCCCTCAGGGTAGGGGCCCTCGATGTTTCAGGGCCCGATGTTTAAAACCACATTATAATGATTGAATAGTATTCTATAAGTGGGGGGCCCGAATCTCAAATTCTAGAGATGACCACTTAACCATATTTTCAGTGGTAGTGGTATACCACTAGTAGATGACCCTGAAAATTTTAGCACCCAGGGGTAGGGGCCCTTGATGTTTCCGAGCCCGATGTTTGAAATTCAATTATAATGAATAGTGTATTTTTAGGGCCCCATATCTCAAAAACTAGAAATGACCACATTACCATACTTTTACGGTCATTTAAAAGTAAAAACATCATTTAAAAATACACACTCACTTACATATCTCTTTATCAAAATGGTTGAAAATTAGGTTTTATTCTGCTTTTCTTTTTAAATTTACGAACAAAAACTTTAAAAAAAGGTACGCGGGTAAATTCATTATTCTTCAAAACATTTAATCAATTCATAAGATGACTAATGATATAATAAATAACTAGATAAATAAATCAATAAATTTTTATTCATAAAAGTAGCAACCGAAAAACAAAAATATAACCAACAAAAGCGCACTTGATATACGACTTTTTATACTTGCCAATTGATTAGAAGAACAAGCTTATATTTAAAAAGATAAGTCAGCTCATCACAAAAAATGTGTTAGTTTTTATTTCTAATTACCCTTGTTTCATTGTTCGAAGAAATAATATGGTACACAAGTAAATCTTCATTGAAAAAATATGAAATAAATAGTATGATAAGATTTTTAGGCAAGTGAATCGTATATATCTTGTTTTATATGGCATCGTTTTCAAAATTGTATATCTATAAATCAAAATAAAAAGCGGAAAAATTAGCACGCAGTGAATGATAATATATACATAAGGTTAGTTCAGGCTCCATTTCACATTTTCTAAAGTAACCAGCAAAGATACCGACTTTGTTCTGGTTGTGAAGCCATTTCATTTTGAAAAAAAAATGTTTACATCATAAAACCTCGCGTTTCGTAAAAAATGTGCTTAAAAACATGAATATGAATATGCGTGACTTTAAAACAAAATTGTAAATACTAACTTTACACATGCCTTTAATACATAATCAATTATAATACCCCTTACCCATGATTTAGAACCCCATCAATCGAAGTAAAACATTTCAGTTTCTCTTCATATCATTGCACCCTGTCTCTCGTTTGATATTTAGAAGTAAAAATATATGATTATATTTAAGATCGTCAATTCTAACGGTATTAATTTAAAATTAATAGCCTTTTGGACGAAGGGAGAAATACATTTCCACTTCTTATTCCCTTCCTCTACAAAATTAAGTCAAGATTGGTCAGTTAGTTTCCTTTGAGGAGCTTATACATAGATGATAATACAAAATTATGGGAAAATTAAAGTTCCAAACCGGCATATTTTCACTCGAATGTATTCTGACGTGTTCTGTGAAAAATGTCAATGTCATAACGTCGAAGTCAAAACTGTAGATAAGCATTGATTAGATGAAAAAAAATTCGAGGTATTCCGAAATTCGCGTAAAAGGTGTTCCAAAAAGGTGTAACAAAAGGTGAAATAAATGGTGATGACACAGGAATATTATGAAGGCGCGTGCCTTTGCTCATATCATGGGTGAAAAAACCATGTATTTTATTCTATGTATTAATAAATGCCATGATTACCCTTAATTATGTGAAATTAATATCATATCAGTTATTGCAAATTATTGCCACGAATGGTCCGCCAAAAACATGACCGGAATGTAAAAAAGGGGGAAAATCTACTATATAGTAGGTTTTCCGTGGGGGTAATCTGGCTATAAAAAGGGGGAAAACCCACTATATGGTCAGCTTTCCGTGAGGGAAAAACTGCTACATGTATATAGCCATTTTTCCGGGGGGAAAAACTGCTATATAGCCATTTTTCCGGGGGGAAAGATGGCTAGGGGGAAAAGGCACTATATAACACCGGTCTCTTAAACAAATAATATGGATTCGTTAATTCTATAAACGTTATACTGTAAAAAAAAAAAAAAATCGACAGTAAGTAGACGTCCTTCTAAAGAAATTTAAAACGTTTAAAAGATTCAATTTTCGGCTTCATAATAATGCCATGTATTTGAAACCTCATTTTCTTTAGATAGACGAGGTCATCAAGAAATGAGACGGCAGATCAATTTTCTCGAAAATATTTAACCTCTAAAATGTCAGGAAAATCAAAATTCTATATATTCAGCTTTTTGTTCAAGCAGTCTTTCTGAAACTATATTATTTGTATCATCCATCATATGCACTAAATAATGCAAAGCTGTTCCACTCAATGTTAGATCAAATCTTTTTTATTTAAGGAATAAGGAATCATTCTTTGAGTATTATAAGGTGATAATTTTGGTCGGGGCGTGATCAAATCCAATAAAGCCCGAAGGGTATACGTAGTGTTATCACAGGCAAAGACACTGGAAAATGTAAATATATGTCATTTTACATGTACATAGATTTTTATCAGGCCACCGGATAATTTATTTGCAGCAGTTTAATGGCTGCCAACACAAGATTTTTAAACCTTTATTGAAATGGAATAAGTCATCTCCAGAGATAATTGCATCGTGAGATGACAATAATCTTTGTTGGAACTTAAATTCGCTGAGCGGCAAATATTCTCAACTTAGATGTTGCGTGTATTAAACAATTTTATTAAAAACATTTTCCATGCAGGGTGATTTTTGACAATAAATGTGAATCAACATCACAATCATCGTTTAGTGCTGCTAGTCCGGTTAAAATGCGAGTTTATACAAGACAACAGTCTTTATGATTTAAGTCGTGTAGTGGCAATGAATAATCTCACTTACCAGTGACACACATGATATTTCAAATTCAATTTCGTTCAGATCATCAACGGCCGTGAAGGAAGTTCCCTGAAGAGTAAAATACAAAACATCATCTATATGGAAGTAAAATTAACAGTTTTGAATTAAAAACTCAGTGCAAAGGTGGCATTTTCCACCTGCCTAAAGACGGTTTACAAAAAATTAATATACGATGAAATTATATCGCATAAAGTGTACATTTTGAATTTTAATTTATCTAGTTCATTTTCAGCATAGTATGTGCGTCATTTAAAGGATAAATCTTGAAACAAAATAAGTACTGATAAATCAAAGTCGCCGTTACTTACTTATGAAGAGGAAATGCATGCAAATCAATCTTATTTTTATATCTTGGTGTAATCTTTTATTTGGGATATCGATGCTTGAATCGGTTTCAAACTAAATGATAACAGTAGATTGCATTTTATTATTCAATAATACATCAGATCACTCAAACACCAAAATACTCTGAAATATTTAAGCAATGTAAAAGGTTTTTAAGATCACCTTTAAATGGAAAAACTTTAAGAATCTTGCTAAGGCAATGTTTTTAGTGACATATGTGTACAATATTTTTGCTATAAATACAAAGACACGTGTGGAGGTATCTGGACACGCTCTGAGATTAGACACACAATATTAGGATTAAAGATCGTCTGCGTAACATTGCAATTAAAACCAAACAAAATCTGCAAGTGGACGAAATATAAAAAAGTTCGTAATCAAGTCAACATAAAAAAATTGCATTTCCTAACCACTACAACAATATTGAAACTTTCGTTGATGACTCTAATAAAAGCAATTACAAAACTATACTGGAAACTATCGAAGACAAAAGTGCATAACAAAGGGTGTTAACATCAGACCCTGTAGAGAGATCCAAAACATTCATAACATGCCAGTAGCATCAACCATAAATATTTTTCATCTTTCTCGTATATTTTGACTACTGGTAAAGTTTTACCAGAATTGTATTTACAATGTCATGAAACTTTAGAAAACATTTTTATTGAAGAATTTTAAGCAACTGATATAATATCTGTTTAGCCATTCAACAAGGCTATTGGACTTGATTGTATCAGTTACAAAATGATAAAATCATTTATGTTTACAATATACAAACCTCTATGTCTACTTTTTAATAAGTCTCTTTTCGAAAGATATTTCCTTCTTTTTTTCTACTGGAGAAAATATCGACTTCACCAGGATCTAAGGAGGCTCCATGACAAAGAGAGACCGTCGCAAGGTTTTGAATAAACAGTAACTGCTGTCTTGTTAAATTTTATGTGATTAGAAATTAGAAATGAGGAGAGATCTACCAATATATCAGCAACAAAAAGTTCAATAAAACCTGGGCTTTTGATTGTCAGTTCAGTTATTACAGAATTTCCATTAAATGTTTCAAGGGAAATCAGTCCGCATTTTAGTTTTTCACTAGTTCTTTTAAAAACATTCCACTGGTTAGAAATAAATGTTTGTGCAACTGCCAAGCTAACAGGGGTTTCTAGTTGAACTTCAAATTTTAAGCCTCTCACACCAATTTTTACTTTAAATTTGCTCCAATTATTCCATTTTCCCGCACGATAAACTTTTTGATACTTAGGAAGATTTCTTTTAACATTTTAATTAATAAATCATGACTGTACATGTCACAAATGGTTGGAAACACGTCAACTGCTTAGTGAAATATTTCATCTAACTGTACAACTGTACTGTCAACTGCTTAGTGAAATATTTCATCTAAGGAGATACTGTAATCCAACTTTTATTCGCGTGCGAGAAATATTCGCAGGTTCGCGAGAGCCTAATCGCCGCAAATATTTCTCGCCGCGTACCAGTCTTTGGTATATGATGGTAATAACAAAACGTATGTGGATAAGGCTAGGTCGCGAAAATTAGTCGCCGCGAACCAGTTTATCTCAGGTCAATCGCAAAATAAAGTCGTCGCGAATAATAGTTGGTTTACAGTATTATACTACGTTAATTGCAGTGTTTCGCTGGTATCTTGTGTTAAATTTTCAGCTGATTTTTTGTAGATAAATTATCGTAGAATAGAATGGTAGTAATTGCTTTCCCATTGCATTTCGTATGAAAGCGAAAAGGATTACAATTCACTGAAGGGGGATTCTCCACGTAAGTTGGAGTTAGATACCGTGTGTTATTTTAATACTAAAGGGTGAACTTTTAATTGCAGAAACAAGCGCCTGTGGTATTATTATACTGTAGGGTGAACTTTTATTACAAAAACAAGCGCCTGTGAGTTTTGGTCTAAATTTTCAACGTTAAAAAAGCACCCCATGATCAATATTTAAAGTAGTACGAGTATCGCGCAATATCGTCACAATCCGGATTTTACAATATTGGTTTGACTTTTACGTAGCGTTTTTATTAGATATCCGGTATGGATTTTGCTCTACGTCGCTCTTATAAACAATGTCAATAATAAGCAATAAAAATGGTGTAGTGTGTATTGAATGAAAGATAGAAATGATTGAAGTTAAGAAACTCCATTATGTAAAAAAGAAATATGAAAAACGACATTTCTCAGGCCAAAAAAATTATATTCCTGTTTCCTGTCACCTGACCAAAAAAATTAGGGTAGGTAGGTAGGAAAAAATTTTTATTTTTAAAAAATATTTTATTTTTAAAAACTTGGAGCATGTGTGTTATAATGAGAAAGAAGTATATTCACAGTGTATGGTATGTTAATGATGATTTAAAATTTCCAAATGTCTTTGTATTATTGAACAATCTTTAAAGAAAAAAAAATAGATTTTTTTAAAATAAAAAATAAAAACTAATATTATTTGCAATATTTAATCTACATGTGTATGAATGTATTTATCCTTTTCTGAATAAATATTTCTGTTTTGTATTAGCTTAATGGCAATATCAATTAAATCAGTCTCTGTACTTCCGTGTATTTGGGGTATTAGTCCAACCCTTTGACCCACTTACTATCGTACGTTATGTAGAGGATCTGTTTAATTTTCAAGATAATATAGAAAGCAGTTTTATGATAATTCTAACATTTATTGCAGTTATTAACTAATAGCAGGTTATTAACTAACTGTAATATCAGGATTCAAAGTAATAAACATCGTTTTTGTAATTTCCAATGCACAGTATGTTGTTGCATTACCCGTATTTATACCCCTGAAGATAAGATAGTTGCAAGTTATTAACCACAAGGTTAATTTATGCTGTAAAGATTTCTGTAGATTAGTTTACTAACATTCTTTTGCCAATGAGGTTAATTTACACGATTGTGAACTCAGAAGACAGGGCGCCTTCACTTCTCCTTCTGAGGAAATTCTGGCGAAGTTACCGATCACCACCATGATCACAAAAAAACTTTTAGGGTCGGGGGGTAAAAGATAGGGTCGGTCGGGCGACCGGAAACAGGAATAATTTTTTTTTTGGCCTCATGATAAAATGCTCCGATTAACCAGGATCTCATGTATGCTTTATTACACAACAAATTAATTGAGACCTACATGTATAGTTGTTAGCTAGCAAGTTGAAGCTCTCAAAAGGGGGAATGAATATAAATGACAAATTAAATTATCACTAACATTTGAATATTGATTTGGTGTATCATTTAATAAGTATATTGATAGCGTAATGACATTCATCCCTTCGTATGATTAACAGTTACATAATTAAAATTGCAGAAGTATTAAATAAATTGAAAGCGATTGGATTTTTCTAAATTGCTAGCATCACACTGTTCCCCGACACATAATTTACCAAGCTTTAATTTAGATCAAGCTTATGTATGGAACGCCTCAACTGCCTTATGTTGATAATCTTCATTTAAGCATTGAATGCTTATTTTTGGATGTCGTCGGTCCTATGACACACCAAGCGGTGCAGACAAATTGAATACCGCGCGTTAGTATGGAACGCCATGGCTGCCTTATGTTAGATGATTTTATTATATGCTGTGGGTCTATTATTATATGCTGTGGTTCTATAATTATATGCTGTGGGTCTATTATTATATGCTGTGGGTCTATTATTATATGCTGTGGGTTTGTAATTATATGCTGTGGTTCCCTTATTATATGCTGTGGTTCCCTTATTATATGCTGTGGTTTTATAATTATATGCTGTGGTTCTATAATTATATGCTGTGGTTCTATTATTATATGCTGTGGGTCTATAATTATATGCTGTGGGTCTATTATTATATGCTGTGGATCTATTATTATATGCTGTGGGTTCATAATTATATGCTGTGCTTTCATTATTATATGCTGTGGGTTCATAATTATATGCTGTGGTTTCATTATTATATGCTGTGGTTTCATTATTATATGCTGTGGGTTCATAATTATATGCTGTGGGTTCATAATTATATGCTGTGGTTTCATTATTATATGCTGTAGGTGTATTATTATATATTCTGTCGGTTT
>WFKH01007768.1:41448477-41461917 GCA_016163765.1 Magallana hongkongensis
TCTCTCTCTCTCTCTCTCTCTCTCTCTCTCTCTCTCTCTCTCTCTCCAATTCCCCAAAATGGACATTGAGCGGATAATCAGTTATTCAACCAATTTATTTTCCTAATGGACAGATTAAATTCTTAGCAAAAGAGTAGCGGAAAAAAATAAATCTCACGTCTCTGTCAATTTCTTTCTTTAATCGGATGTAAGTCCGCCTTCCGAAGGGCGAACCAGAGACAGTCTCTGTTACCAGTTCAATCAGATCAGTCAAATTCACTGAACTTGGCGTGGCCTGTGTTCGGGCGATAGTTAGAGTAACTCCTGAGTTAACATCAGTTCCTCCATTGATTCCTTCGATTGTAGTGTCCGTTCTGTAGAGAGGGGAATTCGGGTCAAATTCTAATACACTGGATTCATACACTGCACCAGCAATGTTCGGGTCTGAGTTGCCAGTGCTTCTGGTACATGCTGCAAAAATTCATCAAAATATCAGTGAGTTGCTTCAGTGACATACTTGTTAACAGCTTTGAATATAGAACTAGTTTGAAATCAAAATAAAAACATGAATTTTCTTACGCTCTTGAGATTTCACTGTGTGTGTTGTCAGCACCACAAGTAGTAAAAGCACCATCAAATGGTCTTGGTTCCACATCCTGATTATTGACAAACCCTGCCTTCTCCAGAGAGAAAGAGAAACAGTAGATTGTGATATTGTTTATATAACTCGCGAATACCCATTAATATTGTACTGATAAAGTACTGATTTGAAAGATTTTTTGTTGCTATTTCTGAATAAAATCTAAGCATTTATCTTCTTCGGTCCACGAACATGTAATATTGTATTCTGAAATCTATAAATTTTCATGTGCAATGCAGTTAAAAAAGTTATTGTATTTTTAAAAAGTTGACAGCAACGTTTTAACTTATTGCAATATTTCTTCTCATTCACAAAACATATTTCATCTACATATGAATCATAGAGATGAGACAATCCAAATAAATGATTATTCCAAGTTTTTATATAAAAATGCTTAATAGGCTTTGAATGCCAACCCACCCCATTATGACACATGTTTTCAATACACAACCACAAAAGCATTCATTAAAACACTGTTTACCTGCTCAACCCACAAAGTAATAAATAAACGCTCAATGTAATACACGACGACAGTTGGCAAATTCCAGAAACTTTATTTTATAAATATTTAATATAACAATCCTGCAATATGACAGGAAACCTCTTTACATTTTTACAATAAATTTTGAAGATATGAAAAAAACCCCAACAACAGCTGTTTATAAATGCATGCATAGACATTAACCGATTCTTGAGATTTCTTTCAAAAAACTGTGTAGGAGTCGACCACAGTCAGTATGAGTGAGACGTGCCTTTAAAGCTGAACACCGCTCGTAAATAGGCACCATAACACAGGTACCTGGTATATAAACCCTTCGATTTCGTTACACCCGATTGCACACCTGAAACTCGTGGCCGACATGTATTCCTTTCGTGGTCTTTGGGTTTTATGCATTTATTTCTTAATCTATTTGCATATTCTGTTTGTAAATAATGCATTGACCAATTTATTTGATGTTAGTATTCTCCTGGCTTGAAAAAAGTGCGTAAAATTTGATAATTTCATCGCGACCGAGTAACACGGCGAGGCAAGATGTACGTCCACACAGGTGTGTGGCAACGCACTTTGAAACAATTACGCACTTTGAAAAAAATTTTCAAAGTGCGTTAACTTTTGGACAAAATTAACGCACTTTGAAAATTTTTTTCAAAGTGCGTTATGAGTTATGACCAACATTTTTTTACATCATGACACTTAACGCACTTTGAAAAAAATATATTTTTTTTTACATTTAGATGTAAAGTTGTGTTTATATATGAAATATTAATTGATATTTCGTTTTCGATGAACCGATACGGCGATCCATTCTTTCAGCAAGCTCTGTTTCTCATGCGCTGATCCATACTCTATGAGGTTCCTAAATAGAACATTAATCCTACCGCTGGATTCAGTTCCTCCCAGAGGCCTGATGAATTGTGTTTGCCAATTTATTAGAGACCAGATACAAATGTATAGATTTATGAAACAATTCTTTGAAGGGGATTATTGCAACTACCGCGGCCATTGAAAAGAAAAACAAAAAGATCCAATAGGGCACATATACATTTCATATTTCTTCCCCTTCCCAACTTCGCGCCTAAAAGTATAAACAATGAGTTTTAAATTCATTTTTTTTCTTAAACAAACTAAGAATTTATTAATAAACGTTAAAAATGTTGTTCTAACCCAGCTTATGATGTCTAAGTATAAGGTCGCTAGCTTTTGAATTTAATTCAGTCGTTATTTAAATTTCAGTTCTTATGTGGAGTAAAGAAGATCTTTTAGCATCAAATTATGAAAACAAAATTATAAAATGGATAATTAAAAGAATTTATTTATTTTTTGAAATCCTATTTTAACAATATTTATACTGAATGTACATTTCAGCTAATTATAAACATATTATTTCATATTTAACACTAAGTAATTTGACGGCTTCTTCTGTTGAAATAGCCTTTAATTCGAAAAAAAAAAAATAAACTCGTCCTAAGAATCGCGTAGACAGGGATTTTAAAAAATGGATCTATAATTATATGTAATATAAGCGAGGGTTATTTGTTTTTCGAAAAAAGATACTCTTTAAACACATAAAAGAATTAACGATGAAGGAGATGCCTTATTGACATTTATGTCTTTGTTGAAATTTAAAGGAATTAATTTGATTTAGAATTACCGCTTTAAAAAAATCGTATGTCTATACTTAAATACTAAGTCATGAGTCACATTATCTTCACAGTAGGTAAATGGCAAATATCCATATATATATATATATATATATATATATATGACTTAGACGTTATAACAAGAATAAATTTTACTACCAATTCTTTCTGAAAGTTCAAGAAATCGACAATTTTTTTTTTCAAAGTGCGTTGATATTGTCGATATTTACGCACTTGGAAAAAAAAAATTATTTTTTCAAAGTGCGTTAAGATTGTCCCAAATTTAACGCACTTTGAAAAATTTTTCAAAGTGCGTAATTTTTCAAAGTGCGTTGTAACACAGGTGAGACCTCTACAGCAAAGTACTTTGAACTGTTTAGAGGTCTGTCTCTTATATAAGGGTTGAAGGGACAGCAGTGATGAAAGAGTAATATGGCGGACAGTGCCTATTTACGAGCGGTGTTCAGCTTTAAGTATTCAGAGTTATCTATTGTCAAAAGTAATCTAAATTATTCAATAACAACATCCTATTTCCCTTACATGTTATCCCAAGCTCGGGACATGTCTTGTTTTATCCGGATCGAAACTATTCATATATATTTCTTTCGCGTAAAGCCTCAGTCACAACTTGCAGTAGGCGTATAGGGATTATGCGTGTGCTTCGGGTTTTGCCAGTCCTGGCTGTCGTAACTGATTGTAGTGTTACATTAAAGTTTAAAACTTCAATTTAACAGTAAGACAGGAAAGTAGCAATGAAGGGATTGCATGTGCAAAGTAAAACAAACGAACATTTGACGTGCCTTTCGTACATGTAGGTGTCACGTACGATTATCATTTAAGCACTGAATGCTTATTTTTGGATGTCGTCATTGCTTTAACACACCAAGCGGTGCAGACAAATTGAATACCGCGCGTAAGCGCGATATGATAATTTGTCTGCACCGCTTGGTGTGTTATAGGACCGACGACATTCACAAATAAGCATTCAATGCTTATATTTATATTCATACTAATTTATATTCATGCCTGAAATATATGTGTGATATATTCATTCATACATTCATAATATAAATGTATGAAATATTTGTGCATCGTTGCTTTAAAGCCATTTTATACGCTCTTAGTCAGGGATATGAAACATACATGGAACAGCCATATTAACATGGCATTTAATTCGTTTCCGCGACTTAACATATAGTGCCAGAAACTTTGTCGAAAAAACCTTTATATTGATGGATAGATTTGATTTAACGATTATTTTCCATTAGTACATATCAAATTGGTTATGTAAGTTTGAGTGTTTTATTTAATCTTACAATAATAAATATACTCAAAACACGTGGTGACGTTTATATCTCTGCTCATGGCGCATGAATTGATATTATTCATAGGAAATTGAAAGTCGCAGATTTCAATGCATTCATAAGGGGAAATATACACTGAATGTAAATATATAGAGATGGGTTGCCACTCGTAACGTGCGATGCCTGTAGGAACCGTACAAGCTTGCGTCGTACGGTTGTCATGCAACAAACGTACGCTCGCCTTGCAAAGAGCAGTGCTAACATCCGCGTCGTAGGTCACTTGCAAGTCAATCGTACTGACGTCTTACTTTACCTTATGGCAGATGCATTGACACTTATCAGTTTTTTCAGTTAAATAGAGAGTATTTTAGACATGTACTGAAATTTAATTCATTACAAATCTGGTTTCACCAAGTGACTATTTTATGCAAATGGAGAATTTTCTCAAAACATTGAACTGCATATTTTTGGAATATGATACCATAAAATATTTTTAAAAAGATTTGAATTTAATCTAAAATATATATTAAAAAAAATCTGTGTAAAAATCTAACAAATTATCAAATGACAATGTCATTGCCAATGTTAGTCTATAAAATTCCTTTGAACAAACTTTCAATTAATAGTAAACAAGGATCATGTCGAAACGCGTTGACTATACAATTTTCTTTTTCTAAACAGTTACTGTAACAACATTTACAATTTATTTGATTTTAAATCTATCAAAGTCAAACATATTAGTTTTTGGTACTTTAAATCCAATGTCATTGACAAAATCGTTTTAAAATGTTATTGTAATTAGAAATTATTATGAAAATTTTCAAAATGGAGAAATGCTAGTATTCATAACCGTTAGAGTGTGTTTACAAACAAACTGTTTAGGCCAAGTCTTACAACAGTTTCCTCTTGTGGGATGTGTTGCAGTATTTTTTTGAAGTTTTGTTGTAGAAACCATCGTTATGTGCGGAAAAAAAAACATTCCACAGATTCAGTTGAAAATGTATAATAATTCTATTTTATTTTTTCTCCTCAACAATCATCTCGCAAGAAAACCGTGGTTATTGTGTGCATGTCAAACAACCAACGTGCGTGCTTACGGAAAAAGTACATGTATGTCTTTCCAAAATCGTAAGATGCACCTGCGCAAAATTCTTATCGGAATCCGCCCACAGACCACCCGTAGAAGCACGTAGGACCAGTTGTGACTAAGGCCAAAGTAATACCATACATTACAACATTTGAGTTTTTGAGAATTTTTTTAAAAAATTCCATTTTAAAATTAGACTCCCATCCCCTACTGTAACCCAATCCTTCCCCCGGGGATCGTAATTTTAGTAGGCTTGAATCTACACTTTCTGACGATGCTTCCAAACAAGTTTTATTTTTTTCTGGCAAAATGGTTTTTGAAAAAAAAGATTTTCTCCAAAAGTTTCAATCCATTTTGGCCCCACCCTGCCCCCGTGGATCATGAATTAAACAAAGTTGAATCGACACTACCCAATGATGCTTCCACACAAGTTACAGCTTTTCTGAGAAGATTTTGAAAAAAAATTCTCAATATTTATTTCTATGTAAAAATTCGACTCTCCTTTGTGGCTCCACCCTTCCCCCAGGGGTCATGATTTAAACAAACTTGAATCTACCTTACCTGAGAATTTTTTCAAGTTACAGGTTTTCTGACCTAATAGTTTTTGAGAAGATTTTTAAAGATTTTTCTCTATTATTCATTGTAAAATTTCGACCCTCTGTGACTCACCCTACAACCGGGTGTCTATCATGATTTGAACAAACTCGAATCTTTATTACCTGCTTCCACACAAGTTTCAGCTTTTTAGTCATAGTTTTCGAAAAAAATAATAATAAAGTACCAACAGATTTTCAATAATTAAGATTTATCTCCCCTTGAAAGAAAGCGTGGATCATCATTTAAAAAAAACCAAACTTGAATCCTTTTACCTCACGATGTTTGTGCTAAGTTTCGTTGCAATTTATTTATATTTAGCCGAGTGGTTGTGGAGAAAAAGTCGATAATTCAAAAAGTTTACGGACGGACAGACGGTGACAGTCGGACAGACGGACAGACGGACAGACAGAAGGACGCCGGAACAAAAAAAATCATAAAATCTCATTTGAGCTTTTAGCTTAGGTGAGCTAAAAGTTCGACTTATCATAAGGTCAACCATCTATTAGTAAGTTAATTAACCAAATGCATTTGTAAATTTAAAAGGTCCTTGACATTTCTATTGTTTGGATATAAACAATCACTTACTTGTGATGTATTTGTAAACTAGTAATAAATATAAAAGCCCTCTCTTCCTTCACTCCATCTCTCTTCCTCCCTCTTTAGCATTATTTAATCATCGGGTTATGCTTTAAATGTATGGCTGGCTGAATTTACACATAACCAAGCCATTATTAATTTAACCATTGTGAAAGTACTAACCGTATCTGTAAGTTAAAACATTTTTGACGTTCGTTATCAGATTATGGACAAAATCTTGTGCGATGTTATGGAGGCAAATCTTTTTGTTGGAAAAAAAACTTTTATATACTAAGTATGTCTTTTTCTCTTTATGTTAAATTTTAAACATTCATTAAGAGTCTTTTGAATGTTCAGAATCTAGTAAATTCGGAAGGGTTCGAATGAAAGTTCAAGAGATTTGCTTCAAGAGTAAGTTTTCTCTTGATTGTTAAGAAATAGAACGCGTCTTTGAATTGTAGAATAAAATACATACGTACATAGTATAAATAGCTTTTATATCAAATGTTTGGAAAGACTCTAGTGAGCTTTCATATTTTGCATATTTGTGGGGTCTATTCTCAGCGCCGTTGTTTTCGACGATAGAATTGAACATGCTCATTTTTTTTCTGAAACCGCAGTTATTTTCAATCAAACCTGGCGCAAAACATTCTATGTTTGAAAAATGCTTATAAAAAAGAAATGTTTCTGTGTTTTCATCAAGCTGTATAAGTTAAAACTTTCTGCAAATCATACATTATAAACTCAATTATAAGTTTTGAATACGATTATCAATTCAATTTTTACATTTTAGACCAAACTGTAAACGCCCAATGTGAAATATTCATCATCACATAATGTCGCAAGCATGCATGTAAATATTCAGTATGTAAACAAGAAGTTGACGCGAAAGCATGGTCGGCATACTGGAAGTGGGCAAACGCATTCATAGACAAAAGGAAGAAACAAACATTCTAAGAGTATTGTATAAACAATACATGTCCCCTTTCGGCACCCCTACTTTTAAAACAATTGTCGTTTTATGTGATAAATAGGTTTGAAGAGAATTTGGCTAAAGATTTTTTTAAATGACAAACCCAATTAGCAAGTAAAAAAACCCCGAATCGTTTAAAATTATTTTTTTTATCATCTTTGGGTCCATTCGGTCCATTTGGGTAAATAGACGCACCGGTTTAGCATTAACCCGATTATGAATACGAGAGAAGTAACGCAAGTCGAGCTCGATGAATGATAATTGTTGTGATGGACTGAATGGAACAGCATCTACTTAATGACTTGAGTAAAACAAAAGAAAAAGTCAAACAAAAAGATGAGCTGGGGCCCTTAAACAAAGCATACTTAGGACTAAGATATATCTTAAAAAAGAACTTTTTCCTACGTTCATTACTTATCCGTTTCACTATTCCAGTCGTATTTTATGAATATCCTAAGTTATGTCTTAACTTTAAGACAGGTAAATCGATGTCTTAGGAACAAACTTAACATCGCGATTGTTTTTGTTATATTGAAACTGAAATTTCTAGAAGTATCAAATTTTTTACATACATATATTTCTTCAATTAATTTCTTTGGTGTGTACTTCTAATTTTTTTTATATTATCTGGTCGCACTAGATAAGTACTCAATTACAGAATGACTGGATGATTTGTCCTATCCCTCCACGAATTAAGCTTTTCTTTTGCGGGATAAATTTTAGGTGTTTTCTTTGGGGGGAGGGTGTTGTTCATTTGATTTTTTGTTGGGGGGGGGGGGGGGGGTGACCGGAAGTGGTTTAGGAATGTCGATGCTAAATCATCGATATCCATGGGAATGCTGTTTCAGTTAGGAATGTTTGCCTTTTATCCTCGCTTCTTCTATCAGCTCAGATGCATTTATTTGCGATGTTTTCTTTTAGCAATAAAAAACACACCATTTTTATATCAACCATTAAAAGAAAACACGCGTAACATTAAACTTAGTTCCATATCTCTCCATTCTAAAGCTAAATCCTACTTGTCACTGCATGTGGTTATTGTACTCCATTTGGAATATACCGTATGATATAGTAAAATCATAAAATTTGGATGTATAGACGAGCATTTTTCATTTAGGATTTAGCACATCTGTATAATTATGTTAACACGCCACGGGTTATTTATAATGGACAAACTAGACAAAAAAAATTCACTCGGTCATTTTTAAAGAACAACCAAAAGTGAGTATAAAATTCTGTATAATTTTGTATAAAATTCTAACATCCGTGAATGTTAATACATTTGAGGTGTTTTTCCGAGCCTGCCGGAAAGTCGAAAAATGTTGATAACATTTCCTGTCTGTGACTGCACCCGTGCTCTGACCATGTGCCGTGATAATTTTTATAGAATGTTGAGACCCCTCTCTCTCTCTCTCTCTCTCTCTCTCTCTCTCTCTCTCTCTCTCTCTCTTCAAATAACTGATATTTTATCGTGTTTATGTGAACTGGTAAAGTAATACATGTAGCAGTAACGGCAATCTGATTAAAATGCAGATTTCTACATCAGCGCACATGTTGTCGTAACGGGCGTTTTCAGAAATATATTATTCGCGCTTTCGATCTTCACCGATCATGCATGATTCAGACAGGAACATTGAAAATCACAAGTACAGCATAATTTAAAGAAAAGCTCTTACTGTTTTTACGCGTGTGTATAACTATTTCATAACACTAAGACTTCCTGTCTGTGAAAGCACCTGTGCTCTGACCACGTGCCGTGAGAAATCTTATCGAATGTTGGGACCCCCTTCCCCCATCTCTCTCTAAAATCAAAATATATGAAATTCTATGAAATTCGATATGCATCACATATCGTGTAAAGAAGATTTTTAATTATACCCACAAACACACAAATCGCATGTTCATATGATTCCTAAAATGATTCATAATTCACATTCATTCAAACAATCACATTTTTACCATTTTAAACTACATGTATATTAGTATATGTATAAAATTTTCTGTAGCTGTGTTCTCAATTACTATGAACCCTAGTTATAGTCTGTTTGTTAAATGTATTTTAATCGAGCGCACCTTTTAAGTATATAATTAAGAGGTTATTTTATAGATGTATTTAGTAAACATTGTGTTATAAATACGCAGAAGAAATTAACTTTTAATTTAAATTAAAAAGAAATTTTCATTTGTTTGAAATTAAATTATTCTATCAAGAAAACGCTGTTTGTAAGAGCAGACTATATACTTCTATTTAGCGGACCCCAAGTCACACTTTAATTGCTGCAGGTCACCCATCCCGACGGCAGCCACTGGTGTAATCAAGCTCATTTGACATGATATCTACTCGTATATAAAAATCCCATACTTAGAATAATCCTATTTAAATGTATTGATTCTCATTTGAAAAGAGCCCTAGCTACCATGGTATTTGTGTGGAGTTTTTAGAAAGTACAGTGAGGTTGCCTTTAACGAATCACTAAGTAAATCCGCGTTGATAGTGCGTAACCAAGCCCGAGTTAAATTCATAATACAACATTGTTTTATTGTACCATGCTTGACTTATAACATCATATATTTCTTTCCCGACAACCACTGATTAAATAAAAATTATCGCTGTACTTTGATGAACGATGTTTTCTCCTTTAGCGGATCATGTTCTCCATTACCGAATCACGTGACATACAGCTGATTATTTTTTGTTAGGGACAGTGTCGAAATATTTTTATTTTTTTTTTTTTGTAATATGCAAGAAAAATAGAAAGGCTAATAATTTTCATTTTGAGTGAATTGTTCATTTTATTGAACCCGACAATTGATTAAAAAAAAAACAAACAACGAATTCAATGGTAAAAACATATATCATGACTACATGAGTTGTAAACTGTATTAAAATCAATTAGTTTAGTCATTACAAGTCATCAATATTGTTAATTTTATGAGATACATGAACATCTTTTCACGCAATTACAAAGAAAGAGACATGTAAATGGATACCAACCCCCCCCCCCCCAAAAAAAAACGACAGATGAGGTTTTCCCAAAATTGCATTGACAAGTGACGTTATTCAGTTAATAGAAGACACAGAAAGATGAAGTTTGTGTCAAAATGGGTTTAAGTTATTTGCATTGAAATTATGTGTCGATATTAATTACATACTGTATGAGATTAAGTTTTTAAAACATACATGTTCTACATCATAGATTTGACATGCGGCGCAATGACAATATCAAAAAGTTAAAATTAGCATATAAAAAAGAATATCGCAAGGAAAATAACTTTTCGAATAAAAAAAAAGAAGAATTTATGCATTGTTTATTTTTATGTACCCAATAAAAAATTAGCCATGACGCATTTTATAAAGATTTTTTTTAGTACAATGTACGTGAGAAAAGTTGAAGTTTGAATTTAAAGTAAATGGCGACTTCAGCGTTTGAGGTGGCGCAACGGTAACTAATTAAAAAAAAATGTAAAGATCTAGAAACAGATCCTAAGGTGATTTTAAAGTAAATAAAATACACAGAATCGCTTAGAAATGCATTTAATGATTATATAGTTAAGCAACCAAAAACAAAAAACAAACAAAAAAAAACAACCAAAAAAAACCCCAAACCAAACCAGACCAGACCAGTATTGACATTCAGCAAAAAAAGAAACCCCTACCGATAGAAATGGAAGAAAAATGCTGAACGACACATTGCGGCTATCGTTTGTACTTATGAAATATTTTAAAAATTTTTAAAAAAATCTAGAAATGTATAGTAAATGTGCAACCTGGGTATGTTCAAGGAAAATAATATTTTCCATGACATGTACATGTATGGAATCGGCGATTGTTTGTACTTATGAAATATTTTTAAAACAAAATTAAAAAATGTATAGTGAATCTGCAAGCTGGGTACGTGTTCAAGGAAAATAATATTTTTGGAAAATAAACGTACTAAATGTTATCGAATACGATGTGAAGGTTTTAGCAACGACTTAAAGACGTCGATCGCGCATTGCGCCGCCTGACAAAATTTGTTTTGACATTATTTATTTTCTCAAGAAATAAATAAAGCACAGATTTAAATTTTGGGCATTGTTTACAAAGCATAGAAGTGCAATGAAATTGCAGTCAACAGATATGCTATTTTGGGACAACCCATGTACTAGGGGTAACTAACTTTGTTTATTATTTAAGCATGATTTTTACAGTGGCAGCACCCTCTTCTTATTTAAAAAAAATATTTCAGTTCGTTTAACAAATTAAATGAAAGAAAAAAAAGGAATTATTTTAAGTTAACACTGTAAGGTCTACATTGTATGTTTTCAAATCAGTAATAAATATCAGCATTACAGGGAATTGGGGAAACCAAAATATGGTTTAAATTATAATCGAATGGAAAAATGCTCTTGAAAATGGGAATGAAGTGTATTTTTAACATTTATTACTGTTTATTGTGTGTGGTTTTTTTTATTGTAACAGGTGTGCAAATAATCGCAGGCGAATGAATCAATATTGACATGATCCCTCCATGATCCCCACATCTCAGTGATTCGTTATTGGAACCCTGACTACCCACAACTTTATAGCTAATATAATTATTCTCTGATTAAGAAATTGTTTGACGCTTTCAGTGCTTGTAGACAGATAATTTTATTAAACATCTGGGGCCCGTTTCTCAAAAAGGCCTACGTCCAGGCGTAAGCTAAGTCCGGACTAAATCAGGGACTAAACCTCCAAGCCAGACTAAGTTGCGTTTCACAAAAAGGCGGAAACTTAGTCGGGACTAAATTTGGGTTTAAATCTACGCCTGCTAATGGGTAGGCGTAAGTCCTTAGTCTCTACACAAAAATGGCGAGTTTTTTGTTTCTAAGGCAAAATAAACAGAGAATTTTAATTTTGGCTTGTTCTACCTGTTATTAAGGAAAACATTCACATCTTATACATGTACTTATAACTTTTAAAAAATACCTATTGTTCGATAACTGTTCCTATTACTAAATAAATTAAGATTAAATCAATTTGATAAATTATGAACTTAACTCATTAAACGTATGTAATATACATTACTACTCGTTAATGAAATTTAACAAAAGTATGAAGAATTAAAGATGGGTATACCCCGATAACTGATATAAACACAATAATTAAAAAGATGCTTTAATTCTGAATTAAGCATGTATTCCACAACAAGATAAAGTATATTATTGATTTTAAATCAATATTCAGTAAGTATACTAGACTAGATTTTTATTTAAAAACATCTTAAGTTAACATAGTTCAACTTAGTCAAATAATTGAATTATTATATCATTATATCATTATTATATTATTATTAATATATTTAAATAAATAAATAAATAAATAAGTCAACCAACTAGAGGTGTTGACGCATATGATAGCGTCGATCGATTTGGACACGGTAGCCCCGGGTTCGAGTCTGGTCTGTCACTAGTGCGGTAACATTGTAACCCTTGGGCAAGTTACTTTACTCTTTTAGTGCACTCTCTTGTACATGTACTCATTTAATTGAATTGAACTTTAATTACTTGAATTCATGATAGTTTTCATCATTCAAGATGTATGGATATCAAGGGATTTTTTTAAATTTCGAAGTTGTCAACTTGCAATTCAAAAGACGTTGTTTAAGCAGTTTTACAACAGGTTGCATTATTTACAAATTTAACTAGCTTGTCATACGTATTATACAATTGTACACCCACCCCCTAATAACCCAAAGCAGATAGAGATAAAAAGTAGGACTCAAAAGTACTTGTTAAAACTGCAAAGACGCAAAATATCTTATACGGAGGGGTGGGGGATAGGGGGATTTTTTAGATCCATTAAATCCATTAAACTTTTAGAAACCTTTTATTTATAAAACTTTCTTCAGATAGTGAGGGGTTCTTAGATGAATGTTTTTATATCTATATTTTAATCAAGATACTGTATACAGGGTTATTTTCGTCCCGTGTAATTTTCGCCTTTTCTACACTCTCTCCGTCGTGAATTCGCCCAGTCACAGTTGTGTTTCAAGTTACTTAATATCTGACATTGAAAATCGCTCTCTTAAATTCGCACGCTAACAACGAGGGTGAAATGGTTGAAAATTAAACTGGCGAATAATTCCCTGTATACAGTATATAAATACCCCCCCCCCCC
>WFKH01007768.1:41462017-41506025 GCA_016163765.1 Magallana hongkongensis
ACTAAGCTTAGGCCTGGACGTAGGCCTTTTTGAGAAACGGGCCCCTGAGCTCAATCGAAAAGTGAAAGTAGTCAGCTGCATGCACGCTTTTAGTCTGCGTCTTCAAAAAGCTTGTTCATGCTTGTTTGAAAATAACGACATAAAACAAGATAAATTTTAATAATTTCATAATCAATAATTAAAACAAGAATAACTCTACATGACAGGATAGGTTAAGCTAAGTATTGGACCTTGATCAGAAAAATACAGAATTGTTTATCTGAAAGTGATTCGTTAATGGGGACGATTCGTTAAAGGCAACCTCACTGTAGTAAAAATGAAAATTTAAATCCCAGGCGTTACGATTTGTAGAGAACGAACATGGAACGAAATTTTATAGTCCGGTTAAATATATTCACGAGCAACCTTGTAACCCCTAGAAAAAAGTGACTATCTCCTTATCTGTTTAAGGACAGGGATCACAGGACAAGAAGACAATTATCAATCAGTATCAATTCTTACCTTTTATGTATTTCTAAACTAAAGGTACTTCTGTGATAATCAGCTAATATCAAAGTAAAATGTGTGTTGACTTGAAAAAACCAATGCGAATTAACTTCCTAGTTTGCGTAGACCGATGTTCAAATTGTATGTGAATTCAATTTAATGTAAAATTTCGATATCAGTAGTTGACATCTTTCCATGCGTCTTATTCATAATCCAATGCCATACAAAATACGAGCTTTTGAAGTATATATTACATAAATTGTGCTCGTAACTACTGAAGCTTTATAACTTAGTTTAAACCTTTCACAATTTAGATAAAGAGCTGGTTACGGTAAATATAACGAATCGGCCTTATTGAAATGTGAAAAATCAAACACTTGCGATCTGTAATCTATCCGCGGAAATAATTCGAGTAGGATACCGCGTGTATGGAAATGACAGTCGTTTGGCAAAATTCACGAGCGTTTGGTAATTGTAGAATCCAAAACCGGACCTCGGTTCCGGATTTTCGCGAAATCTTAGCGTTTTTGTCATGTTTATTCTAATATTTCTACAAGGCCGCATTCGAGTACATGTTCAAAAAATTCAGAGAAACACAATTCAAATATGCTGATTTTAAATAAAACAGAAAAAATCATATACAAGGCTGCGGCCACTTTTGTTTTTAATGTTTTTTATTCAAAAGAAAAGCACGAAATGCAAATGTGTGTTGATGCTAACACTTTTACATCGCAATTACAATAAAGAAAACGCGTTTTTTTAAAATGTTTAACTATAACGTCATTAAATAATTAAATTGAAAAACATTATAACATTGTAAAAGCTTTTTAACGCAGTATTTAAAATTTTGAAAGACATCTAATAGGCCGATTTTATAACCTTTCATTTCTTGTCAAGTTGTGTGTAAATTCTAATATAATATATTCTTATAATAAGAATAAATACATTAGTTATATAATGAATGTAAAACAAATGCGATTTTCATGAGTCTACAATTTTTCTCTACTTTTAAAATGTGTTGGTTATGTATAATCATAATTATAACGTTCTCTTTGTAACGTCGTATTCCGTAGAAATGACGTAATATATGTAAACAAATGACGTCATAAAGTATCGGGCAGCTGATCGAGAAAGAAACAAGCTAGAAAAAGAAGCAAGATTTATCTACGCAAATTGAAAATGTAATATTGTTTACTTGTTTCAGGTAGGACATTTTCACTATCACCTGTATAATCAATTGCTAAAATAGGATAGCGTAGGAAGTATACATGTATATTATTATTAATGTCGGGAGAGAGAGAGAGAGAGAGAGAGAGAGAGAGAGATTTATTTTTTGCTCTCTAAATCATATTGTATTCTCTTTAAAATTATTTTACACTGATATTTAGTTGTTTTACGTTAAACAACAATTAATTGAAAAAATATATTACACACAAACAGCACTTATCAACATAATCAGCATTTACCCACACCGAGGCCTAGCTCGCATAATGATCAGAAAAAACCTACATACAAACACATATATACAAACACGTGTGACTTTGCGTAACTGAAAATGATTTATAAGAATGCCGTGTGCAGAGATTGATTGTATATTTTTAAATGTAAATTTCACAGTATTTTTAAGTACACTCTTTGTTTTGAATTTTTAAAAAATCGTTCCGTGTTATGTTTTCAAACCTACCTCTACACCTACGCATTTAAAAACAACGCTGGTACGTTGGCCCAGCCATATTCAAGTCTTCATGTGCTCTGTATTTTTTAATTCTTCTTACATTATTGGAAAGGTAATTCGTTGTAAAACTTGTACACTTCTTTTAACTTTAAAATATGTATCCGCTCTATATGTATTTACTTTAAAAAGCAGAAGATCAAATCAAGTTCAGATTTATTACAGTTTCAATTCCTGATTTTAGAACTTATTTATCCGATACTGTAGATTCCTTAGTTTACGCGAGTACTTAATTCCGCGATTCAACCGTTTTCCATCAAATCGCGAGAATATGAAATTGCAAATGCCGAATTTTTATCATAGTTTCATGTAGTTTTCAACTGTCCGAAAAATAAAAGCGAGTTTTTCAAAATCCGCGAGATGTGCTTCTCTCGATTTTACGCGGATTTGAATTCCTCTAGTTTAATTAGGAATCTACAGTATTTAATTATTTTACACAAACAGAAAAAGGTCCGATTTACCGGCATTAAAACACAAAAATGGATTTCTTGATTTTTATATAGTTTGTATACCTTGGAACTGCATTTTCACTGAAATTATAATCAAATTAAATAAACATTTCTCAAATATATCAAAGTACCCTTACATGTACATCGTACACGTAAGTTTTACATTTATACATTCAAACGGACGTCTATGTTTCAACACAACGTGTATCGCTACGACCTTTTACATTTATACATACAAACGTGCGTCTGTGTTTCAACACAACGTGTACACTATCTTTTAAGCTGGCCTCCTTTACCCCATTGAAAGCCCGTCAGCCCGTATATGTGACAGTGCGTTTAGGTTGCGTTAGTTTTTGAAACTGCAAAGTTTTGATATTCATTTATAAATGTGCATTATTTTAACACCAATACCAATTCATTAAAATAAACATACATGTAGGTCAGTGATATTATAAGGATTATTCAGATGAATCCTTTATATATCGAATCGGATGCCCATGGGCCACACCGTTCACCTGAACAATGCTCATATATCATGTTTATAAAAAAAAAACAACTTTATTTAATGTATATAAACTAATCAATTTTAGATGCAAAATGCCTGGAGATGGTCCAAAGTCATATCCATGTTGTCTTTGCAAGCGTCGCACGATTCCTTCTGAAAGAGTTGCTATTAAAGCAGAACATTTAAGACTTTTAGAGAGACGCTTTTGTGTATCGGCACAAGATGGCGATTTTCTATGTTCTAAATGTAGATTAAAATGCTACAGAGAAGAAAACAAGTTGAAAAATTTGGAATGCAATGCAGTGTATAAGACTCAAGATGATTACGAACCTCCTATCAAAACAGCCAGAACCACACAGCAGTTCTCCTCTAGTCCTTCATCTGTTACCCTTGATTTACCAACGACCAGCAAAAGCCATGCATATTGCTTTGTGTGTAAAAGGCCTGGGCCGAAAATCATCGTTGTTCCACCAACTTCACGTTTCGACTTTTATATACGTAAGGGCATTTTTGTTCCAGCGGGAGTTAGGTGCTGCCCTGTCCATTTAGACGGCGAACAGTTTACGGAAGATGCATTAGATAAAATAAAACCAGTCAGCAATGAAGTCAACTTGAGCAAGACAAACATCAAACGTTTGTTGGAAAATGGCAGGACTTTTGTGATTGAAAGAACAAATTATAGACTTGATTTTGACCACACACATGCTTTAACAGATGAAGACTACCTTACCCTCACAGGCATCTCAAAGACAGAGTTTGATGTTTTGATGACTTACGTCGATTGCTGCAATCTTCGAGAAACAGCAACAAGAAGTGTAAGGACATGTGTAGCCATTCTCTTGATTAAACTTCGATGCGGATTGAGCAACAACCTTCTTGCAACGCTTTTTGCAATGAAAAAACATCAGGTATTGACTTAAAGTATTATTTATATCAATGTGTTAAATAAGAAAGTTTTTTAAATGTCTTTTTGATAAACTGTTTATTTGAACTTTGATTTATTGAACTGGATTTTCTAACTTTAATAGGTAAGAAGAGCACTTAAATCGGCTACAAAAGCATTGAAGTCAAGATTCGTCCCAGAATGTTTAGGATTTCCCCATATTTATAGAGAGGAGGTGATAGAGAGTCACACTCGACCGCTGGCCAAGGAACTGTTTACCAGGACCATGACAGAGAACCCCGCCATACTTATTCTCGACGGAACATATATCTATGTGCAGAAAAGTGGGAATTTTTCATTTTCGAGACGATCCTACAGCCTACACAAACACAGACCTTTGGTGAAGCTTATGCTGGTCGTTACAACCACTGGGTACATTGTTTCGGTGCTTGGTCCGTATCTAGCCGATTCGAAGAACAGCGACGCAAACATACTCAAATACATGATCAGGTCAAATGCTGAACAAATGAAAGAGTGGGTCAGAGAAGGGGATAACTTCGTTGTGGACAGGGGTTTCAGGGACTCGGGTGAAATACTAAACGACCTTGGTAAAACTATGGAGATGCCCATGTTCCTACCTAAAGGGGCCACGGAACTGCAGACCAAAGATGCCAATTGCTCGAGGCTTGTAACAAAGGTAATTAAAACTGAACGGTAATCATTTTTTTACTTAATATGAATAAAAAAATTTAACTTGTTTTAATATCATCAATAAATTGTTGACAGATCAGGTGGGTAGTCGAATCGGCGAACAGCAGACTGAAGACCTGACGACTGCTTGATAAAACCCTCCCAAACACGCACATCCCAAATATTGGGGATTATGCTCAAATCATTTGTGCGTTATGCAACAAATTCAGGTCACCTCTTAGCAGCGGAACTTTTGAAAAAGATATTGAGGTAGCCGCAAAAATGAAAGTTTTGGCAAGGTCATCAAATGAACTTCAAACGCTCATAAATGACCAAGGTAAGTATTTTCAGACATTATACTATGTGATATTTAATCTGCAATTTCAATTTTGTCCTTTAAATATAGTTCAATTATACAATTTTTGAATATCACAGGACTAGATCGGATATCATATAAATGGACTCCATTAGATGCATCAGAGGCATGTCCGTCATTCCCTCGACTGAGTGAGGAAGAAATCCGGGAGCTGACTCTTGGCGTATACCAGGTTAAATTGGCCCGCACTTACACCCAAGAACATTGTAGTCCTGATGGAAGTTATGACATTCTTACCAATGATCCTTTCTGCAAAAATACAGAGTCGCCACATCTCTGCCAAACGCTACAAGCTTTTGATCAAGTACAACGACATTATCGTTGAAGGGTGGTATTGTTCATGTAAAAAACGGAAGTAGCGTGGTGGGCATGTGTGCTCACATTACAAGTGTGATATGGTATCTTTCTTTTATGCGACATGAAGCCAGCCCGCTCAAGGGCATTCCAAACTGGGCAGATACAATCGAGGATGCTTCAAGGATTCCAACAATTGACGAATCGGACAGTGATGGTCCAGAGGAATAACAATTTTATAATGCATCATTTCTGCAACTTTGTTTCTAAATTAATTATCATTAATTATATATTTTTATGATTATTTTTTCAAGTATGCTTGCATTAATGCATGTTTTTTTTTGGACATATACCATTGAATGTCTTTAATTTCATGTCTTGACTTCATTTCAGTGCATCTTTTAAATCATTACTTCATCATTTGAGACATGCTCTGTGACACGGTGAACGATTTGGGTCTGTTAAACATGAATGTATGTTATCAATTTGTGCATTTCTTAATTGATTTTCAGAAATGTTTAATGATTTGAATCAATATTTTACCCTAGAGAACAGATCAACAGATTTATTTCTAATTCACTTAATTGTGCATATTTTCCTATCATAAATAATGTATTAAAGTTCGCTTTAATTTTGTAAATTGTCTTTTTCTTGTGCAGGGCTGTCACAGCACTTTTTGGTACAGGGACCGGGTCCCTCTCCATTGGGAAAATTATCGACATTTTTTGTCAAATTGGGAAAATTTAAGAAAGTTTAATATATCATCAAAATGACTGCTGTATTTAATAGCCTAATCTGTTGTTCACTTCTTAAAATTAAAGTTTTACAGCTCACATGATGTTCTCAGAACTAACCAGGAGTAAAAAGAAGACTAACTAAAAAAAATAGGGAAATTTTCAGAATTATGAAGAGTTCAATTTTTTTAAAAATTATTTATACATGTTGATTTACAAATTTAAATTTTTGATTTGAAATTTTACAGTGGTCAGGAAAATAAAAAGTCTTCATTTTTTTTTTTTACATGATTGATACATGTTGGTTTAATATTTTTTAAATCAAGGCTACCCACAGGCATATATATAAAAAAAAAACCCATTTCTTCAAAAATAGCAAATAAAAAAAGATAAACATCAAATTTGGAAAAGGGAACCAAATTTATATAATGTGGAATTATCATTTTTCATTTAATAGATTAAATTTTTGAAAAATCTTATAAGCAAAATTTTGTGTAAAACATGTATGTTACTGACATCTTGTGTATTTACGGGTATTAGTAAAACCCTGTGACCCAATTACAGCCGTAATGCAAAAGATCTGTTTACGAAAAATTAAATGATTTCCTGATAACCAAAGAATAACTTGGAAGGCTTATTATCTAATTACAAGATATCAACCAATGATACTGTGATCACAATAATTTATAACCATCGTTAGTAAATTTTCTTACCACTTTAAAATGCGCATCACTCATGCCCTGCAGTGCAGGTGCCGTATTATAACTGACTCTGCTAGATGGGCTTGTTAGGTCACCACAGGGGTTAAGTCCAGTTGTGAGAATCTTTTAATTAAAATAATCATCAGTGTCATCCCCATAACTTGATCATTCATGATATAATTTAAGTCAGCTTTAATCAATTACGGCTAATCTACTGACCAAAAAGCAAACAGCTTGCGCAATTCCGCAAGTTGTAAATAATTATGCATTTGGGAATTTTTATCCTAAAATTGGGAAAATCTGCGGCTTTTTGCCATTGGGAATGGGTCCGATATTCGGTTCGAATTTGAGGGGAGTGACGGCCCTGTTGTGGATGGGAGGGTCGGGTGGATGTGAATGTTATAAAACGTGAAACCCTCTTAACTTTTAAAAACGCCTATTCCAATAATTGACGACGAAAAGAAAAAAAAATGTTAGATAAGAAAAACAGCAAAGTAAACAACCCATAGATTTAATGACCGATTGTATAAAAAAGTTCTTCCCACTTATCGTTTCGCTAAATAATACTCAAATTTATGAAAATGATATTGAAGATGAAATTTAACAGAAACAAAATGAAATAAATAAAGAAACCGATAATGATAATTATTGTTTTTCTTGAATTTATTTATGACGTCAATATTAATTCTGAAAGTACGTCATAACGTCATCGGAAAACAATAAACGACGCTATGTTTGAGGAACTATAAAATGAAAACGATAAAAGATATTTTAACTTTAACAAGCGTATTGTCAAGATATCCCATATCAAATTTTATTAATTTCGGTTACAGGGCCGATTTTGCCTCTTACCGTACCCATTCTTTATTCAAAGTATTATTCGTGTTTTTAACAGTGAAATAAAAAACTTGTAAATTTTAAAGAAATTTTAAGGGATACCAAAATCAATATTTCAAATATTCGAATTGTTGTTTTTATTATTCTAATCGTAGTTAAGTATTTGGAACATTGTCTGTAAATAACTTATTCAATGTATCACAATTATAGTTCCACACATACGTACTTCAGAATTATTTTTTTTCTTGACTGAATTTTTACATTTTCCTTCATTCAGTTTTGAAAAAAATAGTTAAACTGAGAAGGATATTATATGTATTTTGTTAGATAACGATCATTTTTCATAGGGACATTTTCTTTGAAGACACAAGAAGCAGCTTCTTGAGGAGTGTGCAGTATGTTTACATACAAACGAAAAACAGGTGATTTTGAGAGTAGACCATATTTTGAGAAAATACCGTATCGTGTGTCCCCCTTTTCTTGGTGTTAATTGATGAGACAGGTAACAACATTTCCTCCAATTTTTTTGTCCAGAAAAAATACAGATTTTTAAGATATTTCCCACTTATTTTCTACACAATTTAGTGACACACACTAATGGGATTTGTAAACAAAGAAAAATTTGGGGGGGGGGGGGGGCTTTTAGCTATTACATATTCTGGTATACGCTATTTAAGAATAAAAATCATTTCCTTTTAAGAAACCTCTTTCCACCCCCAACCCCAACCCCTAAAACAAGTCTAGAAGATTTACACACTTATATATCATTTGTAGCTTAGGCATTTGTTTACACATGCTTATAATATATGCATTCATTTTTAAAACTAAAAATAATGTTTACATTTAAATTCATGCATATTGCATTAAGCATGTTGGGGAAGAATCAACAAAGTGTCAGTGGTATATGCAATTTCTAAATTTGTAGGATATAAAATTTGGTTTATTTTTTTCATGTTACCTGGTATATATTTAGAACGTTGAAACATATTTTCCAAATAATGTGTTACACTGGTTTCAAGCATAGACATTTGTCAATGAATAAAAATGCATGTAGGTATCCGTTTTATATTGGCTAGTATTTACTGGTCTTTGTACCAATAATTGTCATTTGGATATATAGGATAGATTGTAAATGTGATACACTGCTATTTCAACTTTTTTCAAATAAAATTTGAGTCTAAATGACATGATACAATATGCCATTACACACACTGATATGTAGGTGTGTCCGGAGTCAGGGTTCCTTCACTGTGGTTTTTAAGGTTACAAAATCTGGTTAAAAAAGTAACTAGAAATGAGAATGGACCCTCCCAGGAAAACTGGTTTCTCTTATAACTTGTTTGTAAACAAAAAGTAACTAGAAATGAGAATGGACCCTCCCCAGGAAAAATTGGTTTCTCTTATAAGTTGTAAAGAAAAGTAATTTTCAAGAACTAGGTAGGAAGAAGGACCCCAGTCCATGTATAATATAGAATTTGACTTTTGCAGACAATTTGATTGGGAGGTCTATGATCTTTTAATGTGTATAGATCCCCATTCAACCAAAAACTAAAATTCTGAATTTATCGCAAAACAGTTGAAAATCATGTTTGATGGATCTTTTGGTTCCTATTTATATGATAAGAGTTACCTTCTATCTATTTATTGAAGTTCCTACATTTCAGGATTTATCATAATAAACATTTAAATCAGCATTAAATCTATGACATTTTAGGTGTCATTTCTTAATTGAGTGCTTTCATGATGCCAATTAATAGTAGCATCTGCATGTGTAACAGAGTTACATTGTAAGGTATTATTATATTTAAATTAACTCGTAAAAGTAAAGTCTTTCTCTGCTGAGAAATCATATTTTGTGCAAAACTCCTGTGCTGAGTTCTACTTAAATGGACCATTCAGCCATTTCTTAAATTAAAATTGTTAAATGATATGAAACAATAAGTGAATGAAATAATATGTATTGTGAATGAAATAATCTCAAATACCAACTTCACTAAATATTTAGATAATTTGATCTGCATGGGTAAGCTGCAGGAATTGTGAACATTATATCTATAAAGACGGAATGACAATCATATCACGTATTTCTACAATATACTTTGTAACATTAAAAAAAAAAGGATTTGAAAATTTATGATCATTGATTTGTGCAATAAAAATATAAAATGGAATCAGCAGCCAAGAAATTCTTTTAAGCTCTTGGTACAATAAAACATTTTTTTTCATTTGCTTAGTGTATCATTTAATAGTTTTAGAAGTGATGATTTGATACTTTGATGAAGATCACAACAAATTAAATAGAATGAATATTAAGGACGTTGTTTACTTAGGGTTTGAGTTCTCAAATTCGGACTGTTATAAAGTTCAATGTCATGATTAAATTTGTTCTAAACACAAAAAGTATTAATGAAATGAATTATTATCGATATAACATTCGATATTTTTACTATATTATGGAACTAGGCTCAAACAAAATTGGGCTTTTAGCAAAACAGGGAGAATTCGGACTAAATTTTTCAGATTTTGTTTTTTGTGACAGTACTATAATATTAAAAGTTAGGATTTTTTTTTGTTCGTCAACATATTTGGCATATTTTCTTATGGTTTTATCTCACTTTTTCTTTAAAATAAACATATGGCACACACTACAAAAATATTGAAAAATTTTGAAAGACATTTTTTAAGAGGCACCATAGCTCAAAATTTTGATCATTGACCTCATATAAATTTTATGCCAGTAGAAGAAGGTCAATATAAATAATTCAATACTATTAGTGATTTAGTATTATCATCATTCAATTTTTGTTCAATTAAATCCGAAATGGGTAGGGATTTGAAAACTGATAGAGGAAATTCGCAATGGAATATTTATAAAACTTAAAGCTTTGTATCTTTGTAGTGCCACTGCCATTTATTAACTGTATTTCATTTTTTAAGAGTAAGGCAATTTGTATTTTTTTCACAATTAAGAAAATCTCAATCATAGTGTAAATTTTTTAGGGATTTTTCAAAAATATTCAATAGCCATTAACTCAAAAGGTAGTTCATTGACCTACTTTTTTGAAGTGAAAAATAACACGACAATTAAAGGTCTATAACACACATTAGATGGTTTTTCTTTATCATCAGTGGATTTTTTTTTCCATTCTGAACAAACATGAAGTTTTTCTCTTTATATTTCTATGTAAAAATTCGATCCCCCATCGTGGTCCCACCCTATCCCCGGGGATCATGATTTGAACAAATTTGAATCTACCCTACCTGAGGATGCTTTCACACAAGTTTCAGCTTTTCTAGCCAAATGGTTTTTGAGATTCTGAAGAAGATTTTTGAAAAATACCAACAATTTTTTAGTAAATTTTAATTATCTCCCAATGAAAGAGGGCATATCCCTTCATTTTAACAAACTTGAATTCCCTTCACACAATGATGCTTTGTGCCAAGTCTGGTTGAAATTGGCTCAGTGGTTCTGGAGAAGAAGTTGAAGGTGAGCTAGAAAATCACTGCTGTGCAGCCTTCCAAACATTAATCAAATCACCGCGTCAGCCGTGCGCTTCCTCCACTTCTTCTTGTGGTACGCCTCTAAGTCTGTGCTCATTTGGAACGCCTTATGCTGGTCTAACATCCAAGTAAACACAAACTAAGAGCAGTAATGTATTTTTAAATGGCTTATTACGGTCTTACAAATGGCAATAGATCACCAGTACTTTCTCATATTGGTCGAACAATTGTAGCGATCTTAAATAATGCATATAAACCAGTGCTCGTATAATTTGACAGGTATGACATATAAATACAAATTATTAACATTCAGTGTAGTGTTTAAGAAAACGTTTGTCTCACGTTTTGGCAAAACTAAAATAGAACCAATATCGTCACTCTTGAGGTGGTTTTTTTGGAGACTTAAGAGGTTATATTTACCACAATACTTAATTTGAAGTAGATAAAACAACGATATTTTTATACAAATGTTACTAAATCATTTGTATTCATAAAACACTTTTATTTTTCAGAATGTTATAAATAAGAGAGCAATAACAAGACACTTTTTTATACATGTAACTTGCAGGTATCAGTAATTAAATTTAAGAAAAAAACCCCACATCCACTTTAACTATTAATCAAACTCGCATCTTTTGATGATTTGTTGGTTTTACTATTCAAAATAAAACTTCAGTTTGTTACACCTTTATGCATATACAAAGGATACTATAGTCTTTTCATGAAACTAAAAACATAGTTTCGTTACTTTCTATTTAGAATCTTAAAACGTTTAAAATTTTTACATGTACAAGTACCTTAAGCTTATGGTCACAATAAACACAAACCAACCAAAATATATTTAAGTGAAGAAAAACATAAAGAATTTAAATATTTTTCATGCAAGGATGTCTGTATTTGTATCGTTTTAGTATTATTTTTGAATCGCTCAAAACGATATTCTTCAATTTAAATATCATTCAAATATGAAATGGGGCGTAAAACAGAAACATTCTAGAGGTTTGGCGGTCATATGCATGCGTTGTCTAGTGTTATGACTAATTGCATGTACTGCAGTAACGATTTTACTTGCATTGCCAAGGTTTATGATGTACATTGTAATGTGAGGTTTCATTAACTATATAGTATCTTTTGTGTAATAGAACATTGCAAAGGCTGAATTTGTCTTGAAACAAATTCGATTTTAAGGTTTTGTTGGGCTATGAAAAATCTTGAAATCTTATTAACTTTCGTCGGAACTTGGTCTTTAAAATATAAGGATTGATACGCCAGCTTAAATAGCTCTCGTGCATAGTTTTAACACAATATGGACAGGCACCATTATTGAATACATGAATTTGTTCTGAAGACATTCTATAGAAATAAAATTATAACTAAATAACTAAAAGATATAGTCAAAAGCAAAGATAACATTAACCATATTTATTGGGCTCTATTGAAACTATACAGGCATGTTTTATGATGAAAGTAATGAGTAGGTTTCTTTCTCAGCTAAATCTTCATCCAAAACCAGTATACTGTTCTTGCATATTATATATCAACATTCCTCAGATATTGAAGGTACAATACACCATCATTGTCCTTGATTAAATCTGATATATAAAAAATAATGGGTATTCCATGAGAAATTCACAAAAATTGACTTTTTACGAAACTTTCATGCAAAACCACCTTTTTAAAATTTAAGATGGCCGACTTTGGTTCTAATTGTGCATGATTTCGCGCATTTTCATGTACACCTTTTAAGAAATTTGTAGCTACCATCAAATAAATTCAACACAATAAAAAATTCATTTTTTAAAATATTTCATCAAAGAAAAATTAAAAAGTATTTGCCTAGCAGTTTTTACAAGCCGGAATGTACTATTTTTCTTATTTTTCAATCATCTGTTGTATCAATTTACTTTTGCGGTATTAAAATAACAAAACTTGGTGCATTTTGATGTCTTTAGATTATTCCTTTAAAAATTAGACGCTAGAAATGGGTTTTTCTTACAAATAAGGTAAAAGATAATATTATTTATTTGAAAGAATGGCTCAACTTAATCTGTATTAATACTTTTATTTTGTTTGTGACCAAACTCGAATTTGAAATAGTTACAAAATGATAAAACAAGAGACATATGAGGTGAAATGAAAATTGACATTGATAATTCAACATTTCTATTCGACACTGAGTAAAGTTAATTTGAACAATATCAACTTTAAAATATGGCTAAAATGAAATTGTTTTCATATATATTTTAATTTTCTATGTAAAAGTACACTTGTTGGCGTATGTTGAAAATGGACCAACTCTAACCTCTACAGGAACGGTTGAATGTCTGTAAAAAGGAAGAAAATTTGATTATCGAAGGAAAAAATTAATATTGTTAATGTTGTCATTTAATATAAATCATTGAAAATACGATACATATAAGTATTTATATCTTCCCGCGTTCCGATAGTAATAGCGGGAAAATGTTGTATTAACGACTACATGTTTATAAGTTATATGCATTGTATTGGTCAGAAATTGACCAATAAAAATTGTTTTCAGTGGTAGTAAAGAAATGGTTTTTAAAGGTTGATCACATCTAGCTGCCGTTTCAAGCGAGTGACATCAAAAGTTAAAACATTTTTACTGAAAGTATAAAACTATCAGTGGCTTAGCTAGACCAGAAACGAAGTGCATGCTTAAAATGGCAGGGGGTCTGGGGGCCGCCATGAGGGCGAAGCCTGGTGGGGGCCCAGGGGCGAAGGCCCCGGAAGCTCATGGATTCTGACGATTTTTAACACTAAAAATCATCGCAGAAATTGAAAGGAATGCTCACTATATAAGCATATTTTTACTTAGGCAGTTAAAATTGTTTTGGTTATAGTTTAGGCATAAAATAAAATCACAAAACTTATTAAAAGCTAAAAGAAGAAAAAACTTTTGACGTTTGTTTTTGACCCACTTAAAGCTTTTATTCTTAAGTTCATTTTCACCTAGTTTATGGTAATGAATATCTCAATAAAACTGATATTCTATGGGGGAAATTTAAAATGATGTGTAAAACTAAGTATTAGTTCAAATGCAAAATAAATCTTTGCTTTATTAGGTACATGCATTGTGTACTGTTTCTTTAATATGGTACTGTAAAACCACATTGCGTGTCTATATTTGGTACTTAAGACGTCTTTGTTTAGCATTGATAAATTTGTCGATGACTGCTGGGATGTGACATCGAAATTGATGGGTGCGTTGTAATATGAGAAATAAGTGTAGGCACAAAGATTCCGGATAAAGTAGGACCGGGTGACGGAAACGGGTTGATGGAATAACTAAGTATGGACCTTAATATTTGAATTCTTTTTTAAATTTTTTTTCTTTATTTTGTTTACTGGGTTTCTTCCTTTTTTTCCCCCAAATGATGTGCATGCTCAGGCATATAAGCAAACATGGTAGCTACGCCACTGACTATTAATATACATGTATTTATATAATCATATGTGGATGTGTCATATATTATGATTGTTTATAAGTTATGAGGTCCGTCATACCATTTTAGCATCCAGCGGCACTTGGCTACGGACACAGGTTTTCTAGAGCTTTTAGGATAAAATATTTTTTATCTCTCGTTTTTTCCTGGCCGACCCTGGTGCGCTTCACATATTTTTCGTTCATGCGTAATAAAACTATATTCCTAAGGTGTTACAAAAATGTCAGTTTGAAATATGTTGTATGGTGTGATTGTATTTTATAAAGTATTTTAAAAAAAATTGTGTTGAAAGTAAAATCAAATAAATATGGCGTCCAGCACACACGCACGGCTGGCTGTTATACATTGTACATGTATCATGTTGTTGTTTATGTTTATAGTAAGTAAAGTTAATAATACGTATAGAATTCGTTAGGATTAAATTTGCGTAGATTTATGCGAAAACTTTTACCCACTTTTTTGACAAAATATTAAACTTAGTTTACTTTAAATATACGATTAAACGAGTACAGGACGTATCATCCCAAATAACTTTTGAGAAAATGACAGTCCTCGAAAATTGACTCAAACAACTTCATTCAACAGTTTTGCATTGATTTATAAATAGTTTGTATAGTTCGTATGTACCTTCTTCTCTCTATTTGGAAAGATTGGTCAGACGCTCGAACCATGATTACATAGGTTTCACCTCTGTTTACGGTTCCAGAACAAATTACATTAGCATTTGTACTTAGCTGATCTTGCTCTAAAGTAAATTTGTTATTCCCATTGTTAGAAACGCTCTGGATATCAAATAATATTTCACCGTCATATCCATCATCGTCATCTATTGCAGATATCTGCAATATTAACGATAAGTTATGGTAAAATACATTGTATCTGTACCTTTCTTATGCAATTGAAGCAAATAAAGTTATTCCTTTAAAAACAATGATACATTATTCTGTAATATAATTTACCAGCACATGGGTATTAAAGGAATTATTGTTTTATTAATACTTATTTGGTAAACTTTAAAATAATTAGTAAAGAATCAAGTTCTTTTAAATCAAAATACCTGAATGAGGTTTAGATTATTCTTCGAATAGTTTCCTTCTTGAATATTTACAAAATAAACGGGTGCAAAGAATCTTGGTGAATGCAAGTTCGTCTTACAATTTGGACATCCCTTAAATTCTACATAAATTATGGCGTGGTTACTCAAAGCAGGGAATCCTCTATCGGTTGCGGTTACGTTAATCTTTTAAAATAAGATACTAAAATATATTACTAAAATGCTAAAATTAATTCGTTTATAATTTACGTTCACTTAAATTAAATGAGAAAAATGATCAAACAGCATAATTCAATGCTAAATGCAATAAAATATAATTACAACAAATCTATTATCTTTTCCAGTTGTACACTGCTTTAGATATATGCGTCCTGTCTCCGAGTCGAGGTAAAAGTAATATTCGGCGATTTTACTATTTGTTATTGTGTAAACTATTTGGTTGTTTGGAGGCTAAAAAAAAGAAAATATAAAGATTTATAGCAAAAATCAAAATATATATCTCGAATATTAAAAACGCACTTTCTCTTGTTGTAGAGAAAACATACCAAAGAGGAATATAATTCAAATTCAATAAGTACACACCTGTATTAAATTATCTTTCATAGTCATTTCATGTGTTTGTTTTCATAATCATTAAGCTGAGAATTTCAATATTTTTTTTCCAGTTTACTGTTTGCATTGTATTTACCAATAACAGACTCAATTTTCTTTGCATGAGTTTTTCTTTGTATTTTTCTGTTCACCAGGTTCAACTCCAGTCGTGGTTTTTCTTTGAATCCAAAGGTTAACAATACAACTTAACATGAAAAGAAATCGTAATTCCTTGCTTCTTTTATGTTGTCATTTTTTAAACATATTTTTCCATGGCCTCAATTCTCTAAAGAATTTTATGAAATTCGACCCCTTTCTACTAGTTATGGTCCTCATTAACCCCCATAGGTCAAGAAAGATATCGAACCATATATTCAATAGCTTTTTTGAACAATAATTTCACAGGTCGTAGCCTCTACGTTCTTAAATTTTTTTTTATATCATAGAAGCTGCTTGGCGAGCTCTACAATGCGGCATTTTCACCCACAGACCACATCACTCACCTGAACAACAGTTCTTGAAACACTCATTAAAAATTTTTAAAATAAAAAACCTTTTTAAAAACTTGTAAAACTAAAAAATTCTCATATACTTCAAGATTTGACAATACAATGAAATATAAAAAATAAAGCCTACTTGTTTGGACGTCATACTCAAGATCTAAAATGCATCAACTGACCAATCTCAAAATCCTAGCTAGGCACCAACGTATCAAAGATAACAGAATTGTAAAATGAACTTTAAATAATAATAAAAAGTAAAAATTGATGACTGGCCTCGATATGAGGACGCTTAGATAGTAAAATAACTACTAGTAAATGTAGCATTGTATTTCTTGAGAAAATGATTACTTAATATTTGTCTTATATAATTCTATGTTGAACTTTGAACCAAACTTGGGACCCTAGTTTAAGTCCGGGTGTCACAGTTCAAACAACTAATAATATTCACTGTCTTAAAATGCTTGTATGGAAATTTCACAAAATATAGCACCGTAATTTCTGAGTAGATGATTTGTAAAACATTTCCCTGTATATAGTAAAATTTCGAATTTTGAACCCATCCTGGGTCCCAAGTAATGATCTGGAGGTCAAGGTTTAAACAATTTGTAATCTATACTATTTGAAGATGCTTGCATAGTACGTTAATTTCAAAAATTATCATTGTAGTTCTTTTAAAAAGACTTTAAAACATATTCCCTATATGTTTCTATGTTGAACATCGAACCTCTCTTGGGGCCCCAGTATTGGCCTGGGAATCACGGTTTAAACAATTTAGAATCTACACATATTGTGATGCCTCCTTAGTTACAAATTGTAGCATTGCAGTTCTTGAGAAGATTTTTAAAGATTTTTCATATGTATTCCTATATTGATCTTTGAATCTCTCTTGGTATTAGTTTAGGGGGTTATAATATTAACCAATTAAAATCTACGCTATTAAATGATGCTTGCATAGTAATATCAATATTGTAGCATTGTAGTTCTTGAGAAGATTGTTTATCATTTTTCATATAAATTTCTATGTTAAATTTGAACCCCTTTTGGGACCCCAGTATTGGTCCTGAGGTCACGACTTAAACAATTTAGAATCTTCACTATATAATAAGCTTTGGGGCAAATATTGGTATTTCTGGTGCAGTTATTCTTGAGAAGAAGATTTGTTAAGACATAAACCATATTTTACTGTTTCGTGTTTATCTTCCTTTTTAAAAGAGTCTCGCCCTTTATTTTTAAGATTTATAATCCCTTTCCTATAAGGATGTTTTGTACCAAGTTTGGTTAAATATGTCATAGTGGTTCTAGAGAAGTAGTCAAAATGTGAAAAGTTTACAAACAGATGGACAGATAGACATTCATTTTGCTTCAGAAAATTATATATTTGGAAAGAAACCGATTTTATCGATTAAATTTGGTGAACGTTTCTATGACACCTTGATTATATGAACAATAATTTAATTCTTTGATAGCTAATAATTTAGACCAAGCCAATATAAGTTATACGTATTCCGATGTAATTTTGCAATGACATTTTAACCCACATTTGACTTTTTTCATAAACGTATATAAAGTATCCTATATGTAATAATTTGGATGTACTGGATATTTGGTTTGTGAGAGGAAAACATTCAGCCTATCCTTTGTTTTCAAATTATTCTTCTGAAAAGGAGACCTTGCCCTTTATTTAATTGTTAAATAATGACATTTTTGTCAACTTTTGCTGAAATTGGACCAGTTGTTCTGCAGAAGCAGTCAAAAATGAAAAAAAGAATATAAACGGACGCCGGAAAAATTGTGATCAGGAAAGCTCGCTTCATTTTTCAACTTTGGTAAGATGAAAAAAGCAATGAAAGACAAACCTGTGGGTCAGAGTCTGTGGCAGACACCATCACAATTTCACTTCCGACAGGGTAGTTCTCCAGGATGGTTGCGTTATATACTGTAGGGTTGAATTGTGGGGGCACGATATTTCTTCTCACAGTGATATCTATGGTTGTAGTAGCAGTTTTCTTTGGAGAACCTCCATCCTCTGCCAACAACCGAAGCTACAACGAACAACAAGTACACCATATTGTGATATTTTTTTTTATTTATTAATACTCATTCATGCACAAATCCTTAGGTAAAGTAGTACAAAACAGATCAGTAAAATTTTTACCATAGTTCGTTTTTTTCTGAAAATTTAATATTTTGTTCTTTAAAATGAATAATATTAAATATATAAAATTTAAAGAAAAAAAATCGAACTGACAATTTTGCTCACCTCGCCTCAAACCTACATGTACTATTTGAATCTCCTTTCAATGGAGAGTAAAATAAAAAAGTCATCGCTATTAATTGGTATGCCAATAAGCTACTTTTCAAGACATTACAAATGTATGTGCTGCCTTTTATCATGATACCTTTTGTTACTTAAAGACACTGAAAAAGAAATTATTGCTGTTAACTTAAGGTAATTGCTGATATAATATATATTGTTAAACTATAGCACTCATGAATATTCTTTTAAGACGAAAATCTGCAACACTTATCAGTCTCTAAAAAGAGCTACAATTGATATTTAAATAAAATTTAACGGTATGATTGTCATAACCACCTTATAAAAATTTATCAAAATAGTAAAAAATTGACCGCTGGTTTTAGATTAATTGAGGTTTTAGTATATTTGGCGGAGGTAAAACTTGACTAAAAATCGTAGATGAAGTCACCTTTTGATATTACCTTGAACATTAATGAGCATGATGTCTAAACACAAGCGATAATTATGACAAAATTTCAGGTCTTTATTATGAACGAAACACAAGTAACACATTTTAAATGATAGAAGGCTAAATTGCACAAAAATCACATGAACACCATTCTTTAGGTTTCAAAATTATCAAAATATACTGTACCTCGTTTTATTCTGCCTTGAGTGATTGATGGGTATGATTTTAATTACTTCCTTAAGATAATGAATTGAAAAAAACTTTTAAATAAAATTAGCAATTATTTTGTTTATTTGAGAAAATATTTCAAAAAATTAATTTCGCGGGTGTTTTGTACTACCTTAAAAAGCTAATCAATCAGAAGAATGAATCTTTACCCTATAAAAATGTGCACATAATTTGGTTTTTACTCAATGTGAGTTTAAGATCATTGAAAAATGTTTACATCAATTTCATTAAAGTTACAACACAAACTTATGTTCAAGACTAGTATGAACTGCTAAACAATTAATGAGCAATTCTCCTGTCAACATATCTCACTTTATATGCGTTAGCGGTGTCCGCTGCTAAATTTGCTGCATTTCGAACATGAACACTTGATCCAGCCAGCTCAAACAAGCTCACTGCTGAATCGTCCCCAATCACCCTCACTGTTACATCTCTGAATGGACTCTACAAGCAGTTTATTTAACTAAATTTAATAGGCATCCCATGAAATTTCAAATTGGTCTAACAGTACTTTACTATTCTTTATATTTGGCTTGATCAATTTACATTTTAAACCACTTATCTTTTTCCCTCTGCATATTTGTAGTTTGGGTATAGATTTAACATCATACTCACCACAGTATCATCATCAGCAGTAGAAACTGTTACTCCAGGTAAAAGAGAATTGTCTGCAACCAGTCTTGTGATGGTGGAATTGTAGGGAGCATTGATAAAGCGTGGAGGCTGTAGATTCCTGTTGACCTGTACTGTCACTGTGGCCGTGTTTGTTCCAGCAAGTGATGGTGAACCATTGTCGACTACAGTCGCAGTCAGCTTAGGAAATGGCAAACTTTGGCGTCAAACTCAGTTTTTTATGTGATAAAATAACATGTACATTTAAAACGACCATAAAATATTTCTCTTTTTAGTTGTCATCTTATATCTGATTCCATTTAACCTCGATCAGTTTACTCACAGTATAAGAAGTCGCTGTATCGTCTCGTAGATCCTTATAAAGGGAGATTACTCCTGTACTTGTATTGACTTGGAAGTACTGCTGTGCTAAAGCATCTCCACTCAATGTATATGTAGGTAAATTATTTGGTGCCTGTAAATAATTATATTGAATTCATTGTTTTAGGCATCTCTCAAAGGACGAGTCCTCTAAACGTCCAAAATTGGCCCCCTATAATTTGAAAAGGAATCAAATAAAAGGTTTTCTACATATTATTGTCTAATCCGTTTCTTTAAATATTGAGTTTTTTATATTTCAATTTCACTTTTTACTTCCTTACATTGAAATTAGGCCTTGTTTTGATTAATATAGGAACGATATGTTATTTACATCGATTTCTCATTGGTTTTAGGCCACACCCCCATCTTAAAAGCTTGTTTTCTTTATGAGCACAATAATGTTTTAAGTTGTAAATAAGTTCAATGGAAACAGCTTTATAAATCATTCACATCCATGAAAGAAACTGGAACAGTCGTGCGCTCATATTTTTTTATTTAAAAAGTGCAAAATCGTGTATGCTTGTTACATGGTAAAGGTAGATTGTTTATGAATTTCAACCCGTCTTGACCTCATGAACTACAAAGCCCTGAACACGAGACTCAGATTTATTCACATTCACGCTTTGAGCACACCTATATATATATGCGATATCGTGATCAAAATAATAAAAGTATCAAAATCTGCCAAAATCTAAATTTTAATTAACGTATTTTGTCGGTCTCAGACCCAAAAGAGGGTTTTTAGATTTCTTTCTTTGGTATCAGTTAAAAACCTAATAAACACTTTAAACACACGTTAATATACTCATGCTTACTATTCCCTTGCTTGATTGACGCTCCGCTCTCTTATTCAAATGATACAAACACATTTACAATGGCCATAACAGCAAAGTCGGGGTTTCGCACTGTAGAATACAATTTTATTTCATCGATATATGTTTCATTGATATGTTATATATGTTTATAATGAAAGTCTCCCTGACAGTGTTTTTAAATGTTTTCATGTAGACCATGCTTAGAGCTTTTAGCTAAAAATTTGTTTTAAAGGGTCTATTTTGTTGTTTAAAATAGTGTGAGATCGCAATGTTTAGATCATTCTTTATGTGTATGAGAGTCCTAAAAACGATTTAAACACTTACAGCCGAATCAGCATCTGTTGCAAAAATTTTTCCAACACTAAATCCGATTGCTTTATTTTCCTTGATTGTGAATGAATAGCTGTTTGAAACAAAGCGGGGCTTTTCAAAATTTCGTAGAATTGTCACTGTAAAAGTGCTTATGGCTTCTTTCCTTGGACTGCCCCTATCCTGGACACGTACTCGCACCTACAAATAGGTATTTCATTACCTCAACTGTTGGAAGATTTTTCAACTGAAATGTAACATGGCTTGAAAATCAATCAAGATTTAATACCGTATAAAAGGTAGAAGTTTGAAAGAACAGTGACTGCTGCAGAGTTATGACCCCTGAGGTTGGGTTGATGTTGAATACACTGTTGGATTCTCCATCCTCTGTAAGACTGTATGTGAGCTGTCCAAACACACCCTATCAAAACAACATGAGAATTTTTAAACTTTATATTAATGAACCAAGTAACAAAATAAATAAACTTCACATTACAGAAGACGTAAAAAGTCAAAATTAATAAACAGTGTAACAACGAGCTCATTGGCAACATCGCTCACCTGAACAACAGTTCTTGTATCTCTTTTGAAATTTCTTAATATGACGCTTTTTAAAAATATTGTAAACCTCACGAAAATTAACATATGTTCCAAGATTTGACAATCTGTAAAAAAAACCCCAAAACAATATACATTATATAAAGAAGCCTACATTTTTGGACATCATATTTCATGATCTTAAACACATCAACTGACCACTCTTATTATCCTTTGGCTCAACCTATCAAAGATAACAAAATTGGAGAAAAAAAATATATATGAAAAATTGTTAAAAGTTAAAGAAGCTTACTATGAACTTAATATGACCATATGAGGATGCTTTTGTAGTGATATCAATAAACTTAGCATTGTATTCATCTAGAAAAAGATTTTTAAAATATATTTCTATGTTTAACTCTGAAACCCCCTAGTCCCTGTATTAGTCTAGGGGTCTTATCTTATACAATTTTAAATCGACATTGTCTTACTTTGATGTTTGCATAGTAATTCAACACATTGGAGTATTGTAGTTTTAAGAAGATGATTTTTGATTTTTTGTTTATATGTTTAACTTTGAACCCCTCGTAGGGCTCCAGTATTTGTCCAGGGGTCATGGTTATAAAATTCTAAATTCTTCACTATCTCAAGATGCTTTCATAGTAATCTCACAACTTGTAGCATTGTACTTTTTTAGACGAATTTTTCAAAAAAAAAAACTGCTACAAGTAAAAAAAAAAAATATATATATATATATATATATATATATATATATATGTCTATGTTATACTTTGAATCTCTCTTGGGGCAACACTATTGGTTTTGGGGACACCTTAAACAGAATCTATACTATATGAGTATGCTTGCATAGTAATATCACAAACTATACAGCAATCTAGTTCTTCAGAATATTTTGAAACGTTTCCCTATTTGTTTCAAACCCTTTTGGGGCCATAATATTCGCTTGGGGGTCACAGTTTTAACAATTTAGAATCATCACTACATATACAATCATACAATCTCTGGTGTAAATACCGGCATTTCTGGTGCAGTGGTTTTTGAGGAAGAGAGTTTAAAAGACAAACATCTTATTTTGACAGTATCATTATTATCTCCCATTTAAAAAGTGTTTCATGCTTTATTTTACCAATTTACCCGCTTCAAATAAGGATGCTCTGTACCAACTTTGGATAAATTTTCCCTAGTGACTCTAGAAGAAAAGAAAAAAATATGAAAAGTTTACAAACAGACAGACAGACGGACGGACAAGCGGATGGACTATGACAACAAGTGATCAGAAAAGCACACTTGATGAGCCAAAACAGAAAGTTGCTTATTATTATCTACAATATCTAGATCTCTAGCCGACACTGTATAGACTATAGCTCCTATTGAGGTGTTATGGTTGATCCGGTTGAAATTTGGCAGATTGGTAAAGACTGGAGCATTGGTGTTTCGAATCACTGTCACTCGTATGTTAGCGGGAATTCTTGCCGAGCGACCACCTCTGTCCACAGCATTCACAGTAAACTGCCAAAAAAAGAAAATGGAATCATATAAAGGTGGTATTGGATACCCCAATATTGTCACGCACTTCCTATAAAAAAAACCCCCAATAAAATCAGGTATGATTTTATTGATGATTTCTTTCCTAAAATTGTTATCCAACAGCATAGCGCAATGGGTTAGAGCGTTGTTTACAAATCTGTAAGTCATACGGTCTTATCCCGCTGGGGCTTTTATAATTATTACTTTTCCAAAATTTTGAAAACACATTTTTTGGTCAAATATTGTAATTTTTTTTCAATTCTTAGCCGATGAAAGTATTTTAATTATTGTGTTTTTATTAACATTAATATCGACAGGTGTCCCATACCAATGTATTATGTCAATGTATTACTCGAAAATTCTGTTTTTAAATTTCAGATATTTATCGCCCTATAGACTGTACAATCTTAGAGCCATTTCAAGTGGTGCATATTCTTTATCTCTATTTTATATTTGGAAGAAGGAAAGCATAAAAAGAGAAGAGACCCACAGGCCTTATCGGTCACCAGAGTACTGTAGAGCATACATAAACGATATGAAAAGATGGGGATAGGGAGATGGGAGAAGGAATAACTAAAACACGTTTTTGAGATATTCCATCACATTCTCCTGACACAGAATTTCTTAAAGAAAAATAATGAATGTTACAAAAGATTTCTCCTACATATTCATACTTGGCGGACCTCCTATCTTAACCTAAACATGTACTCAGATTGCCTTCTAGATGCCTAAAAGTGGATTACTTTTTAAAGAATTAATCATGACTACAAAAAAACCCCCAATAGAATGCGTTTTGCTTTCCTCTTCTTATCTTAATCGTTTATCTAGGGGTCGAGAATTTCTAAATTTCAGTGCAAGCTTCATTGCGTTTCCTTATGATGCACTTGGCTTGCCTGCTAGATGTCTATTATTAAGCAGGAATATCGTAGGTTTCTAAGGGTTAATACACCTTCACATCACCATTGACACCCCTATCGAGCACAAAACTATGACCCGTGAAGGTGTCATGAATTTCACAAATCTAGAAGAGACTTTTCATCACAAAAGTAACTCATAATAGATTTCTTGTTAAATGCCCAGTTATAGAAAAAATATTTATAGAGAACTGTGTCAATGTTTACTATATGATTAAAATACACACGCTCTAACATCATTACTCTTGACCCTGAGACCATACCTTTCAAAATTTTAGTAGAAATATCCTTGGTCATCCTAACCATGCACTTAGTTTGCCTACTGTAATTCCAGTTATTGAAAGAAGATTCTGGAGAAGTTATGCATTTGCACTAAATTACCACTAGATCCCCTCGCCCAGAAGTCGCTCATTTTACAATCACAGTCAAAGCTCCTTGCTTATCATACCTATGTGCTTAATTTGTATGCTGCCTTTCCATTAGCAGAGAAGAAGACTTTTAAGAAACAATGCATATTCTTTATATAGCCACAAGAGCCTCACTCTAATACCATTACACCTTCAACACAACCATTGCTTAGATTCTCTGTTGAATATCTAAAGGTAGATGAAGATTTGTTTAAATTGAATTAATAATAACATTTAACACAAAAATTATGGTCCTTGGGAGTTACGAATTTTACATTGCATAACCCCCTCTTTCTATAGATGCTACATACGTTAATACGGATGATGGTTGACGAAAACAGGTCGCAATAGGTCACCTGGTGACTCAGGTGACTAAAACATGATATTTCAAAACCTCCTAATTATTGCTTAAATAGAGCTAAAATCTTACAGTATAATCAACAGTTCTAGCATTATCAAGAATGGGAGACTGGCGAAGACTGATGTTTCCAGTGACATCATCTACCATGAAATACTGGGCTCCCAAAGCACTTCCTGCATCCGAGCTGACAAAATATCGCACTTCATTGTATGGTGCCTGAAAAGCAATCATAGGATATTTAAAATAAATTAATAAATTTAAACCAACAAAAAGTGATATTCATTTTCATCTGAAGATTTCTAACTGGAATATTGCGTGTTTGTGTTCTTTTCAAATGAAACTCCCTGAGGTACAGTTGGTGGTGTACTTACCCTTGTATCACCATCTGTTGCTTTTACTTGCAAAAATGAGAGACCAAGTTGTCGTGTTTCTAGAATTGTCTCATTATAAGACAGTCTCTCAAAGACTGGACTATTGATGTTGCGCTGCACTGCTATGGAAGCTACCGTGGTTGCTGTTCTTGGAGGAGATCCACCATCTTGAGCAAACATTCTCATCTGAAAAATAAAAAATAAAATAAATTTGATAAATAAGCTTACTGTCTTTTAGATTCATTAAGTCATAATGGTTACATTTTTCTTCTACAACAATCTGACCAGATATTGAGTCTCCGAGTCTGCTTTCAGATCGCTGTTTACAACAATGCGTCCATTACTTTCCAGTCTGAAATAAGTCAGGGCTTTGTTATCTCCAATGGCAGATACAATCACTGTGTTGAATGGTGCCTGAAAAAAGAACAAATTTGTAACATTTGATTTTAATCCCTGATTGCCTTTTTTCCAAATATGGAAGAATATTTCACACACTTATTTGGATAGAATTTAAACTACAACTGAAAGTTCTTTTGCACTGCTTCAGTTCTTTAAAAGTAAATTCAACAAAATAGTAATACAGATTGCATAAAGGCACAGGTGTTAGAACCATTTTAACAAGACCTTGGACTTTGGGTAGTTGTGTCAAACAGCAATGTGACGTAGGCCTGTCTATTTCATTGTTGGCCACTCAGCCATGGCTCTCTGAAATCAACAAGATTTGTCTGCCTTTTGAGCTAAGACTACGCAATCTATGCATATTTCACTCGAAACCAGCGTCCTTTTTAACCTGTTTTAATGCAAGAAATAGATAGTTGCGTCATACCGAAAGTCCAAGGTCTTGTTAAAATGGTTCTAATTCAGTGGAATACAAGGCTATCATCCTTTATAAAGAATAAGAATGGCATATACCCCACATCATAAGTGCCTTTCTGTCTATCTAATAAACCTTATACTAGTCTTGAATGTAATATATCAAGTCATATTAGAACAAGAGATGTTTGTAAAACACTTATGTCCCCCTCCCTTGGAAAAATCTCCGAAGGAAATGAACCAAAACTGCAAATAATTGAAACCTCAGCAAAGAAAATAAACGGAAACTGCAAATAACTGAATTTTTTCTAAGTCCAAGGCACATAACTCTGTCAAAAAATGCTAGATCGTACCCAGAATTATACTTGACCTAGATATTATTAAGAATAATCTGTATACCAAATTTCATTTCAGTAGGTACAACCTCTGCGAAGAAAATGAACGGAAACTGCAAATAATTGGAATTTTTCTACGTCCAAGGGGCATAACTCTATCGAAAATTGCTCGATCGTTTCCAAAATCGAACTTGACCTAGATATTATTATGATAAACCTGTATATCAAATTTCATTTCAATATGTGCATCCTCTGCGAAGAAAATGAACGGAAACTGTTAGTGGACCGACCGGCCGACAGACCGCAGCAAAGCAATATGCCCTCCCTTCTTCGAAGGGGGGCATAAATATCCAACAAGAAATATATCACACTCACGTCAGTGTCACTGTCACCAAAGTTGACTTGTAGTATATAAGTTCCAATGACGGTAGTTTCAGGAATGTTAGTAGCAAATGGTCCCCCACTGAAGAAGGGGTCTCGTAAGTTCCTGTATATATCTATTGTCACTGTGGCATTTGTAGCTGATGTCTTGGAGGGAGATCCCATATCATAGGCTTGTACATACATCTAAGTAAAAATACAAAACACTGGTTATCAATGTGTGAAGAAAATGAGGCATTAAATTGGAAAGCTGCTCACAACCAATTATATTACTCTTTTGATTATAATATAAGCATATATACAACATAAGGTTAAAAACATTGAATCATTGACCTTAAAAGCTGCCATTTTCCAAACACTTTAATAAAAGCAACACTTAAATGCTAATCAGCATTTATAATTAAAAATAGTATATCGGTAAATCTGGTCTGATGCAAGACAATTCTTTCTATTTACTTGTAAAAAATAATGATATTGAATGCAACTGAGAGATACTTTTAAATACAGGAAATATAACAAGCATGTTTACAGTTGTTAAGGATGAAGACTGTGTAGTATGTAGAATTTCATTTTTTGACAGATCTATTAACAAATATACTTATTTGTCATCTGATAGGGATTTAAGAGCAGTAAGCTATATAAGTATGACTACGAATTTACCAGATATATGTTAGACGTATCTAAAGTCAGGTCTCTCTTGACAAAGATGTTTCCAGTCTGGCTGTCAATTCCAAAGTAATCTGAGGCAGGCTGTGAAACAAACATCCGGAATCTGATCACATTGTGAGGTGACTGGGTGTCCCTGTCTGTAGCTGTAACTGTTGCTATAGTTACACCCAGATCCTGAGTTTCTGGAATTCTTTCACTGACAGCAGGGGAGGTAATCTCTGGTGCAAAGATGTTCCTCTCTACTGTCACTGTAACTACGGTCACATTGTCCTTGGCTGGCACACCATTGTCATAAGCTCGCACTCGAATCTACAAAAGATAAAATGTTCAGCATTTTGAACAAAATACTTTGAATTCTTTCCCAACCAATAAATTATAAAATATTATTAAATACTGTTTCCTAGATCATTTTATCTTGAAAGATATCACACTTATAAACTGGGATTTAACTCCACATTTTTTGTTCTCTATTTTTTGTTACCCAGTACCGTAAATAGAGATAACCTTAAAAGAGACTATAGATATCTGAAAAAAAAGTACAGATCAAAGCCATACTTTTCGAAACAAATTAATAATGTTCATTTTCTTACATAATACACTAGGTCAGAGGATGATGCCAGAGAGTTAGCCACAGTGATCTGCCCATTAGCTGGGTTGGCGATTGTAAAGAAGGCAGCGGAATCCCCATCTCCAATGATCTTGTATCTCACAACATTAAAGAAAGTGTCAGAATCTGTGGCTAACAGCGCGTTTCCCACGGTCTGACCGACTCCTGTATGTTGGGAGACCAGAGTTGTTGTCATGGAGTTCTGCCATTGTGGAGCATTGTTGTTTCGTATGACATTTATGGTAAGTCTTGCTTTGTTGTCTGCCTGACGAGGCGGGTTTCCTCCATCCTCTGCTCTCACCAACAACTACAGAATTCAAATACATGTACTTACCACAGAAACAAGTATTTCTAGTAAAACCAGAAAACAATGATACTCCTACAAATGTACACTGACACTTAACACCACTGGTTCTAAAAAACCCTGTCCGTATGAAAATCCCCTGTCGTTCCCTGTCACCCCCTGTGTTTTCCCTGTCATCCCCTGTGCACCCCCTGTCAGCCCCTGTACACCCTGTAATCCCCTGTCAGCCACTGTACACATCCCCTGTGTGCCACTGTAAGCCCCTGTCACCCTCTGTACGCCCCTGTCGCCCACTGTATGCCACTGTATTTCCATGTGCATGCCCCTGACATCCCCTGTACGGTCTTTAACTGCTTGCTAAAGTAAAAAAGTAGTTTTTAATTATGTTTTGGGGTTTTCTTAAATACCGGTATATATTTAGCAGATTCTGATACATAAGGGAATGGAAAGCAAGAAAAGCATTCATGGTTAAGGTGGTGTTTGTTTTTCTTTGTATTTCATAGAGGGCAATATTATTACAAACGTGAATAATTCTGACTCAACATTGACACATATCAAGATAAATACTAGTATATATCCCTATAAACCGCTTATTTTATTCCATGACCGTGTTTTGTAATTTGTAAAAAAAAAAATCTTAAGTGAAGGAGTGCGAAAAATCTGCAACGTTCTGTGTTATGTAACCTGCCTGAGTTAAAGCGCTAAATGCACAACATGATTAGCACGTGGAGATAATCACACACTGATCGAAATGAGCACCTAATAAATTTTATTAAGATATAATATAGATATTCTGACTGTTTTGCCTGATGTAATGATGCATAGAATAACATCGTCCCAATAAAATGCATGTAGCTTGTATTTAGCAGAAGGACTGTTAATTAGTTAATATCTAAGTCATGTAAATCGCATCTGCTGTCAACCATTGGTTTTTTCTGATAAATTATGAGAGAGAGAGAGAAAGAGAGAGAGAAATTGTTGATGTTTTAGGAGGGGGAATTAGTCGGGTCCTTTGACACTTTTAACTTTTATGAGGGTGCATTGTCCAGTTTAGTAAATAAATTCATATGCATTATTTTATAGAATTGTCCTCATACATGTATATTACGCAATAATACAGTTCATGAATAATTTAATACATGAATACAAGTGCCGGTAACGAGTTTAAAACACACATGCATGCTCTTAAAACAATATTACGGGTGTCGGGTTTTAGATTAGAAAAATATCATGCATTTATTTAAATTCTGAATTTGAAAAATGAAAATAATGAGAACAATACGGTTTAATTCATATGACTGTGTCAAGTGATGTTCCGATGTTCCGAACTTTAAGCTCTTTCTTTTCATGTTTGATATTTTTAGAACTGATAAATCAAAGTTTCAAATTTCTGTTTTCTTTACTTGACAGACTGGGAAAGAAAGTCATAAGCAGTTTAAACAACATATTGCATACCGGTAGTTGCCTAGCATTACCGAGCAATCATACCTTGGAAGTGTGTGTATATACAAGTACACGTGTGTCTGTCACCTCATTGTTCCTAACCTCGCTACTGTGTACTGCAAATTGTCAAGAAGGGCTGTGTACAGTAGCTATAATTAATAATCAGTGCCCGACCATTCAGATCTTAGGAAGTGTGTGTATATATATACATGTACACGCGTGTCTGTGATCTCATTTTCCCTACCTCGCTACCGTGCTCTGCAAATTGTCAAGAAGGGCTGTGTACAGTAGCTATTATATAACCACTGACCGAGTGAAAAAATAATGTCAACATCCTCCCCTTTGAAAACTGTAACTTCAATCAATTCTTTGATCAATTGATATGGTGTAAAATAAAACATTGGTGGATAAAATTAATATGATCGCTTTAAGTTAATCTAAATAATGATAAAGAATTGGGAATGAAATTAGGATTGCATGTTAACTTATTAGGAAATAAATTCTCGGGTAAACTTTAAGTAACGTTTAATTTCTCTCTCTCTCTCTCTCTCTCTCTCTCTCTCTCTCTCTCTCTCTTGACCAGGGCCACGGATTTCTGTTCACTTGGAAAAAATAAGATTATCTTTGATATCTTCCACTTAGCAGTAAAACGGAAATGAAAATTAGATTTTAGAAATTATCAAACTGTTTATGTGAGTTAATCATCAGTTAAAATTCAATTTAAGGGTCCAATAAGCCGCTCAAAAACATATTAAACAAACATACTAAAATTATTTTTTAGGCAGGCAAACTTATCAGTTATTGAAGCTTTATTTTGCTATTCACGAGACATTAATAAAGGTATAATAAGGAATTTTGTCATAAAAAAAGACATGCTCTATCGTATCATGTACATTCTATATTCTGACTGATTTATATGTACTGGTTTCAGTGTGCAAATATTTGTTTAGATACACAAAATCAAGTGCTAAACACATTGTGCTGCGCTTGAGCTTTGTAGAAATAATTCACAGTATTTCTTATATCTTTTGTTCAAACATAACGGAGTAGTGATGTTCCCGACCGCTAAGGACTAAATGCCCTGAAGGCTTTCCACACATACCGAAAACAATCCCCGTCCTCACCTGATATTTACCACTCGGTGAATCTCGAGCCTTCAGATGTTAACATGATGATTTAAGTATCAATAACTTATAAATGAAAACACATTAAAATTTTTAAAATTACGATAACAGTGTGTCTTGTGAGTCGGCGCTCTGTTGAGTGCAAAAATTGATTTATAGCTCAAACGTTAACACTTGCGAGTTAAATAATTGAACTAAGAAAAAATATTGAAATTAAATAACAAAAAAGGCTGTTATAAACAGTCAATAACCGTACAGGGGGTGTCAGGGGCTTACAGTGGCACACAGGGGATGTGTACAGTGGCTGACAGGGGATTTCAGGGTTACAGGGGCTGTGTACAGGGGCTGACAGGGGGTGCACAGGGGATGACTGGGAAAACACAGGGGGTGACAGGGAAAGACAGGGGATTTTTATACGGACAGGGGTTTTTAGAGCCAGTAGTGTAAATTGGTCTTTTTTCTGTTGCAGAGACAACTATGCTTTTTTTGTGCATGGTTTTCAAATAGTACATATTGTCTGTATTCAGCTATGCGTATGTACATGATTTTTTTTTTAGCTAAAAGATAACATACCACAAATTGGGTTTCTGTTCTTTGCAGCAGAGATGTTTTCAGGAACGTTTGTCCATTGTCAGCCACAGTGAAGAAATCTTGGGCATTTCCATTCCCTTCCACAACATATCGGACTGTGTTGAATGGGCTCTGTCAAAGAAACTCTCAGGTATAAGCAATTGACCCCCAAAACTAACCCATATATTGTCATTAATCATAACAATATTCTCTTGAATCACCAAATTCTTCTTAAATCAGGAAAAATGAATGCTAATGGTTGAATTGTGTATTTTTTTTTAAAACATGAACATGTTATTTACTGGATGCTAACTTGATCTGATATATCATTCCAACGTAAATAATTCATGGATATTTTACCACACTGTCTAAATCATTAGCTGAGAATGTAAACACAGATGTAACATAATCATGTGTCTCGTATATAGTGGTAGTGGCTTCATATGATGATGATGCTCCAGGGTTGATCCAGACAGGTTTCTCCAAGTTACTGCCTACTGTAAGAGTCAGTGTGGAGTAGGCTCTCTTTGGGATGTCTGCTCCATCTCTGGCTTCAACAGTCAACTGCAAGTAATTGTAAAGCCATCAATATCAACAAGTCTGCTTTATATATAATTTTGACATTTTAAACATAGTTGCAGATCAGTTTAACCTACTATTCGTTAGTGTCTGCTAAGTATCGCTTCAGACCCACAATGTACTGCCTGCCTTGTCCACTTATTGTATATATTTAATTTAAATACCATCTCATTTCTTGCATATTGTCTTTTTCCTTGTGATGAAAATTTTGCAAAACTAAAAAATAATTATTTTCTTTTATCTATTTTCATCATTTTGCAAGTTCATTGTTGTATAAAATATGAAACAAATTATACATGTTTTTATATTTGCATTACAAAAATTTGTCAGCACCCCCCCCCCCCTAAAAAAATGAATTAATGAATTATCATGCCATAAAATTTTTATATACCGTATACATGTTAATATAGAAAAGAACATCAGAAGCTAATACTCACAACATACTCTGCCTGTGTGAGAGAGTTTGTCTGCAGTGTTATCTGGCCTGTTGTTTGATCAATCCTGAACTGGTTTGTTCCAGACACCAGGGAGTAGGAGACAACATTGAAGGGAGACTGAAACCAATAACAATAGATATTATACATGTATTCAAATGACGTTTCTCCCTCACTTATGCAAGCATTCTGCTCGATGCATATGCAATGTTACATGCTTTTGAATTATATAAGATTTACCCTAATATCGCTATCATTAGCGAAGACGCGATAGACATTGAAGCCAAATCCTGCAGTGCGAGGAAGATATTCTGTTCTGGGAAGATTCTGGAAAACTGGAGTGAACTGGTTTCGCTCGACAGTAATGGTCACTGAGGCGGTTTGCTGAGATCCCAGTGGAGGTGTTGCTCTATCAGCTACTCTGACAGTCAGCTGCAAAAGATAATAAGAGCCACATAAGTATAATGTAATGTCCATTTTACATATTTACAACAAATGGCTCATTCACGTGTTTTGAGTTAAGATTCTTACAATGTATTGGGAAGAAGTCCCTGTATACAATGGTTGTTTAACCAAGACTTTCCCAGATGTTTCATCTATATCAAAGTACTGAATGGCACTCTGGTCTCCGTTAGCTGAATACACGACTTGATTATTTGGTGCCTGTAAACAAAATATCCATGTTATTAATACAGAAAAGTTGAAGGCTTTCATTTTACCACCATATATTTTATATATACAAGTACAAACATCTTAACAAACTTCTTAAGGGAACTAAATTAGATCTTTGAGATCCTTCTGAAATGTTTCTTAACACTGAGAGTAAATCACATAGGTTAGTTGCTTTATAAGAAGGCGAACAAAATTATCTACATATATTTATATCAAATTATCACATTAATTTATTGTTAATACAGCAAACAAACAAAAAGTTGCAATTATACTTACACTTAAATCTCGATCAGTTGCTGAAAGAGTTACTCCAGTTTCTGATCCCGCCGGCAGTGTTTCCTGAATAGTGATGGGATAATTCAGTGGATTGAAGGCAGGGGCCCACAAGTTTCTTTTGATTTTTACAGTAACCACAGCTTCATCAGTTAACGAAGGTACTCCATTGTCTGAGACACGCACCAAAAACTAAAAAAATGAAAATAATCTAATAGTCAAACCTTGTTATGCCTGCAATTCCCTAATAATTTCTAAAAAATGTATAAAAGTCAACAAGTAAACAAGGCCAAGTCCTTAATTTATTTAACTCCATGTATTCCCATTTCTTAGTTTGCATTTCTTTGTTTGTTAATGCTACTTACCATGAATTCTTTGTCCTGTATACCACTAACAATATTTAGCAAGGTAATGCGACCATTAGAATCTATAGCAAGATAGGCATTTGGCGATCCAATATCAATAGATTCAATGGCATAAGAAAGTGTATTAAACTCTGGGATCTGTAAAACAGAAATTTTTCACAACATCACCATCAATTTTAACTCGAACACTGATCAAAGTTTGGTCCGGATTTTATCAATACTTACTCCATTATCTGGGTCATTGGCCACAACTTGTCCGACTACAGTCTGAGGATTAACAGTTGCATCTTCATCCATTTGGAAGGTATAATACGTTTGCACAAAAACAGGCGCTCTATTCCTTTGTACATTGATGGTGACAGTAGCGTTACTAGAACTTACTCTGGAGGGATCTCCCAAATCGTAAGCTTCCACATACAGCTGTTTAAAAAAAACTTAAAAAGTCAATACAAAACTTCTCAATCAGCTGGTATAATAAATTAATTCAATATTTAGAGAATAATACATACCTTTTCCATATTACACCCTGTATCAGCCCAAAACACTCTGATATTGATCGAGGGCTGATACAGGGTGTAATGTGGAAAATGGTATGTATTATTATATTTATTACATACAATGTATACATGTCATGTATCTATATATATAATACCACATCGAAGACCTGTTCTGTACCTAAATTCAGTTGAGACGTAATAATGCGTGAATTAGGTCAGATGTTGTTTTGTGACGTATGGTTCATTGCCCTAAATTTCTACATAATACTGAAGTAGAAAAATCAGAGGAGTTCCGAGAGAGGTGCGATACATATCCATATCAGCCCTACAGATCGATATTAGCCCTGCAGAATCCGTATTAGCCCTTGAGGCTAATACGAGTACCGGTATTATAAAGTTAGCTGTATCGTATATACAAAAACCGTGTATTTATTGCTCACTATATGTAATAAAATATGTTAATGTCGATTCACATACCTCATATACTGTGGCAGTGAGCCCGTTTAAGGGACTTCTCACCGTCACCTGCCCAGTGCTACTGACGGCAAAGTTGCCTTGCTCGTTGGCGTAGACAGTAGACCCACTCCTGGCAACAACAGCTGTCAAGCGGTATTTGACCACATTGTTGGGTGGCTGAGCATCATTGTCTGTAGCAGAGAGACCTCTGGGACTCAGGGTCAAGGGTAAAGCCACAGTCTGGGTTTCTAAAATGGTGGCCTGGTAATTAAGAGAATTCCAGGCTGGAGTGTTAAAATTGCCTTTGCGATTGACTTTGATTGTAACCATTGCGTTGGCTGATTGGGATGGGCTGCCACCATCTGTAGCAACTGCCACCATCTGCAGAATATAAATTAGAAAATATTATAAATATATCATTAATGTTAGAAATCTTAAGCATATCAAGTAAATCATAATGTTACGAATATTATTTTTGAAGTAGTTTTGCTCACATGAAATGTTACAGTAGGATCACCAGTCAATGCACTCTTCACTCTGATGATACCAGTTCCTTGCTCCATCGAAAATAGATTGTTTCCAGCAGAGTTGGCCAACAGTGTGTAAGTTACGGTTCTGAACTGCAGCTGAAAGGTTTATAAAAATACTTCTGTAGTTGTCCATAATGATATATGTAAAATGTACATTTTTACAGTTACAGTATACATTTGATATACAACAGATTTGGGATTAGAAATTTTATCTACAGTTGAATAACATCACAACTTGCTAGTTACGTGATGCAAGTTGTTCAGCTGATTTTTAACTTATTTATATACAGATATTGAATATTAACCTCTGGATCTTGGTCACTGGCCTGCACTCGTAAAATACTGGTCCCCACAGCCAGTGTTTCTTCGATTTCTTGGTAATAAGAAGTGTCAAAGAAGACTGGCGGGTTTGTATTTCTGATGACATTCACAGTCATTGTAAACTGCTGGGCAGCCACTCTATTTCCACCATCCCTTAGCTGTATGGTCAGCTACAAATAGGCAATGGCAAAATTTGTTATCTTTTGTCTTATTATGTCAGTTGCATTGTTTACAAAAGTGAAAAAAAAAATTGATTCTAACCGTATTTCTTGGATAAGGCAAAGTATTTTAAAAATGAAACTGTCATGATTTCTAGGATAAAGAAGTCATTGCAGTGTGCAATATTAATTTGAAATTTCAAAGAACCAATTATAAAATTAAATGCTAAATATAGGAAGATCACACTCACCACATATTGGTTGACGGCACGGTCAATGGCCAGGGATCTGATAATCTGAACATTTCCCTGACTTGAAATTTGGAAATGTTGGGCAGCACTGCTGGTTGATAAAATACTATAGATTCTGGTGTTGAATGGTTCCTGTAATCACAAAATTGTTCAAAACAATTACAAAATTTGTTAGAATAAATCCGCAAAACATTGCATAGTATTTAGGATTACTCTTCCTACAATTATTGTGTCTTCCTGCAGACATTTTTTTATCATTCTTGCCATAATCTTAAACAAAACAAAAAAAAAAAAACTCTCCAAAACTAGTGCTTTATTTGAACATGCAAAAAATAAGCAATGCAAATTCTTTTAGGACACTTATAATAAGACAAGCTTATCTTTTAAAAAGATTGGTGAGCTAGCGCTGTAGCTATCATAAAACACAGAAGCAGATTTCTAAAAAAAATTGTTTAAATTTCTGAATTGATTAATTAACAATAGGAAGGCACAGTGGTGTACTGGAATTGTGCTGGAGTGGGGTCTCGATTTAGAATTGTGAATCTAGAGTGGGCTTTACATCGGCAATGGAATAGCTCATTGAGTGAAAATTTTCAAGAACCATTGGTACTGTTTTGTAGCAATCGTATCTTCTCGGGTCTTTCCGGCAAGCTCGGAAAACATATCCGAGGTTGTTTTCCGAGCTTGAAGGTAGTTAAGATAAAGCTAGCTATTTATTATAATATTTAAAATAAATTTGCATTTTAAGACCTAATTAATTATAAGCTACTGTTACCTTTTGACATTTACAATAAAACACAAAACTTCATGTGAAGGTGATAAAACGAAATTCAAATAGTACAGCTTATCTACAGTAGTACAGTATTCCCAGAATCCCCTACTATGGAGTCGAGCATGCGTATTACAGTGAAAAAGACTAACGTAGTTGCTAGCGCTCGAGAGCGCTAGCAATAAATGCAACCTTCTATGACAGTCACTTTTAAGTTGCATATCAAAATTCAATTCATCCTAAATCTGTCATATTCTACATACAAGATCTAAAAATACCTGAATATCCAAGTCTTGTGCAGACAGGGTGTACACCGTCTCTAAGATTGGTCTATTTTCAGTCACATTGACTGTGTCACTATAGGGTCCTCCAGTGGGGAGCCACTGAGGGTCATTCAGATTGCGGTTCACACTCACAGTCACTGTTCCTGTGTCTGACAAACCACCATTGTCTGTTGCTCTGATTGTTAGCTAAAAATTAAAAAGACAAATGGATCAGTTCATTTGTAGCCAATCATCTAAATAACTAATTTCAACATTACTGAAAATTGAATGATCAGTCAAATCTTATACTTCATACATACATGTAGTCTGTCAATGATGCTAGAGTTACTAGAAACAAAGGATTTAAAAGGGAGAATTTGGAAACACAACATACCAGATACCGCAGTGCATCATCAGCTGTAAGGCTGCTGATCAGAGTGATCCTACCTCTTCTTGGTTCCAAACTGAACAGGGAGGCTGCTGTCGTGTCAGTTACCATGGAGTAGGTCACCTGGTTAAACTCGGGCTGAATACAGACATAAATCGAAACATTTATTATCCTAAACATGTACAGGGTTATAAATAAACAAGATTGTATTGATCAGTGTAATCTACAACAAGTGTTTTACCCTGGCATCATTGTCTGTAGCAGTGTAGGTGATGACTTCAGAGCCAGAGCTTCGAGTGTTAGGAATGGTGACTGCGGTTGATTTGGGAGCTGGGAAAAATGGAGCCGTGTTTCTGATTACTGTGATGGTAACCGTGGTGGAGGCAGATAAAGATGGCACTCCGCCGTCTTGTACAGTGACAACAACCTGTATAATGAACAACATCATGACATGCAGACAATGTAATCAATGTTATGTAATTTAAGAGGATAACTGTAATTTGAAATCTTTTTCTATAAGACATTCGATTCATATCAAACAAAACACTTACATTGTAACTAGTAACCCCTGGATCTTCTTGAAATGATCTTGCAAGGGTTATTTTTCCAGTATCAGGGTTGATGTAGAACCATTGTAGTATATTTGGGTTTTGAACTCTGGCACTAGAAGTTACCCAGGTAATTCTGAATGTTATCCGACTGTTAGCAGTATTCTGTATTTTAAGAAAAAAATGCGATGAAATAAGCCAATGATAAAACCAATTAAGTTATGGCCAATGTATAAAAAACATTGTATTATGTTATCACTGCTCTCTCTGAACTTACTGGAGCATCTGCATCTGTCACAGTGATACTGGACAGAAGCTCCGTTCCCACAGGGATGTTCTCTAGGAATTGCAAATTGGATGGCACAGCCTGAGTCACTGGAGGATAATTGTTGATGTCCTAAGAAGAAAAACCACATCATCAATCCCCAAATAAAGATTTCCTAAATGATAGGAATTTAGAAATATATATTAGCAACACCAGTGATTAGGCCTTAAAGCAGTATGATCACGATTTGAACTGAATATTTTCAAATCTAATTTTCCAGTTTTGATTTAAAGGATATTTTATTAAGGTATTTCTGATAATCACCTAATATTTGAGTGTCAGTCGTCGAGATATAAGTGCAGTTTACATTTTGACGTTTTGTGTTACGAGTATGTTAACAAAGCTAAAACGTTGATTTTATTTACATACTGAATGGTAAATAAAAAAAATACAGCGTTTTAAATGAACTTCAATGTTACAAACAATAGATACTGTTTATTTGTTTTTGTAATTACTAGCAAAACCAAACAAATCTTGAAACAGACTATAACTGATATATTTTTAAAAAGTAATAAAAAAAAATGGCTGTTCAAAGCCTTGTTTACATAGCAAGTAACTGTGAGCTTTTTATTTTTAATGTTACTCGATAACTGACATTCGATTTTGGCAGAAATTAAAAAATACCCAAATGAGTCATTTTAATCATCAAAACTAAAATAGTTTTTTTTTTTTTTTTACCTCAAATCGTGACTATACCCTATTTAATGCTTCTCAAGTACTGCTAAAACAAGAAAATATTAATGTCTGCATCAAATGTTGCCCCCAAATATTGTTTCTTTAATGATATTTTAAAAATACCATTTATGAAATACATATAATTTTATCTAAACAAATATGTTAAAAAAGTTCACTATATATCATTGAGAAATCTTTTGTTAGACAACATTAGAAGCGGAAAGAGTGGCATCTCTCATGGGTGATAAAATAGATGTAAAGATATTTTTTTAAAAATGTGCAATACATTTTTCATCATGAATCTTAAATCACTTTTCAGTGATACAACAAGCTTCCTGATTTATACAAAAAATACAACCAAAACGAAAAATATAATTCGATTGACATTTTAATTTGCAGAAAAACTTTTGTTTTCCTTCTGGTGAAATGTTTTCTTTATGAAGTTCAAAATGAAAAATAGCTATTTTTCATCGTTGAGGCTTGCTCATGTTGAGCAAAGCTATACTTTTGGGTACAAACTGGCTATACATACCTTGGAATACTATCACTCAAATTTTAACGCCCAGTTTTGTTTCCTGTAATTTAATTGGTTGACTTTCGCTAACACTAAAGAGTATCTTAACAATGCCTATAAACATCAGCTATTAAGAGCAGGAGGTACATATGTACGAGTTCAATACAATTAGTTACTGTGTTGATCCATTAAATGTTTTAAACTTGATAGTGAAAATTTTAATTTTTTTCTTGTAAATCACAACTCATCAGAATATAACTAAGATACAACAAAACAGTTACCAATATGCTGATACGGAGAGTAGTTACTTATCAATATGAGAACAAGACATTAAAATTATATTAAAATACATCAGTGTGATAAAACACCAATGGCTGTGAGAAGAATAGTTTATTAATCAAATCCTTAACAGGAACAATTCTTCTCCGGCAAGACCTCGGGAAATAATTCATGTATTGGGTTTGATAAAAGAGTTATCCTACTTACAGCCCTTGGATACATGTAAGTATATACCATTGATTCGATAAATAAAGGTGAGATATCGTTTATGTTAGGGAAAACAAAACTCTCTAATATTGTAAACTTCTTAAGTATATAAAATTTTTGATGAAAAATCGAGATATCAGATATATCAACACAATATAGAATCGTGTATCGAATCTTATGTAGAATATACGAATAATTGTGAATTTTGTACCTTAAAATATGACCTTAATACATTTGCATGTCTACACATCCTATTCTTGTTGATAGAATGAAATATAACAAACTAAAACAATAATTTTTGAAAAATACATGCAATCAAGTTTTTATTAGAGTTTTATTGTTATCTGAAACACCAAAAATTTGGCACGGTGAACAAATCGGCACCCCATTACCCATGCCTTTGATCTTATCGAATACGTATTCTTCTATATAAAAATCGATGCCAAACGTTTCAATCATAATAAAGTTTTTGCTTAGGAAGAGGAGTCTTAAAATTTTGAAATGTTCGTATCGATAACATATGGTGTGGTAATATATCAATGATCAGTTTATAAACATATTGTATACCAAAGAAAACAAAAGTTATGTTTATATTCATGGTTGAAACCGAACTGATAATTTCTATTTAGATTAAAGGGGCATGGTCAGGATTTTGGTTAAATTTTATTTTTCTATTTTATTGTTTAAAATGCTTTAGTTATGCATTACTAATGATCAACCAACATTTGAGTGTCAGTCGTAGAGTTATAAGCAAGATACAGAGCTCGCAGTGTTTTGTTATGTAAACTTTATCGTTTATTGAACTAACTGAAAAAAATACATGGCACAAGCATTGTTTGCATAACAAAACACTGCGAGATCTGTATCATGCTTATAACTCGACGACTGACACTCAAGTTTTTGTTGAATATTAAAAATGCCTTACTAAAGCAATACGGACACGTAAATTTTGACCAAAATCGTAATCATGCCCCTTTAAAACATACTTTAAAAAATAATTTTTATATGCGGATCTCTCCCTCCAGCAAGAAAATCCAAGCTTAATAAATTTACTTTGTAAAATTACGGAAAATAGGCCTGAGACCCCCCTTCCCCCTGAAAATAAATTGCTGAAACCGGACTGAAAATTTTTGATTAAAACAAATTTTAAATAATTATCTCCACGCAGGTCTCTCTCTCCCCTGGAAAAATTCAAGCTTATTAAATTCACATTGTGAAATTACTTCAAATACATGTAGGCCCCGGAACCCCCCCCCCCCCCACCCCGAAAATAATTTGTTGAAACCGGACTGATTATATCTATATGGACTTGATACAGGTTTTCGGATCCAAGAATTGATTGGTTAATTTAGGTATTAAATCACGAATTTCGAATCTCGAATCTCGTTTTTCGAATCTCGTATTTCGAATCTCAAATCTCGAATAACCCATCTAGGATTTCGTAATATCTCCTCATAAACACAAACTAAATCAACCATTTCTAAAGAACATACAGGTTCTTTGGTCTTTGTTGGTGTTCGATACTTACCTGTATGTTGATAGTGACTGTTGCTGTGGCAGAGAGAGCATAAGACGACTCTCCCTCGGCTGTTGTCACTGTGAACACATAACGGCTCTTTGTCTCATACTGCAGAAGCTGGTTGTTTGTAATAACGCCACTGTATGAGTTTATGCTAAAAGCACTGAATTCTCCTGTACTGAATTTGTAAGTGATGCTATCAACTGTGTCCTGATCTATGGCCTGAACAAACAAAATATCATCATGATTTTTCAATACCGTACATGGATGTCCAAACCATTTACTGAGATTTTTATATCATTGATTATACGCATTTACAAACAAGTAATTTCACATTTATTTTATGATTGAGATGATAGAGACTTTAAAAAAAACCAATTGAAATAAAATTTGAAAATTTTTGAGTATAATATAGATCTTTTTTCATGGTTAAAAAATTTGATCAAATACTGCGATAGCCAAAAAAGTTAATAATGCATACTACAACTTGAGCAACAGATGTCCCAGTTGGCTGTCTCTCTGGAATAGAGCGTTCTATGTTGGTCTCTGTAAACAAAGGAATCACGTCCTGCACATCCTGAACATTGATGGTAACGGTGGCTGTTCCTGTCCTGCTGCTAACGCCTCCATCGATGCCCAACACCAGAATGACGTGTCTTTGCTTAACTTCATAGTCTAATGCCGTTGCTGTTGAGATGGCTCCAGTTGAAGTGATAAAAAATCTGGTGTGATATCAGATGCCGTTGTTAAATTTAAAACCACAGAATTTGATAAAGGATTACATTTACAAAGTGGCAAGTTTTAGTGCAGCAGTGTTTAAGCAAATCCTTTCATGTACTTACAAATTTGCAGAGTCAGTTGATGAATATGGTGATATTTGATAATTTATATTGGCATTTTCTCCAAAATCTAAATCTGTTGCCTAAGTAAAAAAAAATAACGGAGATAAAATAAAAATACTGAATAAGCAATACATTTAACAGTCATGTATTACCTTCTATTCAAATACATTGATATTGAAGAAAACATACCGTAACAGTTCCTACAGCTTCATTCGTTCTGCCTTCAAATACACTAAATGTATAGGTCGTTGGTGTAAAAACAGGGTTGTTATCGTTGACATCTTGTATGATAATTGTAAGTGTTGTCTGTGCAGTCTACAAGTAACACAGCAACTTGATCAATTCATTTTTATGTTTCATGAATTGAAACACATTGAAACACCTCTTTGACACAAATTTTTCTTTCATCTTATGAATGAAAATGAAAGTATTTAAAAGTTTTGATGAAATGAAATTAAAAAAAGAATTAATTGATAAAAAATCGTTTTGACATACCAATCCTGATTGATCCTGAACTTGAATATTTAGTGTATATTGGGGTATTGCTTCCCTATTCAGACGTCTTGCTGTTCTTATTTCACCTCTGAAATATCAAGCATCATTTCAAATGTTTATACATGTACATAGAGATGATATTCATTAAGCTGTAGAAATCATAACATTGATCTTAAGTGTGTACCATGTAAAAAAATGACTTACGTTGTTGAATTGATTATGAAGTCATTGTTAACATTTCCTGCAGTAATTGTAAAGGTTAGAGGTATCTCTGGATTTCTAGCCTGTCAAAGAAAAATTGGTTTGCATGTAATATCAAATCAAATCATGTATTGCTAATCTGCTATGACAGAGTTTTGATATATAAATTCCCCCCAAAGGATCTACCTACAAATCTTCTCCAAGTTGAAAGAG
>WFKH01007768.1:41509718-41531127 GCA_016163765.1 Magallana hongkongensis
GGAGAATTGTCATTCAGATCTCTGACATTGACAGTGACTTGTACACTTCCACTTCTTGGGTTCTGTGTTCCTACTTCAGTTCCTGTCACCTGTTTATTTAGTGGAGGTAAAAGATTATTTAGAAAGCCATGTATTATAATTTATACAAATCTAATTCATAAAAATGGGTTATATGTATCATCATCCAAATGAATAATTTACACTAAGCACTGAAATTATTCTTATAGCTAACCGTAAATGTGACAACAGGATTAGTTTCATAGTTAATAACTGCTGCAGCTTCCACATATCCTTCACTGTTCACTCGAAACAGCAACGTTCCACCAACTGTGAAGGTGTATGTTCCAATCTCACCAGATATCTTGAACAGACATGAGTGTCATAAAAGCATTTACATATTTTAGATAAAATACTTTATGTTCCACAATAATTCATTAATCTTCTCACACATATATATTTTAACAAGAAATTCAAAGATTTAAATATTCATTACAGAATTGTAAAAAATCAAAGAGCAAATATGGCACTTGTGCAGAAACCAAATTAATATCGGTACACTGGAGTTGTTTGTTTAAAGTCAAATCAAGACCATATACTTGTTGCAATTGTCATTTTCTCTCAAAGTTAATAATCATAAACTCTATTCAATATAAGCTTATAAAAAATTGTTTGTGTTCCCGTCAACAGATAATTGGCATCACAATTCACATTACATATCCTTTATTTTTAACACATTAACTTCTCGGTGGTTCCTTAAAGCAAAACATACCAGATCTGGATCAGTGACCGAGATTTTCAACAGATTAGATCCGTCACTATTCCTTGGTATTGTTCCTACGGGAGAATTTTCATTAATAAATCCTTGGAAGGGCACCGTGAGCACTGGGTTATTGTTATTGGCTGCAGCAATAGTCATCTTTATTGTCGCTCTATTGGAATATCTGTTAGTCCGAGTTTCTCGAGCCTACAGTAAGATTAACATGGAAACATCATTATAAAATGATGCCACAATCATGCACTATAAAAAAGCCCAGCATCATCATAATGGAAAACAACTGACCTCAATGAAGAGTTCTAGCTCAGGAACCTGAGATCGATCCAAGGGACTGGTCTGGATTACAATAGCTTGGTACTGGTTAGCTGAACCTGACACCTGTTGAGTGGTAACCTGGAACCTATTCTGGTAGCCAGTTGGAAGAGCTGGGGTCAAATACAAAATATTGATAAATATTTCATTCCTCTTTTACTGGGTTTAAGTCTGTAAACTAGAGCACTAGTAAAATCTGATTTTACTTCATGAAAAATTATATCCAAAAATTATGGGTGTATACCTGAGGGCAAGAATAGGGTAAATCATTGCATTTAGTGTACTGAAATGGGTAAACCAGCTATAAAGATGATCACAAAGAGCATGGTTACCAGGTGAGCATGTTCAGTGTCATTTAAGAAAAGACTATACTTTATAGTGTCAAATTTTGAAAGTCTTTAATATGGTAATTTAAACAGAAGTTCTGACTGTTTCCATGCACTGAACATACTTCTTCAAAGTACTATGTGATTATGATTAAAGAGAGACATCATACATGTAGGTAAAATTTTAGGAAAAAAAACAACAATAAAAAAGATTCATTAGTACATGTGTGAAAAAATTGTCTTTACATGTACTTACTTTGTTGCATTGTGAAGCTGATAGGTGCATTAAGAGTATCCCTGTCCTCAGCCACAATATTCACAACAGCATTTGGATTACCAGAATTTGGTGGTACAGGATTAAATACAAGTACACCACCCTGAAAATAGAAACAAACGGTCGTTCTGTTGATTTGCATTCTGTTGCATTGATATAAAGTTTAAATTGCTTTAATTAATTAATATAAGAGGAAGAGAAAACTTCCTATAAACTAGTGTTAATAGACTTCTTAGTTAAAGTGATTCTCTCTCATTTCGCTTCTGAATGTAAATACAAGTGTACAACCCTGAAAAATAGAAACAAATAGTCGTTCGGTTGATTTTGCTCTCTGGGGGCTGGTTTGTTGTGGCCATTTTTAGACGATAATAATCTCCTTGAGAAGAAAAACTCTGTATAAATATATAAAAAAAAATGTTAAGTAGTAAAGATAAGAAGTTTTGAATTTTTCTTCTCAATAATATTTTATAGTCAAAGAAACCATTTTTGAAAACATACGGCAGATCTGATAGTTAATTTGTTAACCACTGAGCCTCCTTTATACAAAGATTGTTTCACTATCAATAGTTGGAGAAACTTTGCTAAACAGGTAAGAGCAAAAATGATTCTCTCTCATTTTGCTTTTGAATGTGAGCTTTCTGTTTTAGGTTACGTTTATCTTTGTTTTATATGTTATTGATTTGTTCGATATGATGATTCTTCTTAGAGAGAACTTAAGGTCAGACGACACGTTCCTAGAAAAATGATAATTATTTTTCAAATTTTCAACGGCCTGATAATATACTAAATAAAATTATTTTTATTTATTATCATTTTTAAAACGATTAAAATTTTAAAAATTTATATATTTATGTCAAAAATTTTTATATCAGCAATTCAAGTGTATTTTTAATAAATTTATATAGGAAATTACATATTTTAGTATCTTGCACAAATGCCTGGTAAGGTACCCTAATTTTTTGCAAGAAAGCTTGTCTAAATAGTAATAAATCAATAACAAATTCCTGTTATATAAGTTATATAAAATTGAGGAACGTGTCGTCTGACCTTAACAGTTTTCTGATAACTGGTAAGCTGTAAATCAACTTAAGTAAGTTTTCTCTACAAAAAAAGAAAGTCACCGTTGATCCTGACGTCACACTAGTTGAATAAGTTGGGTTAAAACAAACATTGTCCACCTCAACACACCCGGTGTACACAAACTTGGGTCCAAGATCATCAACATCATTGACACCAATTGTTATGGTGGTGGTAGCTTGTTTTCTGTCGGCAGGATTACTGGCTTTGTCCTTTATAAAAACATAAAACGAATCACAGTGATTCTGTTCAATGTAATCAAGCTGTACATAATTTGGCTAGGCATATTTTGTCAATGTTTTCAATATAATTAAACCTGTATGAAATACTGTGGTTCATAACTTGCAAACACTATAGCGTATTAAAACACTTCCAATTAAGCCTCCCCTCTGAAGCTTAAGATACTGATGATAAAATAAAACTAAATAAAAAAAATGTATATAGATTCATCAATATATAACATGTATAGTGTCTAACGATCATATCAAATAATTTAGAAATTGACGTTGTGTGAATTCTAAAAATAAATAAACTTTTATTTTTATTTAAAGAATAATCATGATCCAAAAATATATTTTAGATTTTCTAATAATCTTTTAATACTTACAGTTGCAGATATGTTGAGAGTATATAACCGAACCGACTCAAAATCTAGTGGCTGTCTGACAACGACTTCTCCTCGTGATGTTATTGGGATTTGAAATCTGGTAGAACCATCATTCTAAAAATCAAACAATTTTTTTATTCCCAACAAATACGTAAACTATCACTTGTAACATGTAAACATAAAACACTTGAAGTGTATTTAACTCTTACATAGTAAAAAAGTATATATAAAAAAAAAAACACCTTACAATACTACCATCTACGGCAACTATGGCATATTCTATCTCTTTGTTTAGTCCAGCATCCAAATCTGTTGCTGATATCCCAGAATACACTGTGGTTCCAACAGGAGCTGACTGTAATTTTCAAAGTTTTCATTAAAATGACTGTACAAATTCAAAATTATACACAAGAGAAACATTAGCAAAAATACTGAGGTAAAAAATTTTACATCCAGAAAGAGAAAATTATGTATTGAATGTAAGTTACTATAGTGCACCAATAGCAAGTAAGAATCAAAATTTAGTGGCCACGCATTGTAACGAAGAATTTTGACCCGGGTTGAAAATTGACCCTGGGGTCATTTTTCAACGTTAAATATTGAGACCAAAATTGTTGAATAAAGACCCTGATCCGTTGAAAATTGACCCGCATCGTGGAATTTTGATCATAAAACCGGTTCAAAATTCAACAGCAAAGAAGCACAAATTAACGAATTAATATTTATAACTTGGGTTTATTTAATTAAAAATTATCAGTTTTTACATGATTATTCTTTAGAGTTACATGTTTACATGTTTCAACAGGCGGACAAAAATTGAGACTTTTAAATGATTATTTTTCGAATTTACATATTATCCCTCTAAGGTGGTATGGGACACCTCCATGTTGTGACGTATTGTTTATCGAAATAAACAATAAAATGAAGTGTTTGTAAGCTTTTTGTATATTTTGTTTTCAACAACATATTGACTTAAAGATGGATAAAGTTGATGAATTTTTCATTTCTGCATCAAGATTATTCACTAATTTACATGTATAGACGGAATAAAGTTATTGTAATAAGAAGTAGTCCGACATAACAGTAGACGGTAAAAAATGTCATTCGAACTAAGATTACTAGTATATTCAATTTCAGTTGGAAATATAGTTGAATTAAATTTAACATGAATTGTGGTGCCAAACCATTCATTATCCCTTCGAGATTGTAAGGTTTCCAAACTATTTATAAAATGATTTAAGAAGAATAAACTCTCATCCCTGTTACTATCTTGGCTGCTTCAATTTGTACAGGTTTAAGCAATTCGGAGATTTCCTTGATACAGTTGCCCCACATAAATCACCATATTCCAATCTAGGTCTGATAAAAGCCAAATTTTAACAAGTGTTTCTCTATCAATTGTATGCTTGAGTAATCTTAATATCTTTAACTTTTCATATAAAGGTATATCATTAATATGATTAGATCAACCATCCCCCGACTGTAGATGCAAGCCTACTTTTTCTTAAAAATTGTTTACATTTTTACGTAGAGGGTAAATGTTTTTGATTATGAGAAAATATATAACGTCAGTTGCCTGTGTTTTTAATTTACAGGTAAATAATGGAATTGAAAACTCAAAATAATAGAGATGAATTGCATTTTTTATAGAACTATGACTATACATATGCAGAAAATTGGCTGGTGCTTCAAAAATAGTTTATTTGGCAAGTTTATTAAAAAGTATTGTTAAGTCGTAAAAAAAACCTGTTGCCGACTTCTCGGATAAAAATATGACAACTATTCATTTATTTTTTTGTCAGGGAAATATTCTGACTTCTTAATCTTAAAATTAAGCACAAGTACCTGACGTTATATATTTTGTCTTTATAAAAATGAATATACTCTCTACTTAATAAAACAGTATAGAGATTATATATTTTTAATTATTTGAAACATATACAACGTCAGGTGCATGTCGAATTGCCTGAAAAGTAACGATAACGGTCATTATTTGTTGGATATATATATTTTATTACCGGTATCAGAGATTATGACAAGTTTAAACCTTAAATTCTGTCACACGAGGAAATGAAAATCTATGTCAAATATAATTGCTAGCCCGACTCCCCCGTTCCACTCAGAAGCAAACGGTCATCTTCTTAGCTTTATTTACATAGTATTATAATAATAAATGGATATCAAATTTTCAGTCTCAAAATTCAATAATTAATTGTAATCGGACATAGTAACCTAAAATAAAACAGCCACGTCTAAATATGTATCGGACAGTATGAACATTTTAAAACTGAAACTTTTAAATATGTGCATGATTGTTCCAGTTCAGATCAAAACTCTGAAGTTGGGGTCAATTTCTCAACAGGATCAATTTTCAACGTGTCGAGGTCATTAGAGTTTAGAAAAATATTTTTCATACCGTTGAAAAATGACCCCGGGTATAAATTTCACGAATTTTGGTCTCAATATTCAACGTTGAAAAATGACCCCCGGGTCAATATTCAACGTTGGAAATTGACACCCGGGTCAATTTTCAACCCGGGTCAATATTCTTCGTTACACGCATAGTCATCGATTTTCTTCATACTTTACAATCTAATATACTTTGATGAGTAAAAATCCTAACAACATTAAATTGTTGCTATTGGTCCTGTTACCATGGTAACCAATAGTAAAGATGGCGAAATTGCATTTTAAAGCTTATTTGACACTCCATCATGAGTAATGGCAACAATTTGGGGTTTCCATGAAGTAGATTATTTTATAAGAAAAGTGTCATTTTTCAAACTAAAGTAAAAAAATTATAGAGAAATGCATATTTTCAAAGCGTTTCCATGGTAATAAAAGAGAAATTTCAATTTTTTCATTTAATTTGTAATTAAAATGACATTCCTGGGTTTTTTAATCCACTATTACGAATGTGCAATAGAGCAGTATAAATTTTTTTAAAAATTAGAACCGTTGCTATTGTAATAGGCTGAAAAACAAGGAAAATGCTTATGTTTTGGGGCACTTTTGAATGGGTCTTATTCATATAATATATATAAAATTCTAATTGTTGAGAAAAACCAAGTATGTCCTAACCTTCTACACAGGTTACATACCATTAAATTTTGTTTAAAATAGAAAGAATTTCTGCATGATTTTTTATGCTACATAAATTTCCATAGCAATTATCCCTTTAATTTGTGTGTTTAACTATGTTTTTTGTAATAAGTAGGCAGCTTTCTACAAGTGAAAACGACAAAAATTGATTAAATCCAAATATCAAGATTCTTAATTTATCAAAAGAACCTTTAAAAGTTTTCCAATTTCTTTGTTTTGTAACCATAGCAACATGTCTCAATTTTCATTTTAAGTATATGTAGTAAGGACATTAATAGAAATGTAAAGTGTTCATATCTATCCATTTGGGCTAATAAAGAAAAAAATATTTTGATAATTTTCAGCAGTTTATATGGTAAATATTTTAAAAGTAATGGATTCTCCATCGATTTTCTTCCATAGTATGAAAATTGACAAGATAACGCAGGTTCTTTTATATCTTTGATAGCTTAAATTAGTGGGCAAAACGTTATTATATGGCTTCAAATTAAATAGGTTTTCAATTCATTCATCTTTTGCCTCGGTTACCATGGCAACGGTTGACCACAGCAACCATGTTTTAGTGCCTTTTTGCTTTTAACATCTAGGTTTACCCATGTATAAAAAATATAAAAAAAATTATTGACTATGCGTGGCCAGATTTGATTCTTATCTACACAGCATTAATATCAATAATCACAACTATATATCTGACCTCATCAACTGAAGCTGTGTAAGGAGCATTAACGAAGATGGGTGGATTATCGTTGATATCTCGAATCTCCAGTTGTACAAGGAAATATTTCGTTTCCGTGGGATTTTTCTGAAACAAAAGCATAAAATAATACACAATGCAGATTTATGAACAGATAAGATTACATGATGTGATAAGGATAAATTTTTTTATGATTTATGAATTAAGATCGTTTCTTTGATTCATACTTCATAGCCATTAAAAAAAGTCCGACATCAAAATGTTTTGGAGAGAAAGAGAAAAAAATATGAATATGCTTCTTCAACAAAACGTCTTCGAACTTGATTCTGAAGAAATTCTCTAATTTATGTTTATGTTTACTTACGCTTGGTATTCGGTAAACGATAACAACTTGTTTAATTGCACAGGAAAACCTTATGTTCATACAGCAGAGAGGGAAAAATTCCTCATGTAAGTCTCTTTTATTAAAACTTTTTTTATACAATCTTCAAGTTTGAATGTCTGTTTTCTATTTTTCAATACATATTTGCCATGATAAGGTATAAAAGCGGGCACGGAATAAAATAACCATGGATACTTTAGAAGAGTCCTACCTCTTCTTAACTGTTTACGTTTAAAAATTGTCGTTCGTAAGTTAAACCCGATTTACTTCAACCCCCAAAAGTACAAATATATTTTCGGATATTTAAGATAATTCAAGAAAATGTCACTCAATTTTTTCATTTTTAATTTTATGCTTAATAAAGTTTAACAGTTTAGACAGATAGGTCACGCATTCTTTTTATAATCTGTTTTCTGCCTGATTTCAGCAACGTCAGGAATATCTCATGTTCAAAAGTTGCTTGATTGAAAACAGGAAATTGGAGGCAGCAGAATCGTTATCTTTTATCAGAAGAGAAAGAACTTTCTTGCTTTGTTTCTTGCATTTCTTGTTTTATTTGTGAAATGTCAGAATTTATCAAATTCTTTAAAAATCAGTTTGACTTAGCAATCTATTTGAAAAGGTGTTATTTGTGTCATTAATCATATTCACTATAGATATTGCAAACATTTTAAAAATCAATTCTAGATCATATACATTTAGGCCACCAGATAAATTGCAACAGTTTAATGGCTATCTGAATAAGTTTAAAAACCGATATTCAAACTAACTATAATTATATGCCATCTTTCGAGGGAAATGGCAGTGAAGTTTGCTGAAACATTAACCTGTGTAACGCTGCTTAGCGACAAATGTTTAATATGTAGATAATTTTGGATAAATCTATTAAACAAATATCTTTAAACAACTTTATAATTTTTATCATTGTTCCGTAGAGTCAATGTTGCTGCAGAGTCACTTTTGAAAATAAATGTTAACAAACATTTCAATCACTCTAAACATGATATTGTTTGTCTACTTAATTATAAGAAGTTCGATAATATGAAATACAGTTCACTATAATTATCTAGGTACACAGTGCCAAAAGGAAAAATCTCACTTACTAAAGACACACATGATATTTCAAATTCAAATTTGTCCAGGTCATCAACGGCTGTGAAGGAAGTTCCCTGAAAAAAAGAACACCATGTACTATTAAAAACTTCGAATTAAACAATTCAGTGCCAAGGTGGCAATACTCACCTGTTCCATAAAACTAATGCACGGTGAAATTTAATCATATAGAGGTATATATTTTCAGTTAATCTAGTTCAGTAGGTGTCATTTAAAGAATAAATACTTATAAATTAAAGTCACATTTACTAACTGTACAGGGAATGCAAGCAAATCATTTTTGTTCTAATTTTTATTTTGGAATGTTTGAATTGGTTGCAAATTAAATTATGACATACCATGTTGATTGCATTTGATTTTACATGAAATAGGAGTTCACCCTAATTGTCTCTGAAAGTTGAGCAATGTAGAAGCTCTTTAAGATCACCTTCATAGGGAAACATTATAGTTTAGCTAAAGCATAGTTTTCAGTATCAAATGTGTACACTTTGTTTACTTGCATACAAAGGAAGACTGAATGGGATCTGGAAACACATTTTTATTGCATGCAACCAGGTTGTAATAAAATTGATTCAGATTTGTACATATTAGTGTTCCATATATCTGTCTGAGATAATTTTGTTTTGAATGGGTCGTCGTATATGTGTGTCGGGTGATTTTTAGAATGGGTATATACATGACGTGTTTGGGTGTAGTACGGTCCGGTAACGTTTTGCAGGTCCTAAACGTTCTAGATAGGTATTGATTTTTTTTTAAAGTTAAACACTTTTCAGATTTATACTAACAAGTTGGTAATTTAGTCAAAATGGTTTTCATCTTTTAATTTGAATTTAGTTTTTGATTATTACTGATGCTTATATTACAAAGAAATCATGTAGTCATTTGTGACCTTTATCAATTGTTGTGTTTCAGTATTAGAAAGTTTTGTGAATAAAATGATCAATACTTATCATTTATGAATGAGAGAGGAGTGAAAGAGGAAGTGAGTATACTTATTTGGTTTTTGGTATAATTTTATTTATTTTCTTAATAAATTTTATATCTTTAACAGAGCATTTTTTTGATTTCAATTATACAAAATCCAAAAAGAACTCAATACATACGCATTTGCTTAAGGTTGACTCCTTCACTGCTCCAAAGTCTTTTTCAAAGGCAATGACTTTATTACATTCAAGATTTGTTATTACTATATATCATATAGGGTCTTATAAAATCTTATTTTAATTTTTTTAACGTCAACTACATTAAATTTAACTGGATTTTATTAAAACTCGTTGTTTATAAGATAATTCTATTAACTTTCAAGAGCAAGGGAATCTTGACTTTAGGGATTCACTGCTGTTTTTAATATTTGTAAGTCTGGATCTCAGGCACTTGACGTAAAACATGTGTTAATATGGACAATGGATTAGGAGTATGATTTTTAATATCGATTCTATGTAGGAATCAAAATATTATTTAAGGGTCCGGCCATGCGTAATCACAAATATTCTTTTAAATTTCATTCATGGAAAGGTGTGTAAAAAGAAATATGGTAATATAATTTGGTTGGCAGTGGTATCATTGCCATGATAACGAGATTAATGTTAAGGGGCATGGTCACAATTTAAGCTAAATTTGTTTTTCTTATTTGAATGTTTATAATGCTTTATCAAGGATTTTTTAATGTGTAACCGAAATCTGAATGTCGGCTGGCGAATTATAAAGCCCGTGACATGGTTTTTGTTCACAATGGCTGAATTTAAATCATATTTTTTCAATTTGCTCGTGAACTATGCACACTATTTAACAATTTCTACTGTTTGTCACATCTTGTCATACTTTCTATCCGGCAATGTTAATGTAACATTAAAACATTGCATGCACGAGCCTTGCTTACATAACAACAAATTGATAGCTCTATGTTCCGCTTGAAACTTGACCACTGACTTTTAAATATTGGTTGACCATTTAGAATAGCACGTTTTCCATTAAAATATAAAAAAAAAATGCTAAAATAGTGACCATGCCTTTTTAAGTGTGAAATAATTGCAAATCTTATCAACACTGAACCCATATAATATGAGGTTTCAAAGATTCAAACAAACCTTTCAAATATCCTCAATTTTGATATTGTAGAAAAAAAAATTAGTGGACATTTTTGAATTTTTTTTTGTATTCTATAAAGCCAAAATGAGTTGTTACTAAAGTTTTACATCCCTAAGGTCTTTACAGTATCGTTATCCACTGGATAGGATAGGATGGGATGCCGAATACAGGATACACGATACAAAATATAACTGAATAAAACTATATCCTATCAAACTTATCCTGTATCCAATAACCAATGGGTTAGAACATAAATGGTTTTCCTTTACAATTTATAAGGAGGCTTGATGGTCAACAAATTAATCATCAGATCTGCCTTAAATTTTAAGATATGAATTGTTTTGCTATAGACTATCATTATGTAAAGAAAAAATCCATATATCTTAATTTAAAATGTGAGTATCTTCCTATATTTTATACAGAGCTCTCGTTCTGAAGGAGATCAATACAGTCTAACGATGGCCACGACCATTGAGGCCTCTAATAACATTTTTTTATCATATATAAATTTTTGTCATATGAATGAGAATTAAAAAATGCCTAAAAATATTAGAATTTCTTTATCCAATAAGGAAACATTCTTCAAGTATTAAGAGGTTAATCTTGGTCGATGCGTAATCAAATCAAATAAAGCCTGAGGGGTTTTATGATAGATTTGATCACGCCCGACCATAATTATCACCTCAATAATATTTAAAGGTATGATTTCCTATTTCTATTTCAATTGTACGAATAAATGCTAAATAATTAAAACTTATACTTTATTTTCATTTCATATTATTATGCAAACCCCGTTGCACCCTACAGTACGTCATTTGTACCATTTATGTCACAAATTTGATTCGTAGAGTTATTACAAAAACACTGGAAACTGTAAATATTTATTTTTAGCTCCTATCATATCAACGGTTTTCACTTTTTATTCTTAAAAAAAATTAATTTCACAACCATAAAAATGGGTAGAAAAATTTTTTTTATAAGAATTTTGATACAAAATCAAAGGGAAATCTGATTTTTTAACAGCATTTACAGGTTTCCTTATTTGTTTAGCGTTTCTGGAATTATGCTATTACTAGTATCTGGATGCATAATACTTTTTGGCTAAGATTGCAGTGCAGTCATTGATCAGTTTTACAAACCTCAAACGTTAAACCTTTTGGGGGCAAATTTGAGTTTTTGAAAAAAAATTATATTTCGCGTAAAGACCCGTATGTTGCAACCACTATTGAAATAAAACCACTATTGAAATAAATTATTTCAATAGTGTTTGAGATTGTATTTCATTAGTAGAATCACTTTGCAACCACTACAGAAATAAAACCACTATTGAAATAAATTATTTCAATAGTGGTTGGGGATGTTTTTCATTAGAAAAATCACTTTGCAACCACTATTGAAATACAGTACAACTACTATTAAACTATTTTTAAATCGTAGTTTGGAATGCATTTCTTTATAAATATTACTTTGTAATCACTATTGAAACACATTTGGAAAGAAAAAAGTTGTGTATCAGTTTTGCAAACTAATTTCAAATGCAAGAAACACTTTATCTAACGAACAATTCTAAATACACAATTTAGTTATTACAGACTTGCCTTATTACGGTAATGATAACTGAGACTATGAAATAAATGTACTAATGTTAGGATTTTCACTGCTGTGCAGAAATAAATACATGTAACCAATTTTTGCAGATTTACATACATATAAAATTTTCATATTTTTCTTTTACCTTTTTTTCCTATGGATATATCATGCTTTATATATGTTAATTATTAGTACAAGGATGAACACGTTGTTAGTTGCCAGAACTTTTATTCAAACGCCCTGTATATTAAATATACAATAAAATATGTTCAAACCAATTAAACACAACTACTATAGACATAAATATTGTCGTATACTTTTAATCAGAATCGGGAATATTAAAATTGAGTTTGACCATCTGTCTGACCGTCTTCAGTCTATTATTTTGTTTTGTTTCTTTCGTTTATCACTACAGAAACAAATTAATTGAATAGTAGTTTGGATGTATTTCATTATGAGAATCACTTTGCAAACACTATTGAAATACAAACACTATTGAAATAAATTATTTCAATATTGGTTGGAAATGTATTTCATTACGACCACCATTAAAATAAATTTTTTCAATAGCGGTTGGTGATGCATTTTATTACGACCACTATTGAAATAAATTATTTCAATAGTGGTTGGTGATTAATTTTATTACGACCACTATTGAAATAAATTATTTCAATAGTGGTTGGTTATAAATTTCATTAAAAGAAATAATTTGCAACCATTTTTGAAATACAACCACCATTCAAAATAACTCATTATACTTGTCATTATAGAAATAGATTATTTCAATAGTGGTTAGGGATGTATTTCATTATAAGAGTCACTGTGCAGCCACTATTAAAATTTAACAAATTGTTTTTCAATAGTAGTTGGGAATGAAATTCTTTAAACATATCACTTTTATGATAAATAGTTTCCATATAGGTCGTAGAAGTACTTCATTATAAGTTTCAATTTGCAAATAATTGTTCAATAGTATTTATAGATAAATGTTATTATAAAAATCGCTATTGAGATAAATTATTTCAATAGTGGTCGAAGATGTAATTCATTATTAGAATCATTTGCAACAACTATTGAGATAAATTATTTCAATAGTGGTTGTGGATGCGTTTGATTACAAACGCTATTGTAATAAATTATTTCAATAGTGGTTAAGGATGCATTTCGTTACAACCACTATTGAAATAAAGTATTTCAATAGTGTTTGGGATGCATGTTATTTTTATGTCTATTTTTCCGTCTGTATGTAACGCTTTCCTTTTTAGATGGTGGTAGGGAAATTTCTTAACATAGGAAGTATGTCTTTTAGGACGAAGAATTACTTCTTAATTACGATGTACATATACGTTGATTCACCTTTATATCGTCACATTTCCACAACCACCTGTTATCCAGAATCAAATTTATTTCAATAGTGGTCGTAATAAAACGCATCACCAACCACTATTGAAATAATTTATTTCAATGGTATTTGTATTTCAGTAGTGTTTGCAAAGTGATTCTCATAATGAAATACATCCCAACTACTATTGAAATAATTTGTTTCTGTAGTGATTAACGACAGTGTTGCACAGAAACAATATAATAGACAAAAGTGTTACATACAGACGGAATAATAGACATAAAAATAAAGTGACATAAAAATGACAGAAATGCATTCCCAACTACGATTAAAAAATATTTTAATAGTGATTGTATTTCATAGTATATATATAGTGAATGTATTTCAATATTGTTGCAAAGTGATTCTTCTAACGAAACACATCCCCAACCATTATTGAAATAATTTATTTCAATGGTGGTTTTATTTCAATAGTGGTTGCAAAGTGATTCTACTAATGAAATACATTCCCAACCACTATTGAAATAATTTATATCAATAGTGGTTTTATTTCAATAGTGGTTGCAACACCCGTATCATTATCCCCACAAAAGTCAAAGAATGTTTTCTTATTACTTATTATATATACATGTATTATATATGCTTTTTGTAATTATTCTTTGAGGTTTTTTTTTTGTTTGCAGGGTAATGCAAACCCTGTTTGTGTGTTCACTTGTTACATCATTCGACCCATATCCTTTGTACACACCGCGGCGAAAAAGAAATCGTCACATACTCTTTGACAAGCCCATTTTAAGCCACCTTCCGATTTTCTTTTTATAGAACAATTCAACGAAATATGAGTTGTAGTTTTATCAAAGACTAAGAAACTTAGAAATTTGAATCTATGTTTATCACATGACATGACCTAAAATTGTGTGTACAAAATGCTACCTTGGAACTGAAATCAGTGTTTTCATTTCACTCTTTCCGTGTCTTGATTTCACTCAAATTTGCCGAAATGGTTTTAATTTAAGGCAGATAAAATGTTGTTGTAATCAATGAAAAAAAATTTCCTAATGAACCCATTCAACTCATAGTAAAGGAATATAAAAAGGGGAAATAAATCTTACGTCTCTGTCGATTTCTTTCTTTAATCGGATGTAAGTCCGCCTTCCGAAGGGCGAACCAGAGACAGTCTCTGTTACCAATTCAATCAGATCATTCAAATTCACTGAACTTGGCGTGGCCTGTGTTCGGGCGATAGTTAGAGTAACTCCTGAGTTAACATCAGTTCCTCCATTGATTCCTTCGATTGTAGTGTCCGTCCTATAGAGTGGGGAATTTTGGTCAAATTCTGATCGAATGGATTCATATACTGAGCCAGTTATATTTGGATCTGATATGCCATTGCTTCTGGTACATGCTAAAAAATACATTAGGATATCAGTCACAACCGTGAAATATTCACAGCACAGAATTTAATATAAAACTAATCGATAACAAGAGTCCCACAGGCTTTGACGTCACCTGAGTACCTTAGACCAATAGCAATAGGTTACCCGAGTAACTTAAATGACCTAAAAAAACATACATGCTCACTAAATGGCCATATGTGTCAGCCCCCCCCCCCCCCCCATTATAAAACCATGAGCTCCTATAATCATCACCATCGCCTGAATCCAAGGGGATCAAGGGGCCATGAATTTCACAGTTTTAGTACAAGGCTTCATGGACATCAAATTCATGCATTCAGTTTATCTCCCACTACTGCTGAAGCAGAGATGAATATTTTCTAAGATTAAATACATTTTCACTATATGGCCATATTTGCCTCGCGTTAGGGCCTGAACCCCTAATTCAGGGGTCATGAATTTCAAAATTTTGGTGATTTCATTATCATGCATTTAGTTTTTCTCAAATATATATGGGTATAGAAAAGAAGTCTTGCTAAGATTATTCATGTTGACTATATGGCCATATTGGCCCCGACCTAGGGTCAGAACCCCTGACCATGAATTTCACAATATTTGGTTTTTCTCAAATATATAGGAATTAGAAAAAGATTTTCTTAGATTAAATACGTGTTCACTATATGGCCAAATTTGCCCCGCCCTAAGGTCTGCACTCCTGACCTTGCAAATTTGGTAGAGAGCTTCATGGACATCTAACCATGCATTTAGTTTTTTCTTCACAAGTGTGGAACAAGTGAAGAAGTTTTTTTAAAATGTAGCCTTTTTGCTCATTTGGCCCCACCTATGAGGCCCCGGGGTGGTAAAGTCGTAAATTTCCAAATTTAAATTTCTCTTCTCCTGCTTCAAACCAAAAATAGTAACTATTGGCCAATGTGACTCAGGTGACTTAAAACTTGATTGTCCTTACGCTCTTGGGATTTCACTGTGTGTTTTGTCAGCACCACAAGTAATAAAAGCACCATTAAATAGTTTTGGTTCCGCATCCTGATTATTCAGAAACTGAAAGAAAAAAATTGTAGTAAAACACATTTTCTGGCTGCTACAATTTCACGAGCGAAATTAAGAAAAAAAATGTACAAACAATAAACCTGCTATTGTTGCCATAGCTAGTAGAGAGACGTACAACAGCTCATCCCAATATGAATGAATTCCCTGTATTTCCACTCCTAGTTAGTGGTGTTATGTATAATGTAAACAAGAAGACGTTCTGTCTATGATTTACTTAACAATACTTTACCAATTTCGTTTAATAAAATACTCATAACTTTTAACATTTGTTCATTTCGATAACGCTATTAGTAAAATATTGAAGTAAATCAAAATTAAAATGTCCTTGACATTTCTATTGTTTGGATATGCACAATTACTTACTTTTGTTGTATTCATAAACTGAAAATAAAAGCCCTCTCTTTCCCTCACTCCCTCTGACTAATGTGACGCGTTCGTCTTTTACCCTTTTGAGCATCATTTACTCATCGGCTTATGCAGTAATGTTTGGCTGGCTGAATTTACACATAACCATACGTAATTGAGTTTACAATTGTGAAAGTGCAAATTGTATCTGTAAATTTACATCTACATGTTTATTATTTGTTGGATTGTAAACCGCACAACTAAGTTTGTTCACATGTTTTATTATGGAAATACAATGTACATTAAAATTTGACATAAAAGCAAACACAATAGGCAATATACAATTATACATGTCAGGGAGGGATAATGACCAGCACTGTTTGGTTTTTATGATTTTCTCCTTATCTCTGATCTATGTCATTTGTCTGTTTATCTATGTTTGGTATAAAACACATATGAAGCGTCTTCTGAATCTTCAAAGTCTTTAATAATTTCATGGGGGTTCGAATGAAAGTTCAAGAAATTTGCTTCAAGATTAATATTTTTAGTTCTAAGCAAAAAAGAGAGTTTTTGGATTGATGTATAAAATACAATCATACGCACAGGATTGTAATAGCTTTTCTATCACCTGATTTAAATGGCTCTAGTGAGTTCTTTTGCTTTGCATATGTGTGACGTCTGTTCTCGGCGCCGTTGTTTTCGGCGATAGGTTTTACTATGCTCATTTCCTTTCCTAAAAACCACTAGGATAATTTCAATCAAATCTGGCACAAGTTATTCCTATCTAAAGAGGTTTTAAGTAAATTACTATTAACAATTAGAGCCCTTTCCATGAAAATTAGAAAATATTGAAAATATAGTGATATTTTTTAAAATTTTCTCTGGAAAACTAACTGGCTTGTAATATTGCACTTTTACATAAGCTTCCTATTTATGAATCTGGATATGTTCAACTAACTCATGAATCAAGAGAGAGTCTTCTTTTGGGTTAAAGATTAATCATTTCAAAAAAAGAACAACTTTTAAAATATATTCTCCTGAAATCACGAATGGCTGGAATATTTAAAATTAGAAGCAAGCTTGCATAGAAAAATATTATTAATAAGTTTAGTTTTGATGTTACCCCTGTTGTTCACATAGAGTAGAGACAAAAGGTAGGGGATATGTACAATTTTAAGCAAGGAAATTTAGGACAATATATCAAGAATATTGGTAAAGAAGAGAAAAAAAAACATATTCTAATAACCAGCTACGCTTACTCATTTGATTCATTTAGAAGTTGCTAAATTTATGAAATGTTTCTAAAATTCTTTAAATAGAATAAAGATATAAGAAGAAAGAGAAATGAATCAAACACAAATACATATAATAAAATAAATTATCGGTTAATGTACCAAACGTCAACTAATACTGCAATTGAAATAACTTGGCACTTGTTTTAAAAACAAAATCTCTATGTAAAAAAATTAAGAATTCTGACCTCATATACAACATTGTATGCATATAGAAATAGAAGAGTGCTGACGTTTTGTTTTTGGGGGCTTTTTTTGTTTGTTTGTTTGTTTGTTTGTTCTTTTTGTGGGTTTTTTTGTTTGTTTTGTTTGTTTTCTTTTTTTGAGAAGATGAAAATTTGGTATAAATTGTTGTGATGACAACCAGAGAAATAAATATCGGTCCAGAAATGAGATATCATACGCCACTGTTTGGTTATATCTTATGTGTAGTCCTTTGGTTATTGTCATCAAGGCTTAAAAACCTTATATTTAAATCACAAGTCTCAGTCTCAAAACGAGCAAATAATATCATTACAAATTAGAACGCAAAATCTGATAAAATATGGAAAAATATGTTAAATAATGAACTGTACCTGTTTGGGACACGAAATAATGCAGAGTGCTGATTCATAAGTGTAAGCTTAAGAAAGCAACAGACTAAGGCCAGGTTCTAAAACAATTTTAAGAGTGGATTGTTATCACATGTACCTTCAACAAATCAATAGGACAAGACACTGACACAAAACTTGATACAATTCTTAAAGTCTTCTCTTTAAAAGAAAACCCAAATAAAAGGATAAACAAAAAGATCGTCATCCGTGACTAACTCGGATCTAAGTATGAATTTTTAAATAATTTGTTCAAGATGGCATAACTATCCCCCTCTCCTCCCCTAAAAAATAGTTTAATATAAAATTAATGCATTGATTTAATATTCAAAGATCAGACTAATAAATACTTGGGAATTTGCAATCTTTTGAAATGTTTTGTCGGAATGAGTCATCAATACTCATACAAGTAACATCTGCTCAATTATTTGATTGGATTTTCTTTTCCAAAAACACCAAAGAAAAGGTCAGATAGAGTGTTGTGGTAATTATAACATCATTAGTCTCTAAACTGACAAGGTCAAACAGGTCGACAGCCGTGACTAGCGAATGACAGATATAATACACATACCTTAAAACAAAATATATGCTCAAAAGTGCTTTATTTTTTGCATATCTAAAACAAGGGTTCACTACCTTAATACTTTGCTTAGATAATCAATAATGAGAGTAATACATTGAATTGAAAGTAATAAAAGTTTAGAATGTTGAAATCTCAGGCGTTTCGTTGCAATATATAGTGAACGAATACAGAAATTGATTATATAGCCCAGTTAGATATAATATAACCCCTAGCCCCCCCCCCCCTCCCCACGTGATACAATTCTTAACTGTTAAAGGACAGAAATCGATGCTTATTAATAATCAGTTACGATACTTACCTTTCATAATATATTTCTAACCTGAAGATACTTTAGTAATAATCAGCTACATATATATTGTCAGCGTTAAATGTTTGTTGACCTGAAAAAGTAATGCAATATAACTTCCTAGTTAACGTTGTCAGAGTAAAATTGTGTGAACTCATTGGACCGTTCGGAAAATTTAAAGTAAAAAAATGTTTTATCCAATAACTGACACCTTTTTTTAAATGCATACAGAATACGAGCTTTTGAAGTACAATGTATATATAAAAAATTGTGCTCCTAACAATAGATATGCTGAAACTTAATAAATTAGTTTAAACCCTTCGCCATTTACACCCGAATATTTGGATAACTTGAGTTGATTAAACGTAATATTATTAACTAAGAAGTAAAAACTTGTGAATGTACATGTACATATTACATTGCTCATGCAATGTTAAGGACCATCAAATTCATTGATTATTTTGATTATTAACATGTATATCGTTGCAAGGTTAGCGTGTTATTGCATCTTAATTACATGTAAATTGTAAATGTCAAGAAGTTCATGCTAGGTCTACCTGTTTTACGATTTTGAAATTAAAGAACTGATTATCTTTTTATGCTAAATATGTTTTAATACATAATTGACTTTGTTGATTAATTACAAAAGAAAAACAAGAGGCCCATGGGGCCACATCGTTCACCTGAGCAACAATGGCTTTATATGGGTTTTCAGAGGATATTGTGCCACATGGCCTCTCGGTAGAATAACAAAAAAAAGAATACCAAAAAGTATCCAAATTTTACAGTTATTTTTATACACTTAATCTTTGACATTGTACCTTTATGAATTACCATTTTTACCAAAAACAAGATCCTATGCAAAATATAAAACAAAATTTTTGGTAGGGGTACACTGTTAACTTCCTCCCCCCCCCCCCCACTTTATTATGCGATCAAAATATATGAGAGCATGCATATACATTTTCTTCTACAACTACTAACTAGTTATTTTATTTTATAAAAAAAAAATCCTATATGTGAAAGAAGAAAAGTGTACCTCAATGCACTCAAATTAAAAACATTCAAATTTAATTGGTCTTCCGCATTATAAACGATTGTTGTTTACTAGGCGTGAACTCGTGTGACGTTTTATAACCTTACCCACTTGATCGATGAATACACTCGAATGAAAAATGTTGTCATGTGATATGTTAAAGAGCTATTATAATCAATGCATAGGCATTGGAACCGGGGGGGGGGCTAAGCCCCCCCCCCCCCCCCCCTCCCTCCTCTGTACGTTGCGACATCGCCTACTCAAAATCCTTTTTTTTTGGCTTGTCCAGATTTCTGATAAGGTCTAGCCCCCCCCCCCCCATTTTTAATTAGCTTCCGACGCCACTGCAATGTACTGACAGGCATATCACTCTATTTTACTAAGGCCCATTCTTTATTTTCATCTTTATTCAAAAGCGATAATACATTTATCCCCATAACAGTAAATGTTTTAAAGTGTTTTAAAGAGGTCGTTTTTATTTAATTGTGTCTGAAAAACCATCAAAGTTGGGGTAGATTTCATATAATTCGTCGTATAAGGAGGAGGCCCCAGAAAGTAGTAACAGCATATCATTTGAGCCTTTTAATTTTTCTGTACAAGTATTCAACGTTTAGCGAGACATTTCTAGTGATTAATTAAAATTTCCAAAAATTCCAAAATACAGGCGATAGTTCCCCTCAAGTTAAAAAGCATAATTAACGAAAATGAAACGAAAATCAAAACAAGCTAAAACCACCGTCACAAGTTAAAATGTCAACGCATTGAAATATTTAACCTCAATTTACTTCACAAAATCGGCACAAATATATTTTGCATGTTTCAAATATTCCCTTCGCACGTAAACTGTTGCACAACAAGCAAATTCATCTTTGTCAGTTTAACCCGTTTGTCATGCGTCAGACATGGCTACTTTCGTTTTCGAGATATGGAATACCGAACCCGAAGTTATTAACTGATTGACCGCGATTATCTCTTTATTATTATTTTCGTAAATTACTCACATTTGAAACAGAATTAGCCCATAATTTTTGTAATTTATATTTTCCTTTCCAAAAGTATTATTTCTGCTAAATTACGTTGATTTTTACTCAGTAGTTCTTGAGAAGAAGATTTTTTAAAATGCACCCCCCTTT
>WFKH01007768.1:41531137-41550707 GCA_016163765.1 Magallana hongkongensis
ATTCATCATACCATAAGGATACTTTGTGCCAAATTTGGTTGAAATTGGCCAAGTGGTTTTAGAGAAGAAGTTCAAAATGTGAAAAGTTTACAGACGGACGGACAGACAGACGGACGGACAGACGGACGACGGACAAAATGTGATCAGAAAAGCTCACTTGAGCTTTAAGCTCAGGTGAGCTAAAAATGAATGAGAAATGATGGAGCCAAAGAACAGCGATTTGGTCATGGCTTATTTATTACAATTAACAATAAGTTTAACAACCGACCTGTCACCCACTTGATGAAAAGGTATATGGCTGCACAATAAATAAATAAATCAATCAATCAATCAAAATCAATAGTTCAACATTCAAATTATTCAATCAATCAATAATCAATCAATCAATAAACCAAAGTTCAATCAATCAATCAATAAATCAAAGTTCAAATCATGAAAGTCAATATCAATATCGCTTTGCTTCAAGCCGGTTGCTGGCTAGGTTAGGTGGACCCTGGGAGCAGTTGCAGATTTCTATTTCACGTGAACTACTCATAAGAGTATACCTTTTCATCAAGTGGGTGACAGGTCGGTTGTTAAACTTATTGTTAATTGTAATAAATAAGCCATGACCAAATCGCTAGCTTGTGTTTAGCTGTTATCTTTTATAATATGATATTGAACGTATTATACACCATCATTGTACGTGATCAGATTTCATATTTAAAAAAATTAGGTATTCCAATGTAAACACACGAAAATTTACTATTTGCGAAACTTTTACGCAAAACTAACATTTTCTAAAATTTAAGGTGGACGACTTTGGTTTCATTGTGCATGATTTTGCGCATTCTTGTAAAGTACCATGTATTTATAGGTACACCTTTTAAAATTGTTTTGATACCATTGATAAAATTCAACATAATTGACAATTTTTTCATAAATTTTTTTCTTTATTTTTCAAAAAATTTCTATCATCGTGTGGTAGATCGACGTCGCATTTATGACGTTATTATTATGATCATAACTGAAGTTTTGTAGGATTAGGTCATAAGAATGTACATAGAAGAAAAAGTAAGAAGGTACACTTTGCAATTTTAACAAGAGGAATATGCTTTCTTATTTTTAATCATCCATTCTGTTTTGTGTAATATGAAAATAACAAAACTTGATACATTTTGATATCTTTAGATTATACCTTAAAAAGAAAACAGACGGTAGAATTAGTCTTCATTATACTTATTTGACATAATGACTTAGTTATATCTTGTATTAATACATTTATGTTGTTTATAGCCAAAGTGAATATGGGCGGCTGGTGACAACAAGAAAAGACAAAAAATTTGTAGTGAAAGGAAGGTTGAAATTGATTCATTAACATTTCGATTCGACATGAGTAAAGTTAATCTACACAAAAGACGCTCGAACCATGATAACATAAGTTTCACCTACATATATGATGAAATGTTACAATAGCACACATTTGAATGCGGATCAATTGCTTTCATGACAAAAGGATTCGTTTTCGTCACATTGAAATTTTGGATGGCGACAAAAGGATAAAAAAAATTACAAGAGGCCAAGCAAAAGAAAATTTGAGAAGGCAAAGTGATTCGACATTGAATCCAGTCAATAAGCACTTCTAACATCTCCATTTGAAAATAATTGTGTTTATAATTCACATCCTGGGATTTGTTGATTATGGAACAACTCTGACCTCGACAGGTACAGATGAACTTCTGAATAAAGGGGAAAAATGATCCTAATGAAATATAGTTGGTTAAATAAGAAACTTCATGAAATTTTAAAAAGTTTATCTTACATGTATTTAACGTTAAGTGGATCGATTTGTTGATTTATATACCTTCTTCTGTCAACTTGTAGAGCTTGGTCGGAAGCTTGAACCATGATTACATAGGTTTCACCACTGTTTACCGTTCCAGAACAAATAACATTAGCATTTGTATTCAGATGGACTTGCTCTAACTTAAATTTGTCATTCCCGTTGTTAGAAACACTCTGGATATCAAATGATATTTCGCCGTCATATCCATCATCGTCATCTGTGGCAGATATCTGTAAGATTATAAGTAAATTTTGGTAGCAAAGTTTATTGTATATTACATTAATATTAGACTATTTTCTACTCATGATTGTGGTATCAATGAAATTAAAAGTATAAACAAGAAGCCCATGGGCCACATCGCTCACCTAAGGAACAATAGGTATGATGAAATCAGCTTAATGGAGTCATAAATCAAACTATCTGGACAATGTACGATAATACATGTAGATCCTGTATAAATTAAATCCATTTCCCCCTGGATATTCTGATGTTTATAATCATAAGTCCCTTTTCTAACAGGATGATTTTATAGTCATATTACATGTTGAGTATTGCAGTTCTCCCAAAGATTCTAAACAATTGTCTATATCTGGGATATAAACCTACATCAAACTCCGAATCCCTTGTGAGGCCGAAGAATCGTCCAGGGGCCAAAGTCTAAACAATTATAAAGAATCACATGGCTGATTAGTTTCTTAGAAGAAGATTTTTAAAGAGTTACTCTATATATTTCTATGTAAAAATTTGACCGCCCATTGTGGCCCCACCGTACCCCCGGGGGTCATAATTTTCACAACTTTAAATTTACACTATCTAAGGATGCTTCCACACGAGTTTCAGCTTTCCTGGATGATAAGTTTCTGAGAAGAAGATTTTTAAAGATTTACTCTTTATATTCCTATGTAAAACTTCGACCTCCCATTGTGGCCCCACCCTACCCCCGAGGATTATGATTTTCTTAACTTTGAATCTACACTACCTGAGGTTGCTTCCACATAAGTTTCAGCTTTCCTGGCTGATTAGTTTCTGAGAAGAAGATTTTTAAAGATTTACTCTATATATTCCAATGTAAAAATTCAACCCCAACCCCCAATTGTGGCCACACCCTACCCCCGGGTTTCATGATTTTCACAACTTTGAATCTACCATACCTGAGGTTGCTTCCACACAAGTGTCAGCTTTCCTGGCTGATTACTTTCTGAGAGGAAGATTTTTAAAGATTTACTGTATATCTACCTATGTAAAAATTTGATCGTTTATTGTGGCCCCACCCTACTCCCGGGGGTCATGATTTTCACAACTTTGATTTTACAATACCAATACCTGAGGATGTTTCTACATCAGTTTCCGCTTTCCTGGACAAATGGTTCTTGAGGAGAAGATTTTTTAAAATTTCTCAAATATTTTCAATAATTCCTAATTATCTCCCCTTGAAAAAGGGCGTGGTCCTTAATTTTCACAAACAACTTTGAACCCCCTTTGCCTAATTGGCCCAGTAGTTCTGGAGAAGATGTTGAAAATGTGAAAAGTTTACAGACAGACGGACAGACAGACGGACGACAGCCAAAATGTGATCAGAAAAGCTCACGAGTTTTCAGCTCAGGTGAGCTAAAAAACAATTGTTGTTGTTTATTTTTCTCATTATTTAGTGCAGTGTTTTAAAAAATTAAATAAAAAATATTGATTAGTGAAAACATTGAATTGCCTGAATAAGTTGTTGATTTTTCCTTGAATAGTCTCCTTTTTTAATATTCACAAAGTAAACGGGTGCAAAAAATCTTGGCGAATTAAGGTTGGTTCTACATTTAGGGCACCCATTCACTTCAACGTCAACTAAAGCATTATCACTCAGAGGCGGGGAGCCTACATCGGATGCAGTAATGTTGAACTTACGAAAAAGAAAAATATAGGTGTATTTTATCATACTTTTTATACAATATTCAAACAGACGTTTTAAACAAAAAGAAAACCCAACAACAATCCCTTATTAACATATACGTGTATTACTATGAATCGATTGTCTGTGCCATTCATGCACTGTTTTAGAGATATGTGTCCTGTCTCTGAATGGAGGTAGAAGTAGTTTATTGCAGTTGTTTCACTCTCTGTTATCTTGTATATTATTTGGTTGTAAGGAGCCTGAAAGCGAAAATACAATATAAATGTGTTTATCAAGAAGTCTATTTTTTAAAACCCAAATATATCAAACGTGACTAAATAATAATATTTGTTACAGATAATCAGGTACGAGGTATTTGTAAAGGCCACAACATTCTTTATAAATGTCAATAAATGTCAATTGAGATACTTTGAAAATGTAATATCTTACTATCCTAATCACTTTCTTAACTTTTTGTTGAGTGACATATTATATGATTAGAAATGCGTCCTTAGTAAAAATTGATCTAAGTGCCTTTTATATTATAACCTTTGTCGTGTTCGACATTACATCTGCTAGACCCGAATCAGAAGAACAGTTAAGTGGATAGCTTTAATCAATTGCATTTTTACAATAAGCAATGTGGCAGTCTTCTCGATCATATAAGCAATATTTTTCTACATTTAATGATATACAAATTTGGATGAAAAAATTAAACAGAGTGACAAGCGACCATAAAGATTCTTCCAAATGGTGAAATTTGTCGAATTTTGACATTCGCCACAAATAACGAAAGCTAGATTAGAAAGGTAAATTATCTAATAAAGATTTACCCACAAATCTACTTTTTGTAATCGCTTTTAGAATTTTATGTTTAAACGATGAATATTGATTCATGGTGCGTCAACCCTGCAAGTAGCTAATTAATGTCTGACAAGATAACTTGTGATTTGGCCAATTTAAAGACGAGTTCCAATTTTGAGAGGGTATATATTTACAATGTGATTTTTACATTCGCAATGATAATGTTGAAAGTAACTCGGAATTAAGTTGCAAATGATATCAAAACAATTGTTGAAATTGTAATAGTTAAGTACTGAGTGGGTCAATGTTAAGTAAGAGTTCTATGAGAAATAATACTATTTTTCATAATTAAAATTAAGGTTATGAACATAGTAGAATAAATGTCTAACTAAACAAATTACTGAAATATTTACTGGGAGTTCTATTTGGTATCTAGAACAAAAATTGGTAGTGTTAAAGTTTGACTATACCTTATAAGCTCCTTTTTTTAGCTAGTTTAAATTGATTCAAATCATTTTACGACAATATCACTAAAAGGTACCCAACTTTAAAGAAATCAATAGAATATTGATAGATGTTTTATTATACTATACATGAATTAATGATGATGTCAAGCATTCACCATCACATTTTTCACCTGTCGATCGCTGTCCGTCGCGGTGACTTGAATAAATGGCCGCCCTATCCTGTCTTGTTCAAAAACTGTTCCGTAGTATATCCTTCGATCAAAGACTGGTGCATTTAAGTTTCGTTGTACATGGATAATAACTGTCGCTGTGTCTGTTCTTGGAAGATATCCACTATCACTAGCAAGTATTCTGAGCTAAATAAAAACGATATGCTTTCGTAAAACTACTATATCAAACGCCATCTTAACATGTATCAAATACTAAAGGGTCCGAAATTCGATATAAATAACTAATTGTATTAGATTTCTGTTTTTACAAAAGAACTAAATTTCGTCAATGAGCAATGCATGTAATTGCCTATCTTTTACCGGCAACTTCATCTGTTAAAACTGAAAGAGTATTAGATAAATAAGTTATCACATGACAACAAAGCTACTAATGACACTGTGGTGCACTAAACAGCATTTTGTTGTTGTTATTGTAAAATGGAAAAATGCTAATTGTCAAGTAAACAACGTACATGTATTTTCCTCGTTTGCTAGTCAAGTCGAATCGAACGTGATTTGAGAAAGAAAACCATATTGATTAAACTATTAAAGTAATTAGAACGTAACAAAACAGAAATATATAATGATCATATCTGTTCAATACATACATGTATTTTGAAAGAGATTCAAAATTCCAATATCATATACTCAATCCCTTACACAAACTTTCTTGAATTTCTTTGTTCTATTCTTCCGGTTTTTTGGGGTTTTTTTTGTTGAAAATGCATACGGCACAGCAATATCATATATTTTACTTATAAATTAAATTATACGTTAACGTTCAATTGTTTTAAAGAAATACGGGCAATACTTTAAAATTTTATGCTATTGCAAAATTTTGCTGTTATGATAATGAGTTTTAGTTAACAAAAATAGATACCCAAACAATAAACCATTAACTGGATAATTTGTTTTAAAATTATCAACAACAATGGTTGATACTAATTTTCCCGTAAAAAGTGGCAAGTTTTCCACTAGTTTTTCTATGATGTGATTAGCCTAGCCATACACTGTATGTAGAAGCTGTATCAGTCCGTACACTCTGTCTCAGACTCACTACACCGGTGGAAGAATCGACTTGAAAATAAACGGTTGCTGTTCCATCACCAACCAAGGAATATGTGACATCATGGAATGGACTCTGCAACAAGAGCATTGTTAATTCACATTAGAAGATAAAGAATCTCCTTCAAATCTATTTATATATTAATTATAGAATGATGATATTGTCATACCACTGTGTCTGCATCAGTTGCGCTAACAGTAAAAAATGGTAGTCCTGTTGGTTGATTTTCATTGATTGTTGCACTTGCTGGGATGTTCTGGAAGACGGGAGGATTGGCATTGCGATCAACATTCACAGTAACGATTACAGTGTTGGAAAGAGGATTCAAACCTAGGTCCGTTGCAGTGACAGTCATCTGGAAAAACAAAATCACATACCCGGTACTGACCATGTTAAATATATAGCATTTTTGAAACTAATGTAACAGTTACTCCTTATATAAAAAAAAACCCATTACACTTAGATAAATATGTAATCGAGTATTTAATTTGACGTAATCTGTCTAAGCCTTATTTTACTTGATATCTACTGCCAGTGCAAGGAGCATAGAGAAGAGATCGCCTCAAAGACAGACTGCCAGTTTGGGCATCTATTAGGAAACACTCAATGTCATCAGCTCCCTCTGTCAGAGAGTACCTCACAACATTGTTTGGTACCTGTTAAACATGAATAAAAAATTATTAGACTGAGTAAAGTCTGAAGAAACCTTGGCAGTGTAGAAAATGTTTCATCATTTTATATCATACCTGTAGAGTCAAAGGTTTTACATTTTTAATCAGTTTATACAATTAAAAAATTCCATCTCCTTTTAATCAATAAACAAGCGGTATTTTTGTCTATAAAAATTACATACTAATCAATAACAGAACAGTTATAAACTTATCAAATATTTGTTCGTACCAGAGCATCACCATCATTTGCGGTGACTGCAATGATTCGTTGACCCAGACTATGTGTTTCTGGGATACGTGCGAAGTATGATGGCAGGTTGAAAATAGGACGCTGATAGTTGCTTTTCACGGTCAAAGTTACCACAGAAACATTGGTTTTGCTGGGACTTCCTCCATCAAAGGCCTCCACTCTCACCTTGATAAAACAAAATTTAGTTAGAAATTTCATTGAATAAACTCACTAATCATAATTCAGTAGAATTTAAACACTGGAGTTAATGACGTGTTCCAATCACTACAATCATTTACTGTATACCGGGATATATTCGCCCCCGTTTTATTTTCGCCCTTTCGCCCTCGTTGTCAGAGGGCGAATATAAGACTGGGCGAATTCTATATTGCAAATAATATCTTTGTTAACACAACTGCATCTGGGCGAGTTCAAGACGGGGCGAAACCGTTTGTAACATCTATTGTAAAAGGGCGAAAATAATCCTGTATACAGTATTGATTTTAATTCATCAATTTCTAAATCACGAATTAAAAATTATCTCTAATTATCTGTAAGCATCTGCGTCAACTTTTTGTTATTCCATTTTCACCCTAAAATAATATTTGTTCTTTTCAATTCAAATACGCTGTAAATAAATTCTTATTTGCATGCAGGAAATTTCGTGAAGTTTGCGAAAGCCTCATTGTTGCAATATTTCTCGCCGCAAACCAATCTCTAAATGTCTTTGTTATTTTATTTTACATATAATCTACACTGTGATAGCGAAAAAGTAAACTGAAATAAAAGAAAAAGAAATTTTATAATGCTATCAAGTCATTTTATAAAGTAATGGCATATTTCCAAAATTCATGAAAAAGTTAACAAAAAAGAAAAGAGATTTGTGTAAAATTCGAGTTTGAGATTGGAGCTCGAGACTCGAACGCATAATCTCTTAACATGGTGTATTAAGATTTTTGCATTACCACTGAGTCAAAGACTAAGTTTTAATATTTATAACAGTTTAACATAAATCACATTTAAACATAACAAGAGGCCCATGGGCCACATCGCTCACCTGAGGAACAATAGGTAGGAAAAAATCAGCTTAATGGAGTCATTATACAAACTATCTGGACAATGTACAGCAAAACTCGTTTATAGCGAATTTCAAGGGAATATAGCAAAAACTTCGTTATAGCCGTAGTTATAGCGAATTCGTAAAGAAATCTTATAGCGAATTCGTTATGAAATAATAAGCTTCAAACTATCGTAAGTTATAAAATCAATATTAAAGTCATTTACAAGAAATGTCAATATAACCTCTTCTCTTCAATTAAAAAAAAATATATATAATATTTGAGTCTTTTTATATGCATCTTAAAGTTTCATGCATCTTCAGTGAAATTTCTAATAGAAAATATCTATACTTATAAATTAAGGCATTTTGCAAATAAACTACAAAATGCCTGCACCAGAGTACTTGCTTACACCTTTGGTATTTCAACACATGTGTGATGATGTCCGTAAGGTATAACTGAATTGTAACTGATAAGTTATTTTTGTGAAATTAATCAAAAACCTACTTTCATTTTCGATAAACAAGTCCGAAATAGCAAAAATGAGAGTAAGGTGGTGGACACGCTTTGGCGGATCTAAGTCAGGGATAGTCTCGATCAAAATATATAATTGCAATGAAATAATATTGAATGATTACGTAAAGAGTGAATATATTAACTGTGAGCCTATTTAGAGAACACATATAAGTTAAGATTTGACAAATGTTGAATAAATAAAATGAGTCAATTCGTTTCTTTAGTGGGCGATTTTAGTTTTGATACTCATTCGCTTGCGAAGCAGGACCTCTGGTGAGAGAATTGGATAGAACTTTCCAGAATGGGGTAAACCAAGAACGCGAATTGACTTATTAACGAAAAGTGTAGGACGAGTTTATCATGCATCGCGGGCAGATACCTCGGATCAGACTTCGATTAATACAAAAGTTTATAATAAAACGGAACAATTAATGCGATTTTAGTATTACTGGAAAGAACTTTCCAGAATGGTGTGCCTAGAAATGGGTTGACTAATTGACATCATGGCGGAAAGTGTATGGCGAGTTAATCATCGGGCAGATACTTTGAATCTGAAAACTTTCGTTAAAATATGCATTCAAATGGATAATAATGCATAACCTAGCATGTATTAATTCATATATTTTCATACCACAACATATTGGTTGTAATCCTTTATTTGTAAACATTAATGAACAGATTATTGTATTCTACGTCTGTATGGATAAACGATGTATGCATACCCCCCCCCCCCCCCCCGATTGTTTTTCAAAACAGTCTTTTATCTGAAATTCTAATTGAAGACAGTAATAGAAATAATATTTGAAATGGACCTTAAAGACCCAAATTTATAGAGAGATACACTAAAAACCTGAAATAAATACGACAAAAAAGTTGTTTTTTTTTAAAGTCACCTGCAACAAACAGGATTAAGGGCACGTGCATGTATATATTATCCGGTTTAGTTTAGATTTTTCATCCCTGTCCGCTCCTCTAAATATTTGACAATGCAGTTTGTTTGTTTTTTATTTCGATTTTAAAGAATAAGATAAGGAAAAATCGGACAAAGTATATACAAAAATAAACAAAAAAATATGGTTTAACATATTAAGCAGTATATCATATTAATGTGTAAAGTGTTAATTCCCGCGCTTGCGCGGGTAATCATCTAGTTCATTATATTAATAATAAAATTCGTTAAAATTTTGCCATCGGGGGTTTTAAATTACATCGCTATAGCTGTAAATTCGCTATAACCGTGTTCGTTATATACTGCAATTTCCTATAGGTTTATGTAAGAACTTTGCCGGGACATGCATAATAATTCGTTATAGCCATAAAATAGTTATGGCCGTGTTCGTAATATTCGAGTTTTGCTGTAGTATAATACATGTAGAGCCTGTATAAATAAAAATTCATCCCCCCCCCGTATATTCTTATGTTTATAATTAAGTCCCTTTTCTAACAGGATGATTTTATAGTCATATCACATGTTGAGCATTGCAGTTCTCCAAAAAGATCCTAACCAATTGTTTATATGTGGGATATAAACCTACATCAAACTCTGAACCCCTTGTGAGGCCCAAGAATCATCAAGGGCCAATGTCTAGACAATTTTAAAGAATCAGCAGTATGTCAAAATGCTTGAATATAAGTAAAACCATATATCATAACATTTCAGTTTTTGGAATATTTAAAATGCTTTCCTTTGTAAAATTGGATCCCCAATGTGGCCTCACCCTACTCCTCAAGATTCTGATTTGAACGAATTTGAATCTACATTATCTGAGTTTGCTTTCACTAAATATACAGTTTTTCTAGGCATATGGTTTTTTAGAAGATTTTTAAAGATTTTTCTCTATATATTCCTATGTAAATTTGTGACCCCATCCTACCGCTGGGGATCATGATTTTCACAACTTTGAATCTACACTACCTGAGCATGCTTCCTGGCTGATTAGTTTCAGAGAAGAAGATTTTTAAAGAATAACTCTATATATTCCTATGTAAAAGTTCGACCCCCCAATATGGCCCCACCCTACCCTCGAAGGTCACAATTTTTACAACTATGAATCAACACTACCTGAGGATGCTTCCACACAAGTTTCAGTTTTCCTGGCTGATTAGTTTCCGAGAAGAAGATTTTTAAAGATTTACTCTATATATTCCTATGTAAAAGTTCGATCCCCCATTGTGCCCACATCCTATCCTCGGGGTCATGATTTTCACAATTTTGAATCTACACTACCTGAGGATGCTTCAATATAACTTTTAACTTTCCTGGCTGATTACTTTCTGAGAACAATTTTTTAAAGATTTACTCTTTATATTCCCATGTAAAAGTTCAAACCCCCATTGTGGCCCCACCCTACTCCCGGGGGTCATGATTTTCACAACTTTAAATCTATGCTACCTAAGGATGCTTTCACACAAGTTTCAGATTTCCTGTCTGATTAGTTTTAGAGAAGAATATTTTTAAAGATTTAATCTATATATTCCTATGTAAAAATTCGACCCCATTGTGGCCCGACCCTACCCCCGGGGGTCATGATTTTCCCAACTTTGAATGTACGCAACCTGAGGATGCTTCCACATAAGTTACAGCTTTCCTAGCCAAATGGTTCTTGGGAAGAAGATTTTTGAAAATTTCTCAAAAATTTTCAATAATTCCTTATGATCTCCCATTCAATAAGGGCGTGGTCCTTTATTTTCACAACCTCAAATCCTCATTGCATAAGGGTGTTTTGTGCTAGGTTTGGTTGAAATTGGCCCAGTAGTTCTGGAGAAGATGTTGAAAATGGGAAAAGTTTACAGACGGACAGACGGACAGACAGACAGACAGACAAATGGACGACAGACAAAATGTGATCAGAAAGGCTCACTTAAGCTTTCAGTTCAGGTGAGCTAAAAACCGAATCTATGATGGGAAAATTTTTTTTTTCGAATATCTATGTGTTATCAAACATTGCTGAGCATTCGATATCATCAATCATAGTATAAAACTAATAAAATCTTAATTTTATACATTTACTGTCTTATGACAAATTGTTAATTGAATAAAATGTGCAATCAGCTAATTTCCCTTATACAGCGAGACACGTAATGAAAATGCACTTTGCTCCATCCTATCTTTATTTTTCACATCTTATCAATATACATGTATGTATACAACATTCACCTTGAATTGATTTTGATTCACACCGCTTAAGACATTTTTGATGGATATCAAACCACTGTTGTCATCTATCTGGAAATAAGTTGGCGCCAAGTCATCTCCAGTGATTCTGAACCGAACCAAACCAAAGAGAAGCCCGCGGTCATCGTCTCTAGCTGTGACCTGGAAAACACTTGCACCTTGTTGGATGTTGCCCTCCAGATCCTTAGAGTAGGGTTCACTGATGAAGTATGGGGTGTGGTCATTTTTGGTCACATACACAGTAATGGTGGCTGTTTCTACTCCTGTCGGTGTCAGTGGAGGATTACCACCATCTCTTAGAGAGACAGTTCCCTGCAAAAAAAATATATTTAACATAAATTTATGTCTCAAATAAATCAACATATTTTTGTCAGATAGGTAAACAATATGGGTACCAAAAAACTATTATGATAAAGTACAATTATTTCAAACAACATTCAACCTTTTTCATACGAAGTATAGCATATAATCTGTTTTTAAAACTAAATAGAACTGTAAAACGATATTGTCCACCGTGCTTTTCTTTCAGTGTCCCTATTCCTTAACCTCAATAATAGTAAAAGCATCTTACTTCTTATCCAATCGAAGCATTTTGTTTATCAGACTATATCTGTTTGGAGAAAAAGCTCGCTTCGGAATTGCTTATTAGTTGCTGTTACATGAACAATTATACTATCAAATACATGCACAGTGCATGCATTTATTTCACGTAAGAAAAAAGCCCATCACCACCCCCTTCCCTAGGAAATGCATGAAAACAATATGCAATGTATTAAACATTTAGAAAATAGACAATGTAAGAAAAACAACACCTCATCGATGAGTTCAAAATAGACAACGAGTTGTAATAAATTCGATGGGTTTATATACGCGCGTTCTGATATCAGACAACAACTAGCACGGCGTATTTTTATACAAATGTATGAGCCTCATTTAAGCTTTAATCAAACAAAAGGCAGTGCTATTTCCCTTGCATTCAACTTGTTTTGCTAGTATTTTCTCACCGTAAAACTTCTGATATTAGTACTTGTCAATTGTTTCTTAATCGACAATTGTCCATTTTCAGATAGTGCGAAAAACTTAATCATGTTTGCATCTCCAGTTAAAGTTGTGATCCTTGTGTTGTAAGGAGCCTATGAAAGAAAAAAAATGAAGAGGAATTAATTGTTTCCTATTCATTTTATTGGAGATAATGCTGTTTAACAAATATTTGCATTTTCTCTTTATCTTACATAACAAAAACACTTTCGCTTGTGCAAAGTTTGCATCGTAAACGAAGATATTTCAATTTTTAAAATTGTACATAAAACTTATATCAAAGTCAAGTAAAGGGTAAGGCACAGAAAAATGTTTACTAAAATAATTTCATATTTTTGCCTCATACCTCTACATCATCATCTCTTGTAACTAAGACAGCAATTGGGGTTCCCAATTCTTGGATCTCCGTAATATTTACAGTGTAAGTGGAAAAGACCCACTCCGGAGCGTTAAGATTTCTGGCTATTGTCACTGATACTGTAGATGTAACAGTTAGACTTGGTGTGCCTCCATCTCTGGCCATGATCAGAAACTAAAATAAAATACTTTGTGTAAAGGCCTTTGTTACAAATAGGATGTACTTTGGATATAAATGTAGCAGTTATACTGGAGGTGTGGCCATCACATCACTAGTCATAATCAAAATCTAAAGCAGATCATTTCATTCACATACCCTTTTTCCAGTAAAGACCAAATTATTGTGACTGCATGTCAAAAGAAATCCATAATATGGGGCGAGATTCAAAGTACATGCATATCCAATTAATAGTAGAAGTAGCACTCACTGAGGATCGTTCCACGTTATTATTCTGCAGACTCTGCCTGGTGGTGATCAAACCGGTAGCTGGATTGATACTGAATAAAGTCTGTGCTGTGCCATCTCCAATAATGGAATAGGTCACAGTGTTATGTGGGCTCTGCAAAATTTATCATCTTAGAATTGAACCTGATGATAAAGGGTTAAATGGAATAAAATTACGAGCTAAAATCTGAATACAGACAAATGTACCTGAGCATCAGCATCTGTGGCGTTGACTTGTCGCTCTGTAGACCCACTGGGACTGTTGAAGTTCAGAGATGCAGTGTAAGGTTCACCTCGGAATAAAGGGGCGAACAAGTTTCTGTAAACGGTGATAGTCACTGTTGCCGTGTCCACAGAGAACCTGGTAGGACTCCCATTGTCACGAGCCCGGACAGAGAACTAAAAGAAAACAACAGTTCCAACTTATACCAAAAACTTGTACTCAGAAAAATATGTACAAAGCTGTTGCACAAAACGTGATTATATAACCGATTCTCTTACACAGGGTAAATATACATTTTACATGCGTACAAAGAAGAAACAAACCATGTAAACTGCAGTGTTTAGATTGTCTGTGTATAGAGGTAGAATGATGGAGATCAAGCCTCTGTTGTTCTCAGTGCGGATACTGAAGTAGTTTGAGCCTGCTCCATTCAGATTAGGTGTGGTATCAGACATCTCAAAGATTATTTCATTATTTGGTCGCTGAAACAGGTAACATTCTCAAAATAATACCTCATTCTTAAATAATTCCTTTTGATAACAATCAGGCTATCCTCTTCATTTCAGGGAGCCAGGTCAGTGATGATAACTGGCTAGTGTTAAGTATAATTTAACAAACGCTTACAATTTGGTCTGCATCAGTGGCTGTTACAGTAACAATATCTACTCCAACTTGATAAGTTTCATAAATATTGGCTGTGTAATCTCTGGGATTGAAGACCGGGGCATTCAGGTTCCTCAATATGTTGATAGTAGCAGTGGCAGTAGCTGATCTGGGAGGGGAACCTCCATCCTCAGCCACAATTCGTCCCTATACATAGACAAGAAATCGAAATTACACCAGCTGTAACAATGTACATGTTATGTGCACAAGTCAATTAAAAACCTCAGCATGTTCTTCATATTGCACATTACTAATATCTGCCAAGTAAGGACAAGATGTAGTAAATGATTTCAGGAGTATCTTTTTGTGCTAGAACTATTATGACGTTATAATTAATTTGATGAATCTTATTCACTTACTTTACGGCTTTAAACGAAATATTAGAAAATGGAACAATTTCTTGACAATCAATATTAAATCATGGGAAAAGTAATCTCAATAACTATATTCAATTTGACATCATGTTAAAGAGACCAAAAAGTTGATTAACGCGCTTTTGGAGAAACTATGCATTCTAGATATATTTCATTTGTCAACAATGGACAAAACTCCAAGACTTGTTTCTTATTTCCTTCATATTTCATGCAAAATGACAGTTTAAAACATGATTTTTCATTGTATTTACCACAAATTGAAGCTCCGGTACACACTATCAAATAAATCTATTGTTATGAAACATGATCATCAAAAGAACTTATATCTTTAATTTCAAAAAACTGTCGGCACCTTTCATTTACTAGATCTTGATCTTAAAAGTTATTTAAACAAAAAACGCTTTCTTTGGTGATTCATGCGGTATATGAAGGTGGCGACATTGCAGAAAAAATACATAACCCGTGTTAGCGGGTTATGTGATTTTTATTTGCAAAGATCGCCACCTTCGTAACCCGCATGAATCATCAAAGAAAGCATTTTATTGTTTATACATGTATTTACATCTTTCATTTAACAAATTACTATATTGATTGTAATAAGTAAGTTAAATTAACGAAATTATTGTTAATGTACATCAGTACGTTAGATAAAAGAAACAGCTAAATAGTCTCCTATGAGAATTTGAGTCTGACATCATCATGATAATTTCGTCAGTTCATGATTTTTCTTAGGTAACTGAAGGTTTCGACCAATCAATATAGGGGGCGTGTCGATATCAGTCCTGTTAGTGTCTACAGACCTACATGTATGAATTAACTTAAGTTTAGAGAGAAGCAATACATCATAGTAATAGAGGGAATCATACTCGGTAGATGTAAATATAACTTATTGAAGTGCTTTTTAGAGGTAGGTTAAAGAATGATCACCTGATAAAGAGTGACGTCTTGTGAGGTTAATGGGCGTCGAACTGATATACTTCCTGTTGTTGGATCAATATTGAAGAATTTAGTGAAAACTTCATCTCCTATTAAACGATATCTCAGTTGTCCATAAGGTGATGTCTGAAAAGACAATATAAATCCTCACATTAAGAATTTAAAGACTTTATATTAAAGAACCAGACAGATATTTAACATTAAGAATGCATGACATGCCTTGAAATGTTTTTAATGTGTGAGGACTTACATTAGGATCATTATCTGTAGCTGTCACTGTGAGCACAGTTGTGTTAGTTGGTGTAGTCTCATTTATACTTGTGGTAAAAGTGCCAGCAAATATAGGACCGTTATTATTCCTTGTGATGAATATGGTTACTGGGGCAGTTGTTGCAGATGATCTCACTGGAATTCCATTATCTCTCAAACGAATTTGAAGCTAAAGAGAGGTAAAACATGTCATACATAAGTAATTTGAAGTTTAAAGAGAAGAGATACCATTTCATAATATGCTTGTACATGAATGTATATGTGCCGTGTTGCAACCACTATTGAAATAGAGCCACTATTGAAATAAATTATTTGGAAAGTGGTTGGGGAGGTAATTCATTAGAAGAATCACTTTGCAACCACTATTGAAATACAACCACCATTGAAATGGTGATTTATTATAAGAATCACTTTGCAACTATTATTGATATACAACCGCTACTGGAATTATTCTTTCAATAGTGCTTTGGGGTGTATTTCATTATAAGAATCACTTTTCATCCACTGTTGAAATACAACTACTATTGAAATTATTTTTTCAATAGTAGATAGAAATTAATTTCATTATTAATATTACTTTGTAATCACTATTGAAACACATGTGGAAAGAAAGAAGTATATCAATTTTTTGCAAACTTTTTCAAATGCAAGAAATACTTTATCTATCGAACAATTCCAAATACACAATTTAGTATTACAGACTTTCATATTTTACTATAAGGGTAATTAAAACTGAGATTATGAAATTAATGTACTTATGTTAGGATTTTCACTCTGTGCAGAAATATATAACCAAGCTTGCAGATTTACATTCGTATAGAATTATGTTTTCATATTTTGTCTTTACCTTTCTTGTTCTCAAGATATATCATGTTTTATGAAAATAGAAATCATTTGTATAAGTGTGAGAACTTTGTAAGTTGCCATAACTTGTATTCAAACCCACCAATATTAAATACACAATAAAATATGTTCAAACCATATTAACACAACTATTATATAAATATATATTGTCCTCCACTCTCACTCAGAGTAGGAATATTAAATTGGGTTTGACCGTCTGTCTGATCGTCTGTCCGTCTATCATTCTGTTTGTGTGTAACACTTACATATGTACATTATTAACTACAGAAACAAATTATTTCAGTAGCAGTTAGGGTGTATTCTTTGCAAACACTATTGAAATACAACCACTATTGAAATAAATCATCTCAATAGTGGTTAGAGATGTATTTCATTACGACTACTATTGAAATAAATTTTTTCAAAAGTGGTTGGTGATGAATTTCATTACAAGTTATAATTTGCAACCACTTTTTATATTCAACCACTATTAAAATACTTTTTAATGTATTTTATTATAATTATATTTATTGAAGTAGATTATTTCAATAGTGGTTAGGGATGTTGTTGCAACCACTATTGAAATAAATTATTTGAATAGTGGTTGGGAATGTATTTCATTATATGAGACACTTTGTAACCACTACTGAAATACAACCACTATTGAAATAATTATTTCAATAGTGACTGGACATGTACTTCATTATAAGAGTCGTTTTGCAACCACAATTGGAATACGAGTATTATTGAAATTATCATTTCGGTAGTAGTTGACAATAAATTTTATATTCAATTTTACTTTGTAACCCCTATATTTAAACATGTGAAAAGAAAAAAAAAGATGTATATAGCTTCTTATTTGCTTAAGAAAGACTAAGAATGCAAGAGATACTTTATTTAACGAACTATTCTTAATACACGATTATAGACTTTGATTCACATGAATATTGCCAGGTTTCCTATACCACCAATCATCTAATCACAGACGGAATAATAGAAGGAGAGACCCAAATCTATATCCCCAACATTCAGTGAAAGCATGGGACAATATTTATTTCAATAGTGTTTGTGTTTCAACATTGGTTAGAATTTGATGTTCATGATGGAGTTCATTCCTAACTACCGTTGAAAAAAACATTCAATAGTGGTTGTATTATAATGAAATACATTTCAAACCACTATTGAAATAAATTATTTCAATGGTGGTTGTATTTCAATAGTGGTTGCAACAGTGCGGTGTCTCCCATAAATAAATAAGAATTAAGAAACTGCAAGTATCCTCAAAGATTCTCATCTTTTTTTTTAATTTGCAAATGCAATAGACTTTTTTCTTTTGCAGATATCTAAATAAAAAGTTTTAGCATAAAGTTTTTACATTATACAAAAAATTGTCATATAAAATGTTAATAACTACTTGTAAGTCAAATGTACTAACAGTGAAAGTCTGTGTCCCTCTCTCAGTGAGAGGTCTGGACACAGTCAGTACCCTGGTGGACGGGTTCAAATAAAAAAACTGAGTGCCATCTACAGGATTGCTGGATTCCAGAATGTACTGAACAATATGCTGAAAGGAGAAACACAATCTGTAATTCTTGATGTCCAATAAAAGGACATTGTATGCTTTAATGAGAGAGAGAGAGAGAGAGAGAGAGAGAGAGAGAGAGAGAGAGAGAGAGACCTGATCGGCATCCTGCCCTGAGACTTGTAGCAGACTAACTGCCAGTGGGTAACTTTCATTGACAGTTATACTGTAGGACGGGTTGGTGAATTCTGGAGCATTGGGGTTACGGTTGACAGTAATTGTAACATTTGCATACGCCTTATCATTGGGATAATCACTATCAAAAGCTGCCAAACCAAGCTGGAAAAAAATCACATATTCTCACAACAGTTATTGTATAATTATGTACATTAAAATACTTGGGTGTGATTTATGAATTCAAATTTCTTTTTTTTTTAAATTTAGGTTAGAGCTTTTATTTAAATACACAGGGGGTGAGACATTTTTAGGATATCTGTTTGGTCTCAAAAATCATATGGTAAAAAAACAAAAGAAAATCAGTTTCATCTTCCTTTGAAGCCTGGTCTACATGTGTACTTACCGTGTAAGAGAGAGCTGTGTCACTGGCCAAACTAGACAGCATATTGACCTCTCCATTGGAATTGACAGTGAAGTATCCTGAAGCTGAGAAGTATCCAATTACTTCATATGTCAAGGTACCCTGAAACAATCAACATCTTAATCAATTTGTACAGATGAGAAGCAATTATTTAAAATCATCTTGATCAAATGGATCAGTATATATCCTCAGTGACGTCACGTAGTTGAGCGCAGCAGCGGGGTTCTTTTCATGCCAGACTTCGGCCAGTGCAGACGTTTATTACAGAGGTTAAAACAAAGAAGAAGTACGGGAGAAATAAATATATTTATTTCTTAAATATTGTGGAACCTTGGTGGTTCTAGGCCTTGGTGGTTATTTTTAAGCCTTGGTGGCTCATAAGGATATCTATAAATATTATAA
>WFKH01007768.1:41564536-41577681 GCA_016163765.1 Magallana hongkongensis
TCAAATTTGAACTAATAAAGCCAAAAATGCATTAATGTTTGTGACATGCATATGATATTTTGCTTACTTTTTAGGTGTTTTATCCTCATTCAAAGTAGAAATAACTGATCCAGTTTTGGAAAAACAGTAATAACTGTGGTAAAGTATGAACATTAGTTTTATTTAATTATGATACAGCAGTGCTTTAATGTTTGTGACATATCTATAATATATTGTTTACTTTTTAGGTGTTTTATCCTTATTCAAGGTAGAACTAACTGAAGTCACTGATCCAGTTTTGGAAAAACATTAATAACTGTGGTATAGTATGAACATCAATTTTATTTAACTATGATACAGCAGTGCTTTATTCAGATAATCTCTCATAATTCTATCAGTGGTATAAGTTGGGTGAATTGATTGACATCTGTATACATTACTCATCCCCATCATACGGCTCCTCCGAGCGCGGAGGACTCTGCAAAACGCGGAGCAGTGTTAAGTTCACTTGGAAAGGATAAGGCCTTTAATTATCCTTCGCACTCGCTCATAAAATGTTTAATTGAAATTTCTTTTAGGTTTAAATTATAAAGGGATGATACAGCTTTCAAATGGTACAAAATTTTAACAAATCAAGAAAGATATTTTACTGCTGTTGGTGTTTAAACATCAAATTGTGGATAATTTTTGTAAGCAAAACATTTAAGCAACAAGTGTAAATATTAATGCCATGTCAACGCAATTTTAAATCATGCAAATCTGTCAAAATCATAAATCTACATTGTTTAATTTTTCAGTCATTATCTTAACTTTATAATGAATTATGAGCATTTAAAGGGAATCCTAACCTTGTTAACAACTTAACACTAACTTGAACTTACAGAGCAAACAATGCATTAATGTTTGTGACATATCTATGATATATATATATTGTTTACTTTTTAGGTGTTTTATCCTCATTCACGGTAGAAATAACTGATCCAGTTTTGGAAAAACATTAATAACTGTGGTAAAGTATGAACATTAATTTTATTTAATTATGATACAGCAGTAATTTATTCAGCTAATCTCTCATTATTCTATCAACAATGGTATAAGTTGAGTGAATTGATTGACATCTGTATACATTACATTCAATGATTTAGATAAGAGGTAACCTTCTCTGACACTACTGAATTAGGTTAAGCGTGGTAAGGCCATCAAAAATTAATTCCTTGGTTCTCGGGCCCGTGCCCATCTGATTTCACATTGTGCATTGCCCATTTTTATCATAAAATGAATAAAATTAAATTTTGATGGTGCACTTGCTTATTCCAGAAAAAAAATCTGGATTTAGGACTGCATTTTAGATACTCAAGTCAGTAAAATGCTTGACTTAATATAGAACATAATTGCAAACATCACGATGATTCAGATTTGATTATAGCAATAGCAAATGGCCACCGAAACTAGTTACGAGATGCTGTTTAGTTATGATTGCAACAGCAATGATATTAGTTTTGGTACATAAAGAAGAACGTCATTTATCCTGAAATAAAGAAATATCATCTGCAATTTCTTCATTGAAATGTGGAAAAGCAAAAGGATTAGATCTTATATCTAATGAAATGTTGAAAAGTGGACACACATTCCTCATACCTTGTTTATTGAAACTATTTAATTTATGCTTTTCCTTTAGTTATTACCCAGAGTCATGGGCTAAGGGATATATCACTCCTATATTCAAATCAAATGATCCCTGTGACCCAAACAATTACCGGGGAATAACTATAACAAGTAATCTGGGCAAACTTTTCAATACTATTTTGAACACCAGATTAGATAACTTCCTAAGTGAAAATAATCTAATACATCCTTGTCAGGTTGGATTCACAAAACATGCCAGAACCTCTGATCATTGTTTTATTGTTAAATGTTTAATTGATAAATATTGTAATACAAAAGAAGGTAGATTATATGCCTGCTTTATAGATTTTCATAAAGCTTTTGATAGTGTTGTTCACAATGGATTGAAACTAAAACTACTACAGTATAATGTGGGAACAAAATTTTATAGTACATGTATCATTAATAATATGTATATGAAAAGTGAAGCATGTGTTAAATATGGTAATTTCCTTACTTCCTCATTTCCTATCAAATTATGGGTGCGTCAAGGAGACAATTTGAGCCCCACATTATTTAAAATATTTATAAATGACCTGCCATCATATTTACAGGGTTGTATCGACTCTATATCATTACATTCAAAAAGCATAGACTGTTTAATGTATGCTGATGACATAGTAATTTTTTCATCATCACCAGAAGGACTTTAGCGAAAATTAAATGCTCTAGAGAAATACTGTGATGACTGGGGTATGCAAGTTAATTCCAATAAAACAAAAGTTATTATATTTAACAAAGCCGAAAGAACAATAAAACATAAATTTTGTTACAAAAATTTCAATATTGAATGTGTACCAAGTTACAAATACTTCAGGGACTTTCTCATTGGCTAAGGTTGAATTACACAATAAGGGATTGAAAGCTTATTTCAAACTACGGAAAGATTTCCTGAGTCTAAACCCTGGAATATCCACTAGCTTAAATGTATTTGATCACACTATAAAGCCAATTTTACTTTATGGCTCTGAAATATGGGGAATCTTTAATATCAATAACATAAAAATAAAACAGTCTAATGATATATTGATACAACAGTGTTATAACAACTTAATAGCTGAAACTTTACATCTCAAATTTTGTAAAACCATATTGGGTTTGAATAAGAAAAGTATGAACCATGCTTCACTTTCTGAACTAGGAAGATTTCCTCTACATTATGATATTGTCAATAGATTACTAAAATATTGCTACAGATTAGAAAATTTAACAACAGAGTTTCCTTTATTAAAAGATGCATTTCTATGTAGTAAAGAACTTCATTTCGCCCAAAATACAATTTGGTATTCCTCTATCGAAAAGTTGCTAAAAATTCTTAATATTCAAAACATTATGACATATTCTAAAAATCAGTTTGTTACTTCTTTAAAACAATCCCAGAATAAAAAATATTTGATAGATTGGCAGTACTCAAATGAAACACTTAAAGATGGGAAACTTGTTACTTACATATTTTTAAAAACTAACTTCAGACTGGAAAAATATTTAACTATATTAAGACCTGAATACAGAAAGCCAATCTGTAGACTGCGGTTATCAGCGCATAGACTTTTCATTGAATTGGGCAGATATAATAACACACCTAGAACAGAACGAATATGTAAAAATTGTACACTTAATAGAATTGAAGATGAAGAACATTTTCTTATCCAATGCAGTAAATTTACAAAAGAAAGAGAGGAACTATTTTATTTAATTTCGTCTAAAGTTAAACATTTTCCTAGTTTGCAAGATAAACAAAATTTTTTTTTGGATTTTAAACTGCGAAGAATTAGATATATTAAACTCTCTTGGCAAATTTTTACAAAAGGCATTGCCTTAATTTGTATTTCCTAGTCAAATAACTTTTTAATCATATGATAAACTATTTCAGATTTGTATGTACATTTGTATTTTGACATTTATGTATGGATTTTTAACATAAATATACAGAAGACATTGTATTGAGTATATAGAAACATACATATGTATATATATATTATATACTAGTATACTAATTAAATGTTCATGTCTGTCCTAGCTCTTTCAATCATCCAACTCTTTCCCTCTTGTATAAGTAATGCTTATTGAATGTCTTATATGTACATTGGATGTTCTATGTACAATCTTCATGTTGCCCCTTGAGGGCCCTTAATTGGTTAATAAAGAAACTGAATTGAAATTGAACTGAATTGAATTGTATAAACCATTCAAATTGTAAAAAGTAATTTTAATTCTCACACACAATTTCATTGTCTGATGTCGAGTTATGAGCGAGATACAGAGCTCACAATTCTTTGTTATAAAACAAGGTTCTGGTCATGTTTTTGTTTAAATCTTGTCAAATTCACTGGTCAACATTTTGTTTCAAAGGGATTTTTTTCTACTTTTTAGTTTGTTATGAACACAAATAAACTCTTCTAGTGTACTGTTTATCGCATTTAGGTATGTTTTAAACTACTATTTTACTGTACTCAAAATGTAAACTTTAAACTTTAAAACATGGACTGACAGAGCTTCGTTTACATTACAAAGAATTTTGAACTCTGTATCATGATTATAACTCGATAACTGTCGCTTATGCTAAACCCTTGGAGGCATTGTAAACAAACAAAGGAAATATTCAAGAATTTTCAGCTCAAATCGTGACCATACCTCTTTAAGACTCATGTATATTGAAAATTACGCTTGAAATTTGATCGGTCAAAATTGTTGTTGTACAGGCATACGTACATATGAGATTGATACTTGCTTCAAACTTCAACAACTGGATTCAGTTAAACAGTTTTTTAAAAAAAACTTACTTTCTTAATAACCTTCTAGACTTCTATAAAATGTGCACCTTCTATCGTGACATTTTGAAAGGAATCTGATGTTTGACTTCCTCGTCGTTAAAGTTATTCTTCAGGATCAAATACCATAAAAAATCCACGTAAGAGAACTTTAAACACAGGTATACAAAACATTATCATTCACGAATGAAAGTTGATGCTTTGTGGGGACAGAGAATAACACATGGGCGACCGGCAGTATCTCAAATTTATCTAATATGGTAACGTTGCTATCTCTAGTTCTGCAGTGTAGCATCATAGCAAGTACATGTACTTTCCTTAGCAGCTACATGTAGTCATGCAAACTTTACCTTCAACATTTATCATACTGTCTTTTCATTCATTCTTTGTCGTAAGATTACGACACACTAAACTCGTTTGTTTGTAGCCGAATAGAACCTTCTTCAAAGAACAGTTTATTAAGAAACAAATATGTAAACATTTCAATTATTGTGGCATATCTATACCATCCACATAAGGTAATTATCTGGTATCTCGACTAAATATTAAGCCCCTGTCACACTGTCACGATTTTGAGCTACGATAGTGTACGAATTCAATAATCGCACATATTCGTGGTTCATCGTAGAGATAGTCGCAGGCTCTCTTCCTTCATTGCAGCAAATCGCCGAACGCGGCGATTGTTTAGGGCATGTTCAAAACAATCGTGTCCACAGTACGATTTTTGAGTATTCGTAGACTTTCACACGACTCCGCACTGCACTCGTGCACAAAGTCGCAATAAATCTTCGACATTCGTAGGATACTCGCGAAACTTCGTAGTACTTACGATTCTACGAATATCTTACGATCTACCCCGAGCATTCTACGAGTTCATACGATTGTTTCTCGAGTCCTCCCCGAGTGTCCTCCGAGTGAATGGGAATGTAGTTCGATTTGATGCGAATGCAATACGAAAACAGGCGATCGGGAGAGAGTGCAATACGAGAACCTTGCGAGTGAACTACGAGTTAGTACGAAAATACGAGACTGGTTAGTGTTTCGCAATAGTATTCTTCTTTTGATTACTAAGTATATCGTTCAGTAATTGTGTAAGTTACTTACAGAACCTGTCTTTCGAAATTTTACATATACTTGTAATTTCTTCATTCTTAATGAATTTTGTTCTTCATTGATAATCTTATTCATGGAATAAATCAAACATTACTGCTGTCGCTTTCATGATTATTTAAACAATTCATGAACTAAAACAATCTCACGATCTTCTCGTTTATAATTACAATAATAAACGTCCGTCAGCTTACTAAAACAATTTTAGTCACAATTGTTTACATCTACGTGTACTTGTTTTCATATATCTTTTTAAATATATAGGAATATTACTCTGATTGCATAATTCATCTTATGTTGTAAAATTAAAAAAAAATTTCCAGGTAGTAACTAGGCACGATTAAACTCGTATCTTATAGACAAAACCATGACATGTTGTTGATTTTTTGAAATAGATATTGTGACTTAACGAGATAACTAATATGGGGACCAAAAGTTACGTGGATGGCAGTATTATACCACCAGGACTATCGGAAACTTTCCCTACATTTCAAATGTTAAACCATGTTTCGGAACACTGTTTTAAAATGCATATATATATATCTAGCTTGTATATGTATATTCAATGAAAAAAAGTTTCCCTTAAACATGTTTTTACCTTGAGATCCTTGAATATGAAGTAGCTTATTTCTTCGGCGACTTTTCTGCAACTTATTAAGAGCGAATTTATTTCCTATAGTGTAACGAAAACTAGCGTCCTCGCTTCCATTCTGCACTCCACATTTAAAACGATTACTAGTGATATTTTGCGTCATTCATTTGTCTTTCAATTTCTGACAAGGATGGGCATATCTAGAAATAATTTCCAGAATGTTTTAATTAGGGTTAGTAATCTAACCGGTTACCAAGCTTATCGAATTTAACGATGATAACGTATACAAAAAACAATCGTTTAGTCGTAAGACTTCCGATATTTGTATATTTTGACGCAATTTGCTAACAAATCCATGAGACTTTGATATTTTAACATGTTTATTAAAGACGGTTTAATCCCCCGAGCTGTGTAGGGAAATTGATAAAAAAAAACAAAAAAACCCGCAAATTATTACGACTGTAAATCAAAACAACACGCAACTGCCTATTCAGTTATAATTAAAAATCACTTTTCAAAACAACTTTCAAAATACAACTTTTTTTAAAATTCATCTTTCTTTTAAATGCATTTTGCTCTAAATTTCAAAATATACTATTCAATTAAGTATTTCATAGTTTCAATGTTTTTTTTTTTTTGTTTTTTTTGTTTTGTTTTGTTTTTTTTTATTTTGCCATTTGTTTATTCCTTACAAACAAGAATATAATAACATGTCGTTCATGAGATTAACATATCAGTACTACCACACAACATTGCATATGTCGAAAAAAGATTTACAATTTATAACAGGATTTCATGAATTAAAGATATTACATGTACACTGTACATGTATATGTGTTTATCAGAAAATAAAAAATGAAAAAATCCTTGTATTGATAATTTACATAAGATTAGAGTGGATACTCAATATCTATATACATATACAACCACAGTACAACACCGTAGATACACAGCGGCATAATTCATACATATACATGTGTTTTTATCTGGCCCACACATATCAAAGGGTTTCACTACCATCCATCCATCAAAGTCTGTGTCCATGTTAGAAACCCTTGGTATACAACTGAGGGACTGTCTCCCTCGGAGGGTGGGCGTATATATATATAAATATATATACAAAGTCTCTTTTTCAGTAATAATATAAAAATTGTACATGATAAGGTCTTACTTCATATTATGTGAGAATTGAAAATTTAGAAGAAACAAGTCACTCGTTGAGAATGTCTATTAATTAAAGAGAATACCTTGTCATATTGTTCAGTTCTATCTTTTTTACATCAAATGAAAGAAAAAAAGCTTTTTCAAAATTTTGCACTTATGCTATGAATATGTATTTATACTTCTGTTTTATATATATATATATTTAAAAAAACACTTTAAAACACTGTTTCAAAATATTTCGACCGTGTTACCGGTCTTCATCAGTCGTGTTTATTGTCTATAGCAACACAACGTTGAACATATACTATGACGTCACAATACGAAAACAGTCTGACAAGTGACGTCACACAACAATTTTGCGCCAAAAACATATGAAATATTGGTGAGAGAGTTTAGTAAGCACAGTGATAGCAAAAATAAATATATATATATATCTACACAAATTATATAAAGAAGTATAAATAATGGGACATAAAATAGAGCAAAGTGTTTTTTGCAATATAGTAATAATATTACAGACTAAACAGAATAATGTTCTCTTTTGTTGATACCAAACGGCATATAAGTATTTAATTTTTTCTTCCACAGATTTTCTCTAAATTTTCTGTAAATTTCATCTTTGTACAATTTTTCAATACCTATGACAGAATAATCATCAATAGTATGTGCATTTGTGTAAAAATGCATCGCTACGGGGTCATTAGTTTCTCTCCTAATCAGTGATAAATTTAAGACATGTCTTTGATATAAAGTCACCCCCGTTTCCCCAACATATACAATTTTGTTACACTTTTTACAAAACACCCCATAAACAACATTGCTTGACTTACAATCGATATGATTTTTAACATGATATGTCTTGCCGTTTGAGTCTTGAAATTGGCTAGAACAAATAATATATTTACACATAACACATTTTTTGGCACCACACGGCTCACATAAATGTTCTTTCTTAAAGAAGAGGTTATTATGTTTCTTATGAACTAATATATCTTTCAAATTTTTGTCTCTCCTGAATGCCACAATGGTGATTTGTTTGCTTCTATCTTCTTTAACCTCGTCGTATGATGCACTGTTTATCATTTCACTCTCCAACTGGTCGACGTACTTATTTGTGTCCATCACTACTATCCCAGATCCTTTGTCTGCTGGTCTAATGATTATGCTGTGATCATGTAATAATTCCCTCATTTTTTTGGCACCATAAATGCCACAATAGGTTAAAGAAGATAGAAGCAAACAAATCACCAACAAAATTAAGAAGCTAGTAAACAGTATGCATAAAAAAGGATCCATCACGTCTGAGTTACGACATTATCTTTTACCTACAGAAATATCTTCAGGGAAACTACAGGCAAATCCAAAAATTCATAAGAAAAACCATCCATTTAGGACAATAGTAAATGGCCGTCAACATCCAACAGAAAAGCTAGCAGAGTACGTAGAATCGCAACTTGAGGAGGCTAACCGATCATTAAACAGTTTCGTACAAGACACTACAGATTTTTTAAGAAAACTATCTACCATAAATCAACCAGTATCAAATTCCTCGATATTATTTTGTATGGATGTTAAAGCGCTGTATCCCAGTATACTCAGACAAGAAGCGCGGGAAGTTATAGAAAAAGTTTTAAATCAACGACAGAAAAAAGAAGTTGACACTAATAGCATTTTAGAAATGATGGATGCTGTTCTGGAAAATTACAATTTTAGTTTTAACAACAAACAATATATTCAAACAGAAGGAACTGCTATTGGATCAAAACTTGGTAGAAACTACGCATGTGTATATATGGGGGATTGGGAACGTATTCTTTTGGAACAGTGTAACAAACAACCCATTTTTTATGTTAGATATATCGATGACATATTTGGAATCTGGTCAGGAACAGAAGCCGATCTTCAACTTTTTCATAAAATCGCAAATAATATACATCCGAATATTCAGCTTGATCTACGTTTTTCTGAATCCAGCATAGAGTTCCTAGATGTAAATATTTCTCTTGAAGAAGGATTTCTTTCTACTGGCGACCGTTTCACTAACGTATCGTAGATCGTAAACGTAGACGTAAACGTGAACGTAGCACGTAAGTGCGTTTCACTAAGAGTTGCGAGTTGCGAGTTACGATGTAAGTTGCTCCTAAGTCTACGAGCAGTCCGAGGCACTCTTAAAATGATTTACGTGCACGTAAACAATAAATAAAATGGCTGCCGTTTTGCTATTAGCAGACGATGCTCGGCGAAATTTTCGTCGTCAGAGGATTTTCCGGGATCGGACAAATCCTCTTGACTATTTAAACGATACAGAGATTATCGAGAGATATCGCCTACCTAGAGTCTTTCTATATAAACTCGTAGATTTGGTGAATGAAGATATAGAGAGGTTGACCAGACGAAGCCACCCCTTGCCAACATCAACACAGGTATTGAAATATTGTGAAGCACGAGTCCGACACTTTCTACATGTACATATTTGTGACACACTATAAGAGTTATCTTTCTTTTATATCACAATGCAATCTTCAACGAGACATAGTTCGATTTAATTTAATATGAAATATATTTTCATGTTAAAAAACATACATGTATCTGTTATACATTTGATATAAGAACATGTGAAATTGTTCAGCGGAAAACACTGACACTGCTGGCCAGACAGTCCGACAGAGGCTCATCCAGAGATTTGCTATATAACTTATTTTTTTATTTACAGTCCACTTGCCAGAAAAAAGACAAGATACTTTTATTTGTGATATCAATGAATTAAACTACTATAATTAAATGATAAACACAGACACATGTTCAATACATGAAAATTTAACAAATATGTAATTTTCATTTGTGATAATTATCAATTAAATTAATCTATTAAATTAAACACATATACATTTACATACATGTAACATGGACTTTTGACAAATACGTACATGTTTAAATACATTTCTTTTCAACATATTGACAATAATACATGTACCGGTAAATGACAATAAATACGGATATGCCTACAATTATATATCATTCTTTATACATGTATTTAACGGAAAGCATGTATACTGAATTGCACATAATTATGCAAATTTGTATGAAATCAGACTATTGGCTAGTGTCAATTTTATAAAATAGTGTATTTTATCTACATAATGACTGTATTTTGAGTAAATTTTTAAAACATTCTTAATAATAAATATCTTAATTTGTCAAACATAACAACAAATGATTATATAATCAATACATGTGAATATGATGTGATGTTGTACATATGGTTTTTTAACAAAACATCCCAACTTTGAAGCACATGAAAAAAAGTTTTATGCACAAGTATTTAAAATATGACTAAATTATCAGTATGACTCACTCAATATTTACATTTCAATATAGGAGTATTAACATTGATATGTTTGTATGCAGGAGTATTAACATTGATATGTTTGTATAAATTGCATATTTGATTTTAACTAATATACCTATTGGTAATACAAAGTTAAATTGTTACATAGTGTTTGTATTCTAACTTATGAAAAAACATGTGCCAAGTTTGAATGAAATTGACCCAATGCTTCTAGAAAAGAAGTAAAAAAAATTGAAAAATTTGCAGACAGACATGCAGATACAAACGCCAGACAAAATGTGATCAGCAAAATTCATATTGGCTCACGTTAGCTTCAGCCAAGGGGAGCTAAACTTGCAAAAACTCCATATATTATAGGTTTGAGAATGCATAAAAACAAAATGAATATGAAATGTAGATTATGGAAACCTACTTTGAAATATCATATCCCAATGTCAACAGACAAATCTTTCTATCATAGGTATGATTAACATTGAACCTTTATTGAGATTCCACTATGGGCCTTGGTTTTTAACAATTTTAAAATCTAGTTCTTGAGAAGATTTTTAAAAGATTTTCCCCCATGTTTTTTTATGTTGACCTTGAACCCCTCCTGTGGCCTTGGTGATGATTCAAGGGTCACAAAAAATTGGCAATTTTGGCCCAGTGGCTCTGGAGAAGAAGTAAAAATTGTTAGAAGTTTATGGACAGACATACAAAAGGGCATTAAACAGTAGTACATGTATCTATATAGTTTTGGGTCATCTTATAAACTTTGAACATACAGGATGGACGTAAATACAATGTAATTTGGAATCTGTGTATATTTTCCCTAATGTTTCCATTAGAAATCAGTGACGCTCCATTTTCTATAACACATGTCAAATCTGATCACAGCATATACATGTACGCACAAATAAACGCCATCACAGGTTTTTAAGAGATTATATTATTATTCCATTTTAAATAAAATAGTCAAACTTACATAGCCAAATTGATGTATACTTTCAAAAAAGAATTTTACCGGCAAAGTTTCGTCAGTCCAATAACACACCAGGCCATGCAGACAAATTGAATACAGCGTGGTATTCAATTTGTCAGCATATCCTGGTGTGTTATATAGAAACAACGATATCCAAAAATATGCATTCAATGCTTAAATAAGACCGCATTGTAAATGCTGTATTTACACCCACCCAATTTATACTTAAAATTTAAAATATGGCATACATTTATGGTTTAAATAATTAAAATCAGGATGTAAAAAGTCCTCTTATAACTGGTGATACTGATGGTGTACTGTCTGCCCTTGACTGCATCCTCCACTGGACATACTGCTCAAGGAGCTCTAGTTTGCGCTTCTCAACTTGCAGATTGCATCTCATGACTTCCAACTTATCCTCCTCGATCTGTACTATTCTCTGTTGGAGTGATACTGAAATGCATAGTAAGAAAAGAAGATTTAGACATAATTGTAATATGTGCCATGCATAAAGGAGGGTACAGTACGTAAAACATGTTTATAACAAAGTGCCAGGGATGGGCGATTCTACTTTGTTAGAAGTGTAATTTAATTGTTATATCCGTCAAGTTTACAGCAATTGTAATAAAGTCACTTGGAGTGAAAATCACTTTACTATAAGCATCAATTCATTATAAGTGTGTTTGCTACATGTATAACCATGTTTTACTGTAGCAAGTATCAATAATTTAGTTTAATTACTTACTGTTTTCTGACGAGGTTCTGTTTACTGGTACTGTTCTTCTCTTCTTAGCACTGTCACCTACATAAATGTATACAGAATCCTTAGCATTTCAAAAACTTAAAGAATTCATATTCAAGTTCCTTTTTTACTTGTTAAAAGAATGGAAAGAATTAAACAAGATGACCCTAGCTAGGCCTAATTGGCCACATGAGTTTCCATAGCCCATACACAGACCTCTCAGGGTGTCTTAACTTTTCTAAATTGGGCCTGAAGTTCAGAAATACAATCAAACTTTAAAATATGATTATTCAACTAACAAGCGATGGCTGGCTATCTTCTTTTATTAATAAGAATGAAATAAGTCAGAATAAAATAAGTTGAACTTTAATATATCATGTATACATGGTAGATAACAGTAAATAATTAACACAATTTTCAAACTAATGAAAATGAATTTTTGACATGAACATTTTTAGGCATAGAATGATAAATTAATTGCTCTGATATTTTAATGCAACAAACAATTATTTTTATTAGATTTATAATACCATCACAGAGTTCTTAAATAAATAATATGTACTCACTTGAGACTGAAGTTTTAGAGGCCTCTAGTGAAAGGCAGAAACCTGTTAATCAAAAGAATGAATTTAGAGATGAACATATATATTCACATTGCACTCATTAAAGTAGCTATTAACATAAATAAATAATGAAGAGATAAATGGCAGTGTTAAAAAGTTTATATCAACATTTTGAGAAGGTCAAATCATTTAAGGTGGAATCGGACACCTCCATGTTGTGAGGTACTATTTATTGAAATATAAACAATA
>WFKH01007768.1:41590123-41608277 GCA_016163765.1 Magallana hongkongensis
GACAGAAAAAAAGAATAATAATAATAATAATAATAATAATAGGGGAAAAGAAACAAAGCAATAACAATAAGGTCTTCCGTTGGAAACGGAAGACCTTAATAATAGAGGAAAAGAAACAAAGCAATAACAATAAGGTCTTCCGTTGGAAACGGAAGACCTTAATAATAGTGAAAAAGAAACAAAGCAATAACAATAAGGTCTTCCGTTGGAAACGGAAGACCTTAATAATAGGGGAAAAGAAACAAAGCAATAACAATAAGGTCTTCCGTTGGAAACGGAAGACCTTAATAATAAAAAAAACAATAGAATAACAAGAGGGTCCTCCGTTGAAAACGGAAGACCCTAATTAATCATTCACTTGAAGAAATATGTATCGAATTATGTACATAAATTATTAAGGTCAATTTATTTTTCAATTCTAATTTTCCAATTTGTTCATATCACCTAATTTCAGAAAAAAAATTACTGGCAAAAATAACTTTTCTCAAATTTTTCATTCCAGGAAACAGAGCGCAGGCTTAAGAGAACATTATACTGAGTACGCATAAAAATGTATTTATCCAGTATAAAAGATCTAGTTAATGGCAGAAAAGGTTTGTTTGCTTTTGTGTTAGAAGCTGTTCTCTCTGTTTCCACTTGGAAAAACATTATGAACATTTTGATTATACTACAAAATTAAAGTTATATAGTACAAATAGGTGTGAAACTTTTATAAAATATATACATAGTTCTTCGACTAAGAATGACTTATATATATCATGTAAATAAGATTAAACTTGCATAACTTACACTTGCATTTGCTGGGAAGACTTGTAAAATGCTGCTGCCAACGGGTGTGATTTCCGGTAATTGCACCGCATACATTGTCTGAGAAAATTCAAAGGTTGCTGGTGTGCGCTGAACGTTGATCATTACTTCTGATGTTGCTTTTTTATTTGGATATATTGTGTCATACGCAACAATAAATAACTGTAATACAAGTAAACAGTCTTATATCAATATCTACATGCATTTTTAAAATACATATTTGCTGTGAATTTTTGTAGAATACCGGTATAATAAGCTCTAGTGCCTTTATGTCCGAGATGATACCGGTATTATGTCGTCTGCAGTATAGAGTTATCAGACTGATAACCTGTATTATGTAAAAAAAAAATTTGAAAAAAAATTATTTTACATTATAAGTTCCAGTTGCAAATCGGTCTTCTTTGAGATCTCGGATAATTCGGATAACTCCAGTATATTTTTCCACATCAAAAAAAGAGGGAGCCGGATAAATGCCAACGATTTCATATTGAATAACGCCCTGGAATAGAGTAAGACATTAAGGAAAAATGAAGCTCATTAGTATAATTGCTCACCTGATGAGCATCTTAGTCAAACCCAATATCAAATGGCTATAACAAATTCACGTGCAGATCGAGATATAAACAAACTACACTACTTCACTTAACGGGGCTGGTAAAGATGTTTAAAAGAACTTCAGAGGCAAGTAGAGTCAGATCTCTGTAGTAAAATGTCAGTTTTTTAATCAATTTTTTTAATGAATGTCTTCGGAAATAAGATTAATCAGTTCAAAACTAGCGCAATTTTTTTCGTGCCATAAACTTTTTATCACGAACATAACTGTAGCTCTCGTGTCGTCCGTCTGAATTTTTCCACACCAGGGGTTACAGACGTGCAGCTTCTGAAGAAGGTACATTCAACTGTTTTTTAGATAAATAACTGAAACTTTCTGGACGCTTTTAATGGAGCTAACAATAAGTTTCAGTCGATCTAAATCATCGCTAACGGAAAAAAAATCAAAACAATAAATGAGAAGTTATAAAAAGTAAGTATTTGAATAAAAGTTGATATGATGATTTAATGCATTTAAACCCGTTTTTTAAAGTAATAGAAATGCGGTGGAATGGATTTAAACTATTCAGATCGTCACAAGGTCTTTTAAAACTATATGGAAAGAAATCGGATTTCTTTTTAAATAAAAAAGAAAAATTATATGCGTGTGTGTATGTATATGCGTGCGTGTGTAGGGACGATATCAAATTGCTCCTCAGTCCTACACAAATTACTCACCCGAATATCAGAATCATAGGCAGAGACTGTGAAGATCTTTGAATTGATTTGCTGATTCTCAACAACAGTTGTTCTGTAAGGGGTGGACACAAAGACTGGAGGTTGATCTCGTGTAACATTAACAGTGACAACAGCATTGCCAGTCTTTCCACTTAGATCTCTAGCTACCACATCAAACTGAAATAAAAGATCCGATCAAATACATTTTTAAAAATTAGATAGTACACAAGAGTTTATCTGAAGATTTCGATAAAAATGTCACAACAGATGTATAAAGTATTGATTCTTTGAATTTTACTTTTACATATTTAATATTTCATCACCACTTCATGAATGAGATAAATTTGTTTCAAGAGTAAAATTGTTCTAAATTCTGACCCTGAATGTGTTCAATATGGTAGAGGTGAGAAGAGACTTGAGAGTAATCACTCCTGTTTCTGCATTCAGATAGAAGAGATCCAGATCCTCTTGTCCTGTGTTCCCTGTTGGGCTGATGAAGTAGCTGACTACATCCTGACAAAACAATGATATCAATTCATTCTGTATGATCATACGCATAAAAAAGCGTGTACTTGTCTAATGTATGGCCTGTGTCCTATCAAATATAGTTTTATATTAAATATTGTTTAAAACTCCCTATACTAACACATCAGATAAAAAATATCAATTAAGGTCATAAATGAGAATGGGCATTTTAAGCATAAACTTACATTATCAGCATCTGATGCTAGGACCTGTGTAACATTGCTGCCCAATGGTAAACTCTCTGGAATAGTAACACTATAGCTGCCCGACTGTGTGAAGACAGGTGAATTCGGGTTGCGGATGACATTGAAAGTGACTGTAGCTGTTGCTCTGTCTGCTGGATACTGGGCGTCATAGGCAACCACTACCAGCTGTTAAAAGAAGTTTCTTTTACAATCCATAATCAGAACTGGAAGTTAAATCAATTCCAAATAACAGTTGAATAAGCAAATACAGAATACATTGTACTCAAACAATAAGAGACACTTATTGAAATCATTTTAAATATTTGTCTTGTCATTGCGCGCGCACGAGAGAGAGAGAGAAAGAGAGAGAGAGAGAGAAAGAGAGAGAGAGAGAGAGAGAGTTGAAGAAAACAAGTCGAGATAATTGCAGATTTAACATCTTCTTACAGGAGCTTCTCTCAATGCTTATAAAAATAAATTAATCATGAACATGTGCTGTCAAAGTTTAGATGACTTTTTTTCAGGACAGAAAACACTTACATTGTATGTGAATACATTCTTTTCAGATCGCAGGTCATTCTGTACGTATATAGATCCATTTGTAGCAGACAGGTAGAAAAAGTATGGCGCCGAGCCAAATCCTGTTGCTTCATAGCGAAGAGAACTTATTGGCTAAAGGAAAATAAACATGTACTTTTAGAATATGCCACATGTACGGTCATTAGCTATCAATCACAAAAAATAAACATTCAAATCTTTTACAACACTGAAACATGTGAATTTAATCTGAGATGATTTATACCATTTTTGAATCTACATTCAATGCATTAATAACATACCCTCATGTCACTGTCTCTGGCAGTGACTTGAAGGATAGAAGTCAACAATGGTGTATTTTCTGGTATTTCCCTGGCATAGGTACCCAAAAAGAATGGAGATTGTTGATTTCTGTTTACAGTGACCTCAACATCAGCTTCTGTCTGTTTCTCATAGTACTGCTGGTCTCTCACTCGAACTTTCATCTATATATAGGTCAACAAAAAATGTATTATTATTCCACAAAATTATAGTTCACTTGTCACTGAAAACTGAATACTGATTTTCTGTACCACACCATGATTGTATTCTCCAAAGTTAAAAAACATTTCTATATTATCAATGAAAACTGAATACTGATTTTCTGTAACAAACCTTGTACAAGACGGCCCTTGTAGGATCATCCATCAATGTTCTTGCTACATAGACCAGGCCAGTGTTGGGGTCAATGGTGAAGTACATCAAAGCTCTGATAGACTCTGCTGTGTCATCACTCAACAACTCAAACCTCAAGGTATCCTTAAAAGTCAAATACAACAGGCATAACTCTTCTTCTCTATAACTACATTGTATTTGTTGAGAATGAAAGCATATAATTATTATATGTTATTTAGTCAATCAAATTAATTCAAACACAACCATAAATGAAAGGATATGCAAATAAATCACCATATGTATTAACAAAAATGCTTTCATACTGATCGAGGGAACATATATTATGCTAAATGACATTATACAGTAAAAAAAAAAAACCAAACTATACTCTGTCCCAAATTTCTGCTTCCATCAGTTTTTGCGCAATATCTCGATAATCATAAATACCATTGTGCCTAAACTACATCTACTCACTAAAAGGAATAGTCTAAAAGTGGTTATTTACGCTGATGGTTAAGTACGCGTTTTCTATGGTCAAACAATGCGCGTGGGTATTAAGTACGCGGAAACATGATTTATCACTTGTAAACAAATAGCCATGCTATGACCTTGAATTGTTACTATTACAAATTGGTCACTATGATACTTATGTATACATAGATACTGCGTAATGAATTGTGTTAATGATAACTAACAGAATGAACTATGTGACTCTTGTAGCACTGCGCAGTATTCCTAAATGATGTTATGCAACCAGGTGCAGAATACGGGCACAAATATCCAAATTGGGAGTTTGTAAATAAGTTGTCATATTTGGCGATTCTGTGTCTGCATCGATAGCTCTGGTACTCTATATAGAGTTATGTATTGCTTATTCTATTTAACCTTTGTAACCTTAAAGCCATGTATGAATGAATGTATTATGAGTAAGCGATGCATTATACCCAGGTGGGGGACTCAGAGACTCGGATTTTGAGACTCAAAACCCACATCACAATATTCTTTCTGACGGTTTTGACAGTTTTGTTACTTTATTTAGAAATAAAATTTAACTCCGGATTTTTGACACTTATTGTTCACTCATGATCATTGTAGATGGGCCGGACTGGTCAGAACCGTCAATCATAAGTAAAATGTTATATATACTCATGTAAAATGATGTTAGATAGATTCTTTGATTTGAGATGCTCTTAATGATTGTAAAATCTACTATACGATCACGCTCATTAATAAACGTTTATTAATTAACAATTGGACTTCGTAATTACTGAGTTTGAGGCGAATCTCCAGGAGTTAAATAAGGTGAAAGGCTTACACACTCTAAAGTTTAAATTTTTTTACCATACGCGCGGGGGTAATAACCACTTTCACAGCATATGTCCTGAAACGCCCCCTGTAACACTTCAGGTTTCAATACACAACCAAAAATAAAAAGCCTACGGGAATTTTGCATTGCAAACAATATTAAGATGATAACGTTAAAATACTGTGCAAGGTGTCCCGAGTGCTTCCGAATGGAGAAAAGATGTAAACATTTCCCATTTTAAATCTCCACATGATGTGTGTTTTGGTATAAGTGAAATTCTCAGGGTATAAAGATATGATGTTTCAATGAAGAAATTTTGAATTTTTTCCCTTTTATCGATTTGAAGTGTTCTTCATTAACAGGTATGTTAATTATAATTGAAAATCAACAAAAAGTAACGGAAGCAATAACTTGGGACAGACTCTAGAATTATCAGTAACAATGTAAATGGCTGTATTCTAAAAGGGACAAGACACAGAAATCTTACTCTATCATTATCCCTTGCTGTGATGTTCATTATATTTGATCCTGGAGCTATGTTCTCCCATATTGAGACTCTGTGTGGACCGGATGTAATTTCTGGTACTGAGGGGTTTTTGACAACACTTAATGTTAAAGTAGCAGTAGCTGTCTTTCCTGGGGAACCACTGTCATATGCTGTGACAACAAGCTAAAAGCAAAGTAAAGAGGAACAACCATCAACAAATTGCACTGCTTTGCAACCTGTAGTTTTTTCATAAGTATGTACAAGTATATCAATCAATCCATCTATCAATATGGTAATAATACAGTCATGTACAATGCATGACCAGACAAGCTAAAGAGAACAGTACTACTTACATCATATTGCTGTCTAATGTCAGTTTTCAAGTCGTTGATGATGGCAACTTCCCCACTGGAGTTATCCAGTCCAAAGTAGAAGGGGGCATTAAAAGACCCTACCACTCCATACACAATTTGACCCTGAAAAGTGTAAGGCCAATCTTTTAATAAATCAATATGCATGGCAAAACAACATGTCGATACATATATAAATAATTCCCTATGTTGTTCATATTTTCTGTACATGTACCCAATAAGTTGTGCAATAATACTTTGTCATAAAAATAAAAAATGCAGTACATGTATATGACTGTATTGAAATAAATATCATTTTGTTACCATTTTTACTCTTAGACTATATTTGGATTGTTACATTAACAATTACATTCATGCACACAATGCTATGTCATTTACAGTGTACAAGGAGATAGCTGATTTTGATTTACTTGACCCTGGGCCTTTACAGAATACCTACCTTTCTATCAGGATCATTGGCAGCAACTGTGAAGATCTTTGAATTGATTTGCTGATTCTCAACAACAGTTGTACTGTAAGGGGTGGACACAAAGACTGGAGGTTGATCTCGTGTAACAGTAACAGTGACAACAGCATTGCCAGTCTTTCCACTTGGATCTCTAGCTACCACATCGAACTAATTAAAAATAAAAGATCCAGTCACATATACTTAGAAAAATCAGACAATACACAAGAATTTATTTGAAGATATAGATTCAAAGAACAAAAATAGACATAGCAGATGTAAAAAGTGTTACTTTTTTTAACTTAATTTTTCCATACTTAATATTTCATCACCACTTAATGAATAAGATAAAAATAATTCTATGGCACAGGTGTCAAGCGGTTTAGTTCAAAAGTGAAATTGTTCTAAATTCTGACCGTAAATGTATTCAGTATGGTAGAGGTGAGAAGAGACTTGAGAGTAATCACTCCTGTCTCTGCATTCAGATAGAAGAAATCCAGATCCTCTTGAGCAGTGTTCCCTGTTGGACTGATGAAGTAGCTGACTACATCCTGACAAAACAAGGATATCAAATTATAATTTTTCTTAAATATACATAGGGCAGAATGAATGAATTAATGTAAGACCTGTGTTTTTATTGAAATATTGGTTTAAAACTCCCTATACTGACACTTAAGATTACAAATTTTTATCTTTTTCAACTTCAATCAAAGACTACATCAATGTGTTAAAACTAAACTAATTGCACACAATTAAGATCTACTGAAAAATAACCACAAATTGCAGATAATAAAAATGATAAATGAGTATAGGCATCTTAAGCACAAACTTACATTATCAGCATCTGTTGCTAGAACCTGTGTAACATTGCTGCCTAAAGGTAAACTCTCTGGAACGGTAACACGATAGCTGCCGGACTGTGTGAAGACAGGTGAATTCGGGTTACGGTTGACATTGAAAGTGACTGTAGCTGTTGCTCTGTCTGATGGATACTGTGTGTCATAGGCAATCACCACCAGCTGTTAAAAGAAGGTTTCTTTTACAATCCATAATCAGAACTGGAAGTTAAATCTATTCCAAAGAACAGTTGAAGAAGGAAATAAAGAATAAATTGTACTAAAACAATAAGAAACATAGATTGAAATCATTTTAAATATTTGTCTTGTGTTGCACACGCGCACGCGCGCGCGAGAGAGAGAGAGAGGAGAGAGAGAGAGAGAGAGAGAGAGAGATTTTACATTATATTGGGATCTCTGTAGACCATCCTCCATTAGACCACGAGCAACCTTGATTTCTCCTGTGGTTGTATTCAAGGAGAAGAATGAAGGAGCAGGATAGTTGCCAATTGTTTCATATCTGAGGCTTCCCTGGATTTAATAAATTTACATATAATAATGACTATATATTGTCATATATCTTTTACACTCTCAAATTTCAAAGACAATTTCCTGTGGATAAATGGAAGTTTGACCAAGGATTTAATAGGACTCACTGTACTTGGGTTCAAGTCTGGATCTCTAGCAGTGACAGTGAAGATCACACTCTCAGAGGCTGTTGTGCCTTGTCCCAAACTTTCTGAATATGGAGTATTTATGAAAAATGGAGATTGTTCATTTCGATCAATTGTTATTATGGCAAATGTCGAAACACAGTTCTGAGGGTCTCTCAAATCACAGGCCTGGACTGCAATCTGTGGTTAAAGGGAAAAAAATCCAACTTAAATTTAATGCAAAATATCACAGAAAATCATATATGTTCAACTCCTACAACATTAAGTAATTATCAAACTTAAAACCTATAATTGGACAGTATCATTATTTCCAGTATCTAAGACCATCATTACCTGATCCTGAAGCCAGTTTCCAGTGGTCAGGAGTTGCTTCACAGTAATCCAGCCAGTTTCTGGGTTGATGTAGTAGTAAGTCTGGGCTCTAGTGTCTCCTGTTATGCTGTATCGGACTGGATCCTGTTTACAACAGAAATTTAAGAGTCACATCTCAAATGTCTTTTCAGCTTTGAATATTTTTTAAAATAAATTTCTCAATCCCACACACTGTTTTAATAAATTTATAATAAATGTAAGAATGACAGAGACATTTCATTCAAACAACAAGAACACCTAAAATACTTTTCAAATCACTGCATTAAGCAGATCAAAAAATGTGCAGCAGGCAGCTGCTCTCTGTACTTACGTTGTCTCCATCAGTAGCGATCACTTGAACCACTTGATATCCCAGAGGAACGGTGTCCAGTATGGTTCTACTGTACCTTGGTGGAGAGAATACAGGTGAGTTCAGATTTCTTGTCACCTGGATGGTCACAGTGGCAGTGGCTCTGTTATTGGGATACCGTGTATCGTGGGCGGTAAGTCGAAGCTGCAAGGAAGCCGTACCAATTAGTCAACCATTCATCATGAAAATAAATATATTTATTTTGATTAATCGAAATTCAATATCAACTTTTATTTCAGGAATGAATTCAATATCTATTTGTTTTATACGATATAAAATGGTTTGGGGCAGTTTACGCTTTATATACCGCGAAGCGTAAACTGTTTCAAACCATTTTATATCGTATAAAAATAATAAATATTGAATTCATTGCTTATAATTTATTTTTTTTTACTCTTAATTCTAGATAAAAACGGTCAATTGAGCTTTAAAATGACGTCAAATTGTACAAAATTCAAACATAACGTCAGGCGGATTGATACGTTTTTGACGTTAATCTTACTATGACGTAGGCAACATTCTTTATACGATATAAAATAATTTTTTTTGGCCAATCAAAAAGCGCGTTACAACCAGAATTAAATTATTCTACTTTAAAAAATGTTTCTTTAGATGATGACGAAAGCGTTATGATTCGAGTGTATCATAATACTTGACTACAGATTCTTACCGTGTAACTGGTTCCTACATCTTTCCTCAGAAGAGCTTGATTAATGATGGTGACGTTCCCTTTGTCAGGAATCACTCCAAAGAAGGCTGGGGCCGCATTGTCACCAATGACAGTGTACTCAATTCTCTCCTGAAATAACAAACATTTAATGCAAATCAAATACATGTACCTTGAATCTTTGGATCAACCAAAATGGCATTAATATTTCTCAGCAGGATTTCATCAGTGCTTACTCTCAGATCTTGATCAATAGCTTCTGTGCTGAAGATGATAGTGCCATCTAGGGTGTTTTCTGTGGTTGCTGAGAGATACGGGGTGCGGATAAACTGCGGAGCAAACTGGTCTTTGATAACGTTGACAATAACAGTAGCATTGGCTGTGCGCTCAGGAGTTCTCTGGTCACTAACTTGAACTTGGAACTGTGAGGGAAAAAAAGGAAAAAAGAACAAGAGGATAATCTCTCTCTCAAATCATTTTGTTTATGTACGTTTAAATCTTCCACTAAAATTTCAAACTAATTGCTGAACAGTTATCAGATTTGATTGTTGCTATATATTTTACTTTTGACAGGATGTCCCTTTAAAAATATGGTGTAAAACTTGAACATTTTACCGTATATTGGTTTTCTGCTCTTCCTTGCAGGACGTTCTTTAGAGTGATTTGTCCAGTAACAGGGTTAAGATAGAATAGGTCCGTGTATGGCGACCCGCTGAGTATTCTGTAGTTCAGTTGATCCTTCAAACATATCATGAAAAATAATTTCCAGATCAATTTCCATATCATGCCAGCAGTACATATACCGTACATAATTTAAAACTGTAATGGTTTTGGGAGTAGATTGTTCTGGTATTTCAGTTTTACTCGTCTTTTAAGCAAACTTTTAAACTTTCCTCTTTTTTTAACTGTTAAATGGTTATGGTAGTAGTTGAAATCTCGAAACTTATTGCACAACTTTAATAAGCTTTCCCGTCCCTTAATTAATGTGAACAAAATCTAATCAAAATAATAATGTCCCAACTTTTCAATCACTATTATCTGACATTAGAGTAACTGCCTTTTTTTCCCCATCTTAAATTAGTTAACTTAAGCTTTGAAGTGAACAAGAGCTTTAATTTTCATACATTGTCAAATATGCACTTACACCATCAGCATCTGTTGCACTCAGAGGAGTAACATTGGAACCCAAAGGAATCGTGTCCTCAACAGTAGCGGTGTATGTATTACTGGGTATAAACACAGGACCATTTTCATTACGAGTAACACCAATGTTGACTGTAGCAGTTGCAGTTTGCGTTGCTACTCCCCTATTAATGGCTTGTACACGCAGCTATAAAAACCCCATAATAGAATAAAGATGCACAAAATACCATTTAAGCAAGTATACCAAGCAAAGACAAACATTTACTATAAAAAATAATATCTAAATATTAACATTAACAACATTTGAAAAAAAAACCCTTTATTTTTTTTTTTTGGGGGGGAAGCCTTATTTTAGCACTAATTTTACAAACTCATGATGAATGCCGGGATTTTAAAAGCCTTGTACAATGAATGTAGTCGTTGATGGAAGTTTACCTGGTAGAAGGTAAGCCTGGCTGGATCACTGGTGAGCTGCTGTCTGACAGTGACTTGTCCAGTGGCTGCATTAACACTGAAGTAATCTGGTCCACTTGAAACGCCCAGCAAGGAATACTCAATGCTAGTCTGTTTAAAACATGAAATTCAAATACTAGTAAATAACAACGTTATTAGAATATATTAGATATTAAATATGAGGGTCATATACAGCACTATTGTCCAAATACATTTATGACCTATTTAGAAACACATCCTAATTTATGTTAACATTTCCAATTCAATCCTTTAAACATAACTGTTAATTATACTTTAGCATTACTAATTTAAATTGCTATAGTTTAAACCAAGAAACTTGACAAAATTCTTTCACTAGGCAATCTTCTCAACACTCCAATAAATGTACTATTTCTGTAGTTCTTTAAAAGTTGAACTATTCTGCCAATATCACCAATGGTTGCTAAAGCAAATGAGATAAAAAGTGAAGACAAACCCCCGGTGAGGCGACTGTGTTGGTAACAGAGGCTCCTACTGGAGTGTTCTGACTGATTGTCACATTGTAGTTATTGGCACTGAATGCTAACATCCCTGTGTCTCGGAGAACATTGATACGGACTGTGGCAGTGGCCAAGCGCATGGGTGCTCCCTGATCCCTGGCTTCAACAATCAACTAGATCAAAGACAACAAACTCTCTAATCAAAACAAGTCAAGGCTCATTGAACAGACCTAATCATAGAAGAAAATGAAAATGATACATGACTCAATTAACGCTGATGTAATTAGTATATATATAAGAACAACGCTTACCCTGAAATTACTGGTGGAGATTGATTTAACAGATTTCAGGAGCACAATAACACCAGTGCTGGGATGTATGAAGAAATACTCCAGTGGATTTCCATCACCACCAGTTATCACGTATGAGATTACATTGTTTGGAACCTGAAAATTATAATTTAATAAAATAAATTGACAGACTGCTTAATATGGATTCTACAAAAACAAAAGTAAATAATGTGTAGCCAAAATTCCCTACGAACACTAAAATTTACTAAATTTTGAACAAACTGTTGTAAAACTAGTAGACTAATTGTTCATGGAACAATTAGAAGGTCTTTACACCAGTAATTGGTCCTGTTGTTTTGTTCAAATCATTTGCAGGAAATCGGTAAATTTGGGGGAATAAAACCCTACACAATGGGGTATCGAACCGAGAACCCTTGGATTGGTAGGAGAGAGCGTTACCCCTACGTTTTGTTGCTTGTTACTTGAGATGGGATAAAAAATGTTGAGTTGTGTAGTGAATTTGGATGATGATAGAAAGAAAAGATCCAGCGTTCTTCCATCCATCTGAAGTTGATACCCCATGTTGTGAAACCTTTAGAATAGATAGGCGCTTAGCGATTGGTTGAGAGGACAGTATTTGTTCATCACTTTATTAATAAAAATCGGTGCTGCGTATAAACAACGTAGCCGGATAGCGTTGGCTAAGAAATGAACATACCAGGTCAAACTCTTGTCGCGAGCGACTATTTGAAGGTGTGGGAAGGCCACGTCGGATTAACTGATGCGCAATCTCCTGTTGATTTGAAATGCACGTGCTCAGAAATTAATCTGTTAACTGTCATGCATTTGTGGATTACAAGAACGGAAAATCTGAAATGAATTAAGGCCAGTCATGTATTTCGCTTACGGAAGAAAAATAATAAGAAGAAGAATAAAAAAAAAACCAGAACAATATCAATAGACCTTTACACTGTGGTGTAAAGACCTAATAAAGAAGACACGAGACCATTCGATAAAGGCAAAATCTGAGTATGCATACTAAACCAAACATTTTGGCACAACTTTTTTTTTACGTCATAGGTCAAGGTCATCCGTTACCCCAAAAAGTGAAAAAGGGTGTTTACAGACTAGTCGCACTAGTTAGAATCTTGGAATTCGTGTAAAAGGGTTCTCTATCTCCAGGGGTCAAGGTCAAAGGTCAAAGTCAACTTCCAGGGGATACGTCTGTGCCGAAAGGTCACACACTTTAGCAAAATGACCGCTTTAACTATCCTTAGTGACCTTGACCTTTGACCTTGATCTTTGTTGTAGCCAAAAAGTCATCGAAGCCATCGCAAGTGGTTTCTTGTCTCTGCGTTTAGCTGTTTCCCTTTTTTTATTTTTCGCAAAAATTAAAAATTTTGAAGCATAGTCGTTATAAGAGGAGACTGGGAAACCTTTTGTCTTTCAGATATCTTCGACTACTTGTCAAACCGACATCATCCGCAAAGGTTTCGAACGCGCAAGTGTCATGGCTTCCGAGGAGTAGCGATAACAAACTTTTACTCGCCCGCGTCAACAGTAGCGAAACGTGGCGTGTTTTTAAGACCCAGGGTCAAATGCCCTCATCATTTTCAGAAATCAGTACGACGTGAATGAAAGCGTTTCGATAAGTCGCGAAACAAAAATTCCACTGCGCTGGCGGAAGAAAAATAATAAAAAGAAAAATAAACAGAACAATATCAATAGGTCTTTACACCACGGTGTAACGACCTAATAAAGAAGATGCGAAATCAAGCGATTAAGCCAAAATCTGAGTATGCATGCTAAACCAAACATTTTGGCACAAATATTTTTTATGTCAAAGGTCAAGGTCATCCGTTACCCCAAAAAATGAAAAAGGGTGTTTACGGACTTGTTGCTCAAGAGAGAATCTTGGAATTCGTGTCAAATGGTTTTCTATCGCCAGGGGTAAAGGTCAAAGGTCAAGGTCAATTTTCAGGGGATACGCCTGCGCCGAAAGGTCACACACTTTAGCAAAATGACAGCTTTACGGATCCAGGTTGACCTTGACCTTTGTTGCAGCCAAAAAGGTTCTCGAAGCCATCGCAAGTGGTTTTGTGGCTCTACCTTTAGTCGTTTCATTTTTTTTCATTTTTCGTAAAAATTTAAAAATTTGAGAGTTAGTCGTTCTGAGAGGAGACTGCGAAAACCTTTGTCTTTCGGAGATCTGCGACTACCCTTCAGACCGACATCATCCGCAAAGGTTTCGAACGCGCAAGTGTCACGGCTTCCGAGGAGTAGCGATAAAAAACTTTTACGTGCATGCGTCAATAGCTACGAAACGTGACGTGCTTTTAATACGCAGGGTCAAATGCCCTCATAATTTTCCGAAAGCAGTACGTTGTGCCTGAAAGCCTTTCAGTAAGTCACGAAACAAAACTTTCACTGCGCGGGCGGAAGAATAATAATAAAAAGAAACAGAACAATATCAATAGGTCTTTCCACTGTGGTGTAAAGACCTAACAATGCTTTTAGAACAAATCCAAGGATAATAGAAATTCAGTCTAAAAGCATTACATACAAAGAAATCATCATCGGTGGCATTCAGGTCAATGATTTCTGATCCCGCTGGCAGTGTTTCTGGGATTTTTCTGGTGAGATCCACGGCGTGTAGGAAACTGGGGGTTTCCCTGTTCCTTTGGACGGTGATCTGTACCGTGGCTGTGTCTGACAAGGGAGGCGACCCACCATCTGTCACTTGTACGCGAGCCTTAAAGTAGATAAAGTATTTACTGTTTAGAATTCAAGTAGACGGTGAATAACTTAATATCATACATAACAAACAGTTTAAAATCAGTAATATATTAACAATTGTGTGATTATCCGAGTATATCCTTTCCAAATTGAATTAAAGTATTAAAGTTCTATGCATTGGATTTTAAGTGGAGTTTGTTGCCACAGTCTTAACTATTTTGATAGTCTTGTTAGCCAATGTAATACATGATATTATGATATGTTATTATGATATAATAGTATGACATTACCACAAAGTTGCCAGTGGTTTGAGTCAGATTTGTTGTTGGTCTTGTAGAGATAGCTCCAGTGTTTGAATTGATTTGGAACACAGTAGTAGCAGCAGCATCACCAATCAGAGAATAGGTCAAAACATTGAATGGACTCTGTACAATGGTCAAGATTTGGAAATATTGAATAAGGATAACATAAACATGCACAAAGTAAATTTGATCACTTAAAAAGTGAAGTGAAAGAAGTAATTGAGTTTCTCATCTATCTGGGTTATATTAGCACTAACTTAATAACTGAATTGTGGGGATGCTGTTTTATATACAATCCTGAATTGATATACAAGTCCATGTAAAAATAGCATCCGACTGTGTATTCAAAAGTTTGTGGGAAGGAAAATATGTGGGCAGAGCAAATAATTTATTCACTAAAATAAAAAAATCAATATGTTTACATCTGTCTGTCATGTAAAGCAATATGCAAGAATCAAAATTTATTACAGTTTGAGAATTCACATAAAGTTTAGAAATCTTACATCAGTGTCAGCATCTCTTCCTACAGGTGTGAATACCACGGTACCTCCAGGTGCAAACTGTTGAACCTCAGTATTGTAAGTGAATTCATTCTCAAAGAATGGGGCCGTGTTTCTGACCACAGAGATGGACACTAGCTGGGGGTTGTTGGCTTGTCGGGGTACACTTCCTCTATCTTCTGCACTAACTTGGAACTGAGTGGTAAAAAAAATCCATAGCTTTAGTTGCATGCATTTTTTCTATTTTGAATTTTCATGCTTGTACAATGTACATTAGACAGATCGTCTTGTACACAATTACTTACATTGACTGTAAACCTTGTAGCTGTGTTTGGATAATCAAGCATGGATCTCCTTAACATAACCGCACCGGAGTCCTCATTCACCATGAAAAAGTCAGTTACGGTTGTATTGGAACCCACTATGAAATATCTTAGCTGGTTGTTGGGTGCCTATATCGACACAACATGAAATTGTGTTACTGTGTTGTTAAGGATTCAAACTATCACTTCTCATTAATTTCTGACATAAAACATGAAGTATATCTTTTCAAGACAAGTATAAAATAATCAAAACTCCTTGTAATTATTTAACAAATCTGTTTCTATTCTCCCAAGAACCATATAATTTTCTGTGTATGTTAAATATCACCCAAAGTGATATACCTAACACTCCATATTCTCTTTCATTTTGAACCTCTATGCATTTCAATGATTTAAAAAGTTTTCAAATGACAATATAAGTTATTTGATTGATAGTGGTATTAGTTCTTAGAAACAAATAAATTATAAAATGGTAGTCAATTTAGGTTATCATTAACTATGCCATGAGAGTAATTCTTCATATAATATTAAACTTTGTTGATACTCAATGAAACACTGGAGGAATGCCTTTAAACGAAAAAATGCACTAAATAGGATATTGAGCAAGAGTTAAGGTCTTTGGGGACCATCATCAAGCTGTACAATGTAATATGACTTACAAATTGATCTCCATCGGTGGCTTGGACAGTGACCAGGGGTAGAGAGACGGTCTGGGTGTCCAGGATTCGTCGACTGTATTGGCCAGTAGTCATCACAGGACTGAAAAGGTTTTTGTTCACTTTGATTGTTAGAAGCCCCTCGTCTTGTTTTCGAGGGGTACCTCCATCTTGTACACGGACACGCAGCTGTAATTAAACCCAGCAATAAAAAGATAAGTATTATGCATATCTCATTTTCTACAAGTTCATCAATATGCAAGTGTGAAGAGTCCCCCTATCTCAAATTTTTAAGACAAATTTGAAGCTTTTTTTAAAAAGTAGGAACTTAAAAGGAATTCAGTAACATATAACTCTGTCATAAAAATTAATTTATCACCCCGAACAACATCAAAGGGGTTATGATCTCATTCAATACTATTTATCCTTAACTTGAAAGTACTCAAAAAGATTGTCAACCTGGAAGGAGGTGGCAGGGTCTGATGAGATAGACTGTCGCAATGTTACTGCACCACCTGGTAAAACCTGGAAGAACGTCGTTGATGAGCCATCTCCCACAAGTTCAAAGGAATAGGCGTTGAATGGAGCCTTCAAATACAAAACAGTATTATTATAGTTGAAGATCATGTTTACGTTTAATTGTACATAATTTAACATCAAGGAAGGTTTGACTTTTACAGGGAGAGAAAGACAAACTCTTACAACAGTATCATTGTCCCTGCCGTTGATCCTATAAATTTCTTCATTGACGAGTTGATTTTCTTGGATTTCTTTCTCTGAGGGAAGATTCAGAATTTCTGGTGGGAACTGGTTACGGTTCACGTTTACTGTTAGTGTTGCCTCGGGACTTGTTCTAGCAGGATTACCTCCATCAGTTGCAACAAACCTTACCTTCAGAAAAAAAAATTAAGTTCAGACATTACTCTCAAAAATGTATTAATCAGACATTACAAAATAAACAAATTCATAAGCCCAGTGCTTTAATGATAGGTGCTTTTCATAGCATTCCTTGCCTCTTATTGACATGATTTGCAGGATACTGCATGCATACATGTACATATATGTTCAATTTGTAGCTTAAACTATTTTTATTTAAAAATTTTAAGCGTAGTTTATTTCATACAATTTGCTTAAAACTAACCCCTTTTACATCTGTATGTTGTTGTTCTTAATATTATGCAATAGTTATGCAATTATCACTGTCCATTGGTCATTAGCAAATAGGCCACGTGACTCCTTATCTTTCGATGGTCCCGGACAGCGTCAGTACCAAGCTATTATTTACCTTCGGTTATCAAAAGGATTTCTCTTGATATAACGATCATCCGGATTTATTGATTGTGTATATATTTCCATTGAACTTTTATGCTACTATAGTCGATGTTATATTTGGACGATGACTTTCTATTATTTGTGAATTACGGATTTTAATCGATCGTTTGTGAAGAACAATGGCGACCAGAAAAAGTTCTAAGAGACAGAAACCTTCAGGCAACTCTCTGGACATGAGTAATTATTTAAATTGGCCTGCCGGTATCCTAAGAGAAAAACTGTCAGAAGTGAATATAAGTGTCGCTTCAAACTTCCCTATATCTGTTTAAAGGAAATTGTATGTGGACAATGTATTGGGGAAAGCGTCTAATTCTATAGATGAAATCGGGACCGGCTCTGCTGTTTCTACAGACAATTCCGTTCAATCGAACCTTCCATCGTCAAATCAGCAAAGTTCATCGAGCTCAACGCTATTAACCGAACAAGCCTCTACCGACAATACGACTTTGGGTAGTC